>MU825419.1:0-311365 GCA_029204205.1 Desmophyllum pertusum | reverse complement strand
GACCCCCTCCCTCCTCAGAATTAATATTTCCAATGACTCTTCCTTGGAGACGTGTCGGGTTATGGAATATTTTTCTTGGGAAACCGTGCAACAAATGTATAGCCCGAGAAATAATTTTTATTTCCTTTAGTCTTAACTATTTGTTGGCTTGTTTTATTTTTTTTCAGAGCTGAATTTATTTTGTGGCCTCGTTAAAAAAAAATTGTAGTGGAGAAGTTGGATGCAACACGCATTCCACAAAAATAAATTGATGACGACAATTCATTTTCTCACTTTTATTCGCATGAATTATTCTGTTTATTGCGACAAAGACCTGTACATGGTTCACAGTTTTACCCCCGCTCTAGTTGAACAACTGGCTGCCTTACATGGTTCTAACCACTGGTACATGTCTACAGAGGATGGGTGCAGTTAGAAAGGGAACTGTGAGTATTGCACAAAGTCAAAATTATTCTATCCCCGATGTTAAAATAGCGTACAGTCATGTAAGATACCTTAATGTTCTATTTGTTTTTTTTTCTGTTGTTTTTTACAGATGCCGAGTATCAAACATGGAATCAAGTTTCTAATCCTCCTTCATCAAGCATGGGAGCACCTAAGTATATAAGATGTCGGGCAATGTCAGATGACACACGGACACCTGAGTGCGCAGCAGAAGGGTTTTATCAGCAACCCTTCTCCTCTGTCATAACAGGTACGCATATACTGTGGCATGTACGGTTAAAATGATAATTCAGATGCAACAAGCTTGTTAACCTAACGGGGAGACTCGGTGGCCTAAATGTGGGGGTCTAAAACGACCTCCTATGTCAAAAATTGGTTACCATGGAAATGTCAAGACACATGATCAAACAATAATTATTGACACACCAAATGTTACCAGATAATTTTTAGGAAAAGTCACAAAGTTTGGCCACGATTGCATGCTTGAATGCTCTTGAAGTAAAAGATACATTGGAAATCGGCGCAGGGCACTTTCTACCCCCCCCCCCCCCACACACCCCAGTCAGAATAGGGTTTGCCTTCCAGTAGAAGATAAGTGCATTATTTTTCCTTTTCTTGTTTTTCACTAGATCGATATAGAAATTTACCAGAAGTCTCACACCAGGAGCAGTTTCTTGAAGTTCAGTTATTTCTTCTTGAAAGCTTATCTCCAGACTGACCCGTGAAGCAGAGGAAACATCATTTGCTCCTGCTGGCCTGCATTACTGTTCAGTGCTCAATGCCGCTAATTACATCAAGCTTATACTTCAGGAATGGAGTGAACAAATGGTATATATTTAAGTGTGATTAGCTCCACTGTAAGAACATTTTGTTTTGTAAGTTTTTCTCAAACATTTTTTGGGGTAAAACTGTGCATTTCACTTGATGGCACAGCCGCTTCGCACCCTCCACAAATTATTAATATTTCATTCAAAATCTTTTCCATCTTCTTCTCAAACTCTGCCAACATCGCAATCCATCTGCTGATTCAGAAAAGCATGAAAATATTCCAGACACGGAGACAGGGTATGATGGTGGGTTCAGAGAACCTGATGTTGCTCCAATGGGAAGTGTATTTGAGGAAGTAACAGAATCCTTGCAAGATTTAAAGGAACACATGATCAGTGCAATTGTTAGAGACATGTTGTACAGGGATTCAGGTTGTTGAGCAAGCCCTACAAAAAAGACAGTAAGTTTCCAAGTTGTCCTAACTCAGTTTCATTTAATTGCAGCATACAGCTCTAGGGAATGGCTGCTAAGGAGATGGAGGGGGGGGAGTGAAGGACGGACTTGTCGCGACTTTCTAGTAACTTTTTTTGCACTTTTGCCCACTTTCTTCTGGTGTTTTTGTTCCGTGTCACTTTTTCTCTTATTCTCTCTATCTCTCTTGCGGGGGAACTGTTCAGCGCAAGTCGGTTGTTCCCCCTCCGAGGAACTTTCTTTCGTTATACTTCCTTTTTGGTTTTTTTAACTGTGGTCCGGGAACCGTCCAGTGTCACTTTAATATCATCACACTCATTAAAAAATATTGAACTTGAACTTGTGAAACTTGTTATTGTGAACTTTAACTTTAAGGAGGGAGCCTACCCCAATACCTCCCCCCCAGACCCCCCCACCCCACCCCACGCCCCCACCCCCAAGAACAGAGAAAAAAATTGCCATTTGGCATTCTTAGGTTTTCTTAACAATTTGTTTCACCGGTCCAATGAGCATTCTTAAAATATTATTATCGCTAGTCATTCATTTTCATATATAGGTAATACAAGTCAAACGTTTCTGCTAATCCAGGACAACCTCTCGTAACGTGTGACACTAAGTCTCATGTTCTCCAAGCTACAGTCAACCTCCTCGCTACGACAGACAACCATCGAGTCTGGCAACCAAACTGTCCATCTTAGATAGTTGTCCCGGACTTATAGAGAGTAACTCAGAATACAGTTAAAAATGACGTAAGAAAATATGGCACAATAAGGAGACCATAACGCGGATCAGATGGATTTAGACGCTAATGTTTGAATTGTAATTTTATTTTTATATAATTTTTATTTTTATTTACAAAGATTTTTCTAAACATGTAATATTGTAAGTTATTTTACCAGGTGGCACACATTCCCGTTCTCCAAAAGACATCATGTCTCTTGACTTTGTCAATCGTCTTGCTTGTGAGATGTTACTGTTTCATAAAAGGGAAAGGTTTCAAATTTCGTCAGTTAACAACTATCAAGCTAGCAAACTCAGATATCTTTATTAGTAATGAAATCGTGGAAACATCATTGCACAGGCTCTAAACAAGTTTACTATAATCGCACGAGAGGGTAGGGACACTGTGTGTATGTACAACAACGCTAACTCTACTTTTAATAGTGGTGACTGCTGATGGTTTACCAACTGTACCCCCAATCCATGTTATTCCTCCTTCACAAGTCAAAGTCATGCCATAGGGTCCAGCAAGTGCAGTGTGCGAGATGCTGGATAGTCTAGGCATCGATAGGTCCGCAATGCATGCAAAGATGCGAAGGACTGTTAGCAACTCAAGAGATATTTGAGATTTGACCTGAAAAATCTTTAAATTCCCAAACTCACAACTGCTGACGATGCAGGCCGCATAGTGTTCCAGATAAGCAGAGCGGCGCGTGTCTCAAGGTAAAAAAACTCTGACAAGGTGGCCTACTCTTGACCTGACAAGTTAATGGGAAACTTAATCGTTATGATTTGGTCAGGGCGCGCATAATCTATAGAGTTTGGACACCTTGCCCTCAAAATGTATCTGGAAACCCACCTGTGATTGCGTAGCTCTACAGTCTACAGATCATAGATTTTTCATGCAGTGTACTCAGATCTGGTTTGTCACTTGGTGCAGAGAAAATCCACAATCAGTTCGCAACCAACCCAATTCTTGGGGTTATCTGACAATGCAGGAGGGCTGGAGGAACATAGCGATAAGGAAAAAACACAATCCAGGGCGGAGTAGCCTATCTCAGTTGCTTTGTGATGCTATTCAGAAGAAACTGGAGTAAGTGCCGACATTGTTTGAACCACCTGTATCCTTAAGTTTCCCTTGGATTGGGAACAATACTTTTTTATAAAACGACTATTGTCTTAAGTAAAATACAAAACTAGAAAGAAGACTTTAATTTAATGAAGTGTCTTGTCGTGGTTCTCTCTTCTTCTCCTCCTTCGAAACAGATCATTCTAGAGTGGCTCATTTCAATGAATGGCAGCAAGGAGCAGCGCAGATTAACAGTTTGACTTAACAAAGAATCTCTTTACGTTATTTCTGTGATCACACCATCGATCAAAGCCAGAGATAATTTCTTCAAAGAGTACGGTCAGACAAATGACCGGTAACTGCAGTTAATAATCAACTGAGATAAATGCCTTTTGTTTCCATTTGTGAGCCTAGGATATGATGTCCATAATTTATGCAATGATCTTAGGACACTAAAATTAACATTTTTGTTGATACTTTTATAAGCTGTGCAGTTTCATTTTTATAGTGTGATCCAGAGATGTCATAAAAATCTCAATCAAAATTTTATTTGGGAAAATCGAAAAAAATATGAGTGGCAAAAACACCTGTAAAGATTTTGGAAGGAACGTCGTCTAAAAAACCAGAAATCCTCACAAAGAACTGAAAAATGTAAGGAGTGCTGAACAACACAAAATATTTTGGGTAACTGACCTGTATCTCAAAAAGTATTTCATACGCTAGTGGAAAAATGAAACACTAATGTTGGGTCGTGTAAAGCATTCCAAAAAAATGGTTTATTTTAATGATAGTCACGTGTGTCAAGTAGAATTATTTATTATGCGATGTCATATCACTAAAAACAATGACATCATACATTTTTAAAATCTGCCATCTTGGATCTGCCATTATTTTCTAGCCTTATAGAATGAAATGGTTAACGACTAAAGGAACTAAAAGGACTAAAAGGGACTGCACTTTCAGACTAACTCTTCTTCATCATCTTTAATAATTATAATAATATTAAATTAATATTATAATAATAATTTAATTTGTATTAATTTTATAATCTTTACAGGGTCAAGGAAGCTTGCATCTTATTAAATCTTTCTTCTGGATCTGCTGTGTTGTTAAGGGATTTGCTCAAGTCTTCGGAGAATAACACGAGCGATGAAGAAGGCATTTCTCCAGCTTGTGCTGCGTTACAAGATATTGGAGTGTATAGATTAACTTGCAGATGATGCACTGAAAGTTCTCAACCTTAGAGTACATCTGCCAACTGTAAAATGAACAGCAAAGAAATAGATCTATATCCAGATGAAATTATTATAATATTGTTAATAGGGATATTCAAGTATGACAAGTACAAGTATGCATGTTTCACTTTCAAACCAATTTGCACCCAGTGCCCCCACTCCTCCCTATTGCATGACCAGTAGAAGCACAGTTTATGGGAATGTGATGATCTTGGGGCACACACAATTAATTGAGTCCTTGCATTCATAGCTTGCATCTTTGGAGACCCAGGGGCAGTTAGTTGGGTGAGGCAAATTTTGTCACACTGATTTTGCGCCAATTTACTACATCTCGCTCAGACTGTCCCTGCGTCTCCAAGGATGGTAGAGGTCTAGCTGCTGACTCTAAATAAAGACTAGTCACAAGAGATTGGCGGCAGAAATCGGAGCCTACATCAGTGGGTGACTCAGAGGAGTTTGTCCATCTTATCAATGAAGACTCAAGTATTTCAGATCATAAATTATTTTTATTAATAACACTTTCAGATCAATAATTTTGGTTCAACTTCAACCTCGTTCACAGGGTCTCTCTTCTTCACTTTCTGTTCTAGGGGAGTGGGAAGAAGTGAGATCCTGGAATGAGGTTGGGTCAACTTTGCTATTGAACTGCACATTCCAGATGTCAAATTTTTATAATATTGCCAATTTATATTATCTATTAATAATAATATTATGACTGTACATTATAAAAGTGTATCAATTTATCTTCATTAAATATTATTAAATAATTATGTTCAGTGAACATCACCGATTGTTGTTAAATCAAAAGAAATTTAAATAAATTTATGCTATTAGCATAATTTACTGGGGGAGGGGTGGGGTGTAGTGACCGGTTGTCCCCACTTAAAAAATATTCCTATTCTTACATAGGGTTGCAAATTATTTATGCTACTTAAAATCAACAGTCATCCCTGTTTCATGTAAATATGTAGATTAACAAATTTATTCAATAAAGATAATGTAGCTGCTATGTTCACTTGCAGTTCTGTATGATTTTTGTTATTTTATGACGAGAAATTGAGCCTAAATATCCTTGTGGCATTGTGCCCTACACAACGTCCTCCTCTCTTACAATATCTACCAAGGTTTATTGTCCGTATTAGTTCAGTGCACAAGACCAGATTTCTAAGAACACATGAAACTGTTTTTTGTCTTTAACATCTCCACAGCAACTTGATGTTAAACTTGCCTGTAGCTACAAGCACTGCTACAGGTACCACTTGATCCATAATAGCGCCTCTAGCCACGTGTTCAGAAACTGGTTGATTGATAACATCGTAGATGGTTTCTGTTCTGTATATTGATTGGCAGTATGGCGTGCAAAGCTGTTTTGTGATCACTCTGGCAAAAGTTGAAACTATAGATATCGCTCTATGGAACAACTTGTTGTTGCTACTTTAACATCGATCATGCGATTTCTAAGAACCTTGCCTTTTAACACATGGGCTCCTGTTGAAATTGTAATTGAGAACCCACTTGATAGATATCTCCAGAAGACATTCTTTCAAAAAGTCCACGAATAAAGCTGGACCTTCAAAGAGTTGCTTCTCATGCCCTGTTTGGTGATTGACATGAACAAGACATTTGTTGATGAAAAGAGTGGTTAATTCAACTTCCTTCTCAGAGATGATGCCAATTAAGTGAGCTCCTTTCTCTTCAATCAGCTGGGTAATTGCTCTGACTTCCTGAGTTTCTTTGCCATCAGGACAAATAAACACTACTGTGTCATGTATTGTCAGTTCAGGCAAGAAAATGCTTTGAAAATCTTCCAATGAAATGCACAGCTATTTGATCCATCAAGGAAGCTGTTTCCCCATCTCTGTTGTTTAGAGTATTGTAACCTCCAACTAGAAATCCCCTAACATCATTGAATTTGGCACTAAATGTAGGAACACACTCGGAGGCATCCAAAGGCCCATGAATCCCAATGAGCCCCATCCAATGTAGTAACACATGGCCCTTGCACTTTAAGCTCTCTGCAGCAAGCTCAATGGCTCTAGATATACTGGCGACATACCCAGTATATGTGTTTCCTACACATGATCTCGTACATCATGAGAATTTCAGGTAGTTTATTAAACACTGAGTCTGATATTGACTGGGATAGTGTGACATGAGCTTTGAGGAGTATGGACTCTACACAATCTTAGTGGCACTTCTCCTTTCATACGCGATGAACCAGTAATAGGCTTCTGGGCCAACAACTGGGTTGAGTAATGATCCTGTGTCATGATCTGCATGGAAAAGACAAATATTCTGAGTTCTTACCTTTTTCATGTCTTTGCGAGGGTTTGTACACTGTAATATTACTATTTCACAGCCATTATTGGGGTCATCATGCAACACTGGACTCAGTCGAGCATTGAGAGTGATGATCTAAATAACATCTTTGAAGGAGACTATCAGAAGCCCTCAGAAGTCATGAGAAATTTCTTATCGCCCCTACCCCCTTTCATATTTGTATCACTCTACGTGTTGGTCTGGAGTTCAACTCAAAATGGGGATGTGGGTGATATATACATTCAGGTCAGAAATGGTGCTCAGATCTGAAAAGGCATGGTTTCAAGATCTACGGGATTCCCCTCCTCCCCCCCCGCCCCCCCCCCCCCCCCCCCCCGGTAATTTTCTACCTTCTAACGCATTAGCTACATCAAAGAACGACTTATCCCAACCCTCTATTGCAATCTGCCTTGCTTGGTGTACAGGATTGAATCCCAAAAGGACCGGAATGAAGATATCTGGGTGGCTCATACAATAATCCACTGACCCGCACATAAGGCGCGGAGAGGCCGCACGTTTATCCCGATAAACAACACTCGCTTCTTGTTGGCGGGACACCTCTATCAAATCTTCCTGGCCTTTTTTCCAGTCATCTTCGGGCGCTTCCTGGGATGTAAACAAGCAACGTCGCCCCCTGCGATAGAGATACTCGTAACACGCTGACAACTGCTGGTCTGGCGGCAAGCTGGGAACACTTCTGAGCCAAGAAAAACGCGAGTCTCCCTGATTGTACCACACCCACTCAACACTATGGCGGTCTCGCCACTGTTCTCTTGTAACATTTCGGCTGCTTTCTCCGCTATTTTGTCCATCGCAGCGAGAGCCTCCTCGTCATAGATCTCGGAAAGTGTTTCCAGCCTGAAAATATTTGCGAGCTGCACTGGCGTAGAGTTCTGGCGATGTCACTTGCAGTGCCAACATCGGATGTCCAATGTTAGCTGCATTTGGACGTTCGGTTATCGGGATTGTACCTTCATCCTTGCAATGCGCAACGCTCATTATGATGTGCCGCAGATTTTTCGTACAAATTGGGTTGTTGATGCGAAAAAAAACAGCAATTTCGAAACAATAAATTGAGGTAGACTGCGAGTTTGCAACCACTCCTGCAAACCACTCACGTAAAACCAAAATTGACCAGGCGTTCCTCGACCTTCAAGTATTTATCCGGGGAGGGGAGGGACCGGTGAGTAACTTCTAATTTTTAATCATTCCAATTGAATTATTTTAGTCAGTCAAATTGAGCTGTTTTAAAATGACTTAAAAATTAAAATACATTATCTAAGCTGTAACTTGGTAATAAAGAAAAAAGAGTAACCCCCCACCACCGCTAGACAATATTCTCAAACCCCAGAGTGCATTGCAGTACATTTTCCTTAGCGGCCATCTTGGATCATCGTCTAGCCGGTCGATCACTGCGATATCAGTGGTTTTGTCGAAAGATGGCAGCTAGAAGGATTGGACAGTATGTACCAGATTGGGTTAAGCTTGGTTCAAAATGTCTTCAAGAGGAAAAACCGAATTTGTTTGCTTTGAGAGCGAATTTGAGACTATCAAAACGGGGTAAGTTTTATGTCCCTGTGGCAGGAGAGAGTAGCTAATATCAGGAGATTACAACGTTTGATCGTTGTGTTTATACTTTGCCCTTAGTTTATTAAACACTTCGATTTCTGATTTATTAATATAAGAACAAAATAAATGATAACATTCATCATTGTTAAAAATTAAAGGTTGCAACTTATTTCCCGGACACTTTTAGCACCCATGGCACATTACATAACCTCAAACCAGAGAACTCTGATTTAATTTAACTTCACCAAGGCAAAATATCAACTTCCTTTCTGCGGCATTTAAATTGTTTCCCACAAGTCAGATCTGCCCACCCTGATTAATTGTTTTATCAACTTAAAAGTTTGTACATCTTGTAAATACAGTATAAAGACCAGGTAAACAGCTAATGATATGTCATGATCATGATTGACATCATCATCGTTGTTGTTGTAGTCGTTGTCATCATCATCATCATCATCATCATCATTTGTTATTGTTGTCATAATGGGACAGTACAGTTGACTCCTGATAACTCGAACCTCTCGCTAACTCAAATTAAATTCGTTTTCCCTTCAGGTCATTTTCTAGCTAGTTTTACCCTCGATAGTGGGAGGTTCGAGTTGTCAAGGGTTCAAGTTATCAGGAGTCAATTGTACATCTAACTGAATATTACAGTGGAGAGGCAGGATAAACTTATGTCGGATTGAAATTCATGTCAAGCCCTAGGATTTCATGATAACAATAATTTCCAGTACTGTGTCGTTACCATGTTCGAGAAATAACGGAACCGAAAAACCATTTCCCATTGACGTATTCAATATCACCAATCAAAATTCATTTGATATGAGTTTTTTCCCGCTCTGATTCTCAACTAGTAGAGCAATTACTGTGTTTGATTTCTTCCACCATCTTGGATGTCTATGCATGGAACACGGAACAACAAAAACAAAAACGGAACAAAAAAAAAGTGGTTTCCATGCAATTTGAAATCCTGGGCTTGCATGTGATGACCTTCTTTGTACTGCTAAAATTTATGATTTTCTTTAAATATAGCTGTGCACTGAATTTGTTTCTTTCATATTTTTTTCTTCTAGCTTGGATACAGTTTCAGTCAAACCTGAACCAATTAACTGGGACTTTTATACCAAGAATGTATCCAAGCCTGGAATGGTTGAAGCCTTTAGGAAAGCTGTAAGTTAATAGATCATCATCTCTTTTGTTCCTTCTTTGGGTCAACAGGCAGCTGCTTCACCTTGTGAATTTTCCTAGTTTAGGCCAGTCTGTTGCAGTGCAATAATACCGTGCAATACCGTGTCAAAAATCGGCAGAATACAGAAACCGCATTTTTCAGTTTCTACATCAACCTCAGCCATCTTCAGCTTCTTGATGGTCCACAAAGGTTGCATAATTACTTCAAGAAAACGGCTTTTAATTGAATGTTAAAATAATTGTACATTGCAGATTATTTGGTCAAACAATCATTTACTATCATGTAACATATTTTTAAAAGGTACTGTGTTAAAATATGAATCCGCAATACCACAATACCACAAACCCCAATGTCCCCCTCCAAACGGCTCCTGGAAAAAAATATTTAATTATACATGTAGCCCTGTGGTGTACACGTTGACTTATATAATGTATCCCTGTGGTGTACACGTTGACTTATTGCTTTTGTTTTGCAGTATGATGCAGTAACTGTACCTTTCCCAAAAGATGTGGAAACAACAAAGATAAATGACACAGAGAAGGAAATGGTGAGATTTGCAAGTATTCTAAATATACATGTGCACACAGATGCAAATTTAACCACATCCATGGAAAACGACGAATCAGAAACAAGAATTAATTTGTGCAGTGTCCAATATTATTTGATATTATTTGATAATAATATAAATATATAATTTTTACAGGAGGAGCGTGCTATAGCAATGATCAAGACAGCAAATGAACAGATTGCAAGTTCTGAAGCTCAGGTATACAAAGATTATTATAAACAAGGTGTATTACATATTAACCATGCATGTTCAACTGTGAATGTTAGAAATATTCCTGCAGTGTTACAGTAATTTGCTGTATAAATTAGTACACCTATTGATCAATGAGAATCAGTTATAATCAATGTACATAACGTACTAGGATTCAAATAAACACTGGACCTCAAGTAAACACCTGGACCTCGATTAAACTCCGGTGGCATTTATTTAAAGCTCGACCTGATAGACCCAGGTTTTATTTGAATCCGGCGTTTATTTGGGGCTCAGTATGTGGGATTACCCAAACTGTCCCTGAAAACAGTTTGCCAGCACCCATTTATAGAGGCATTAACTTCAAATTAGTACTGTTGACCTCTGGTTCTTGCTTCTGATACACTACCAGGACACTTCCTCCTATAACATAACATGACTAGTTCATAGTAAATAATAAATATCCCTTTATCTTTATCTTTATCTTTAGTTGGCGGAAATCAAGGCTTTGAAACCCTTTGAAGAGATGACAGTAAGTACACCTTGAATTTAATAACAGATGAAAACCTTCTACTGATACCTGGTAAAGAAGCTAATGAACTTTAAATTACAGTCAAAGCTCCTGTAAGCGGACACCCTCGGGAAGCAGAAAGAGTGTCCGCAACTGGAGCTGGCCACTTACAAACGTTTGTATGAGCTAGAGTTCAAATAGGGTTTTGTCAAGGTGGCCTAAGTAGAGCTGTCTGCTAACGAGAGTGTCCGCTCAGAGAGCTTTGACTGTACTTTCAAATCAAAAGGCAACCTGAAAAGAGTGTGAAATGAAGTAGGGGGAGAGGATACTGAGGAGATGGTCTTAAACACAGAAACCCCCTGCAGCCCCCAGGCTCTGCCGTCCCTGTTATGTTAACTAATTATACATGTACATGTAATGCTAAGTTAGTTATAGAACATCAGGACTGTGTAGTCTAATATTTAATTTTTCTCCACCCACAAGATTGATGAGTATGCCGCTTTACATCCAGAATGGACCAAACAATGTGAAGAGGAAAATCGCTCGAAATGACTGGAGAGTTTGAGTTTTGTTGTGTGCCAACCATCATTTTCATTGCTTACAAGTCATTTAAATCTGTTATTGAAATTTACATTGTGATGTAACTGAGTTTTGTATTTTTATCATTGATCACAAAGAAATAAAGTCAGTTTTCTGGGAATTCACAGTTGGTGCATTCACTGATTTCTTTATGTTAACCATAACAGCTCAAAAAGTTACTTCCATAGCACCACATAAGAATACTAAAGCTGCGGCTAGACATACAGATCTCTTTCCTGTGTCGGAAGCAGGGAGGAGACATTTGAACCGGATTTCAACGTCTACACGCAAGCTACAGTATTTAAAGGCATTTTAAAAGCAACTTTGTGGCCCAGGAGATAGGATAGTATCCTTCGCAGCCGTTATTTGGGACGTCACGCAACGCTTCTTCCCACGACCCAAAGACTAGACCAGGGGGATGGAGGTCAATTTAATACGAGAAAATCCAGAGAGGGTTGTTGAAGTTTTTATGTCCCAAAAAACCGCAAAAGATCTACTAAGCTTAGCGCGTGCTAAGCTGTATATCGAATAAACAGGGAGTAGATATAATTTGGATTTGGACCTGCAGCGGTATTATTTTACGAGATGCTTTTACCCGCAAAATAATGTTTGTACTTGTTTTTCGCGCGCTCGCGGAGAATCGCGTCTGTGATTGGCTGTTTTGAAAGTCACGCACACCCCTGGATTTGATGGCGGACATGTTTTTTAGTGTTTTCGTGTTTTTCGACACGAAAACGAAATAAATGTTGTCGGAACGGAACTTAGTCGTGCTAAAAATGTCGAGTGTTGGTAATTTTATACCAGCGGAAGCATAACGAAACGGTAAGCTTCGTCATGGCGCAGAAATTAAGGTGAAATTGATGAAATTCTTGTCGATTCCTGTGTCGACGTGTTGTGGTAAAATACCCGATCGCAAATTAGAATTTTAATTCCAATTTCATATGTGGCCTCGCCAATTTTCCTACATGAAATTACCTTAGTTTATTTCTAATAATGTTTTATTCTGACATGCCGTGACAGTGCAAATATTAGTCACAAGATAATTTCACATTTTCACGGTTTGTAATTTCTTCAAGATTTTTCCCACGATTACGAGATTAGGTTACAAGCGTAGTAACTTGAATTTCAATAATTCTAAGCACTTATAGCTTAGCGATTTGCTAGACAACAACGTCATTGATCTCAATAGTTAGTTAAAATTCAGAAGATTCTAGTGAGCAAATATTACTGAAGTTGCTCTGTAACCATGCACAAAAAAACACTAACCCCACTCTTGCAGGGAGTCAAAGGTGAAATAAACAGCTACCAAAACACTGTACTGAAAACAGACGGCAGACGGAAACTCCTAATTGGAGTATTCAGTTTGATCCTTTGTAGCCACACAGCTTGCCGTGAACTGATAACAGCATGGTACAAGATCGAGTTGGGAATGCAAAACCTAAACGCAATAAAAAAAGAAGAACGGCGAGCTTCGAAAATCCAGGTTCAGTATGTTCGATTCCGTGAGATCGTCCTCGAGCGCTGTTCTGTCACAAAGTTCATCAGGTGGCGATGATACGGGTAAGATTCTTGTTGTTTCATTTACGAGCTCCCTTTTGTGATAACGTAGAAGTGAAGTAATTTGCGGAGCATGCAAATGATTGCTCGCCATGTGAAACCGACCTCTATTGGGTTCTTTCACGGGCGCGCGCTTTACTAATATTTCCCGCGAACTTTTACCCAGTTTTTTCCAAACTTTGTTTTTGCGATCGTAGAGTTTGATGTTGACGAAGAATTACCCGATGATGAGGAAATCGAGCGAAGATTTTCGACGCTATTGGTAAGCAGGATTCAAGTTATATTCGAAACTGTTCAAGAGTTTCGATGAGTTATATTTATGCGGCACACGAAGGGTAAACAACCTGGATTACTTTGTCAACTTTATTAATGTTTTTCCCTGTTTGTAACACAGGAAAAGATGACATTGCCTCCAGAAAGAGCGGCGGAACTTTCCAAAAGTCCCAAAGCTCACAAATGGAAAATGATTAAAGCGAAGGTATATGAAATTTTTCTCATGAATCATTTAGGTTCAACGTTGTCCTAAAGTAATATTGATCATGACCATGTCTAAACTAGTCACTGTCTTTTGACAGTTGTGTGGGCCGGTGTACATCCTGCATTATTTATTGTGCAATTTTGCAATATTTGAAGAAAGGTATATTTGGGATCGTGTGTAAAATACTGTTCTAAAAACTTTTTAAGCTAAATATTTCACACCCACGAAATGCATATCATATAAACACTTACGTCACTTGCATAATATTGACTGATTAGCGCTTTCGACTTTAACTTTAATTAATCTCTTTGTCGCAACAAAGAATACCACTACAATAGACCCGGTTGCTGGGATTATGTTCGTGGCTTTTCCCACGGCAATCTCGTCGTGAATTTGAATTTAACTGTTGGAATAGAGATTTATATACTCTGGTACAGTGTAGATGTTTGTGGAGTAATATATGTGAAAGGAAGTCTTTACAAATGTAAATTGTCTCAAGTTGCTATAAATATATCTTGTGGTTAATTTGAAGGAAGACTAATTAAGTAACTTTGCAGGTGGCACATAAAAATTCATGTTTAGGAGCAAAAAAAAAAAAATATACAAGGCCTTATAACTTCGATATCCTACCCTAAACTTGTGAATAAGGATATTTTGAGGATGCAATCTGACTTGTAGTGACTGTCTGAAATTCATGTTAAGATATTGCATGGAAGTGGCCTGAACTCAATAGTATGTTTTTCTATTGAATTCTAACAAAAGTGGAAGTTTACACAACCGTTATCTAAGTCAAACAAATCATGTCTGAATCAGACGACGACGACGACTCTGGTTTCTTACAAGAGGTTGTTAGTATCGCTTAGAGCTTACAGTGCAATGCAGTGCGCAATATTTTGAACATTGACAGTCTTTGTTCAGGGAAAGAATACCATCCACTTCAAATTGTAATAGAACTCTTATATCATGCACAAATTTGCACCATCATGAATATTTTGGAAAATTACTACAAATTTGCTCTCGATTAGTTTGAATGTAAAATGAAAACAACCTGGACTTTCTCATCAGCAATCAATCATTTGACTCTTTTCTAAAAGTATGTGTCAGAAACGAATGACTTAAGTTACTCTTAATGGTGTTGTACCTTAACACCTGTCCAAAAACAAAGTTTTTTTAAAGTATGGCATGTAGAAAGCGCTGTAAGTAATGCATTTCATTCCACAGTAAACGGCAAACGGTATACTTATTTTTAAGTTAAATTCCCTTAGCTCTTCTGTGACAGAGCATTTAAAGGCCGTAATAACAATGGCATTGAACTCCATTGGTCCCCGACAACACCAGTTGAATGTCATTAGAAATATGGAACAAATTCTCATCTTCCCAATAAACACAAGACTTCTTCATATAGAAAATATATCAAAACAGGAATCTTGCTGTTCCAAGGATGAATACCAGGGTATTACCACTTCAAACTAAATTTTTGTGGGAGTTTAATTTTATGACTTGGGTGATTTTTTGTGTGTTTTGCTGGATGTAATTTTTGTGATTGGGAGAGACTTTCCGTGCAGAGAATTAATCTAATTAATTTTTGCAAATTTCAGCAAGTATGTCGCATGCAATTGAAATAACAACACGTTAAACTTTGTAATACAACATATTGTTGCGTGGTTTTTGAGACAATATAACCAAATTTTTTTAGACAGTGCAATATACAACAATCATTCTAACTTGGAATTAAGTTGAATTGCTCTATACCGCTTAGCAATGGTATATATGATTGGTTCTCAAAGTTGCCCTGGTTACAGTTATTTGTACAGTTAAGTCACAAGTGGGAGACACAATGGCCTAATGGTTAGTGCATTATACTCCGGATCGAGCAGTCCGGTTTCAATAGCTGACCGGGGTTATTGTGTTGTGTTTTTGGGCAAGATACTTTACTCTCACAGTGCCTCAGCTCTCTCCAGCCAGGAGTATAAATGGTTACCGGTGACACTGCGATGGACTAGCCCACTAGCATCCCATTGGACAGGGAGAGTAACAACACTCCTACACGTAGCTAGTCTGCTTCATGCTACAGAAACCACAATAAGCTCCAGCAGTGTGGGCCAGTTTGGCCTGAGCGACTCTAACTGTTTTTAAGTCACAAGTTGTAAATACACGTATGTGTCATCATGATATCATCTTGTTTGAAAAATAAAACTCTAAGTCCAAATATATTTTATGAAATAATAAATTAAAATATATACCTAATATATTTAATTGATCTTTTTGTCAAGCATTCCCCATGATTTGGCATTAATTGTTTTTGATATCCAAGCACCCCAGGCACTTGACACAGGAAATATTATACAATGTTATCAGTAGTCGCATATCAACTAAAGACACAATTCTGTTATTGTAGGAATTGATGCAGCCCAAGTACTCTTCAGGTTTTTATATTGAACAGTTGAAGACTCACAGAGATATTTCACTGAACAAAACAGTCACCAAGAAACTCCTCAAGGGTCTGGAGCCTGTGGAGATGATATTGAGATCCCTGGAGGTCGACCTTCGAACGCATCCAAACACTACGTGAGCACTTATACAACTATTAAATATATAATGTTTATAGTAACCAGATAATAACAAATATTATATATTGTACACTTAGTATTAAGCTCTGTAGTTAATTATTCTTAAACTGTTTACCTCATTTTTGACCTAATTTGATTTAATTTAAATAGATAAATACATTTTAAGAGACAAATGTTAAAAACGTATAGTTACTAAATAAATTTTCTTATTTTAAAACGTATTAACCAAGTTGAGTCAATGTGTAAAATAGCATTCAGCGCCATTAAGTCATCAGTTCTTCAGTCAGTCAGTTGGTCGGTCAGTCGGTCGGTGGGTCGGTCGGTCGGTCGGTCGGTCGGTCGGTCGGTCGGTCGGTCGGTCGGTCGGTCGGTCGGTCGGTCGGTCGGGTTCGTCGGTCGGTCGGTCGGTCGGTCGGTCGGTCGGTCGGTCAGTCATTGAGTCAGTCATTCGGTCATCAGTCAGTTGTCAGTCAGTCAGTGAGTCACTGAGTCAGTCAGACAGTCAGGCAGGCCTTAACATGAGACCTCTGGATTGCAAGACCAGCTCCCTAAACCCTCAGCCATGCATGCTGCCTCCAAGATTGTTATTATAATCTGAAATGTTATTAATCAGAAGTTTACAGCCTTCACCCAGGGATTCCATTACTTGCACAGCTTGATGTACTTTTTGTAACTACAGTATCTTATTGGAAATTAATTCTGCTTTCAGTTGGCTGCGTGAATTTATAGATGATCCGTACAGAGGCCACATTGCATTAATTGAATTCCTACAGTACCTTCACTTAAATCAGCCTTCACCTGAAGACGAGTATGTTCCAAAAAAGAAAGGAAAACCAGACGTATTGGCCAGAGACTTTGTAAGTACATGAAGTCGAACCTTCCGTAGGCAGACACCCTCAAGACCAGAAAAAGTGTCTGCTTACGAGAGGTGTTCGCCTACGGGAGGTGTCCGTTAGCGGAAGTTCAACTGTATTATATTGTAATTTTTAGCTGTATTTCATTATTCTTGTCCATAATTTAGGTATATTGATTGTATTTGTATTTATAGTTTTAGGACGGAGGGCCACTAGCTCGTCAGTTGAATTACTGTTATGTGTCACCCTCCCCAAATAAAGTTGATTATTGATTATTATTATTATTATTATTATTATTACAAAATCTTGTAAGACTAATTAAATTACTGGAAATTTAATTTGCTTAAAGACTTGTATTAATTCAAACTTTGGAATGTAAGGTCTCCATAGATCTCAGATAATCTTGTTTTCTTTAGGTTGATGAACATTTGTGTCTTATGTGTGTGAGAGTTTTAATGAGGAACAAGGTATGTTTGGGGATTTTCCATCTCTGACTAGTTTCTTTGCAACCTTTTAACGATTAATGCTTAGTATTGTTAATAACGTTATCATGAATCATGGCTTTTTTTCTCAGTATGGCTTTCAGTCAGTCATGAGTGTGGAGGAATGCCTCAAATCCATCATCCTCTGTTTGAAAATTGACAGTTTAAAAACACAAGCACTGGTTGTTAAGGTATAATGACTGTGATAGATCATTCCTGTTTTCATACTATACTTATAAAGACTACAGACGCAGATTCAGGAAGCAACTTGACCGGTTTCCAGACTATTAGTGCCAAAGGCCCTCCTTTCCTTTCGTGACCCCCCCCCCCCCCCCCCCCCCCCCCCCCCACAATTTTTAAAGATTTTGACTCTCTAAAATGCCATTTCCCGCAATTTGAGTCATTCAGAAAATCTGACCAATTTCCGTAAAATGGTGGGAACCGGTCTAGATCCGCGCCTGGACTACAAAATACAGCAGTAAAAGGTCTTGATTGTTAGACCAACTGCTGGTAGAGAGTGGATAAATTATTAATAAAATTATTTAATTAACTCAATAACTTTAATTTTGTAATTGCCCTCTGAAAATTAGAAGCCCCAAAACAGAATGTATTGACATATCAACAATACCAAAATGTCACTTTGTCTTTTCCTTTATGTACAGTATGTGGTTCAAAATCTATTGTTTTTGTTAGTGTACAGTGTATAGAAAACACACCCTCCCCTCCCCCCTCCCCCCTCCCCTACACAGGGTAAGCATTTAGTTAATTAAAATGCATTCTTTACATTTGTGTCCATGTCTATGTAGATGTTAACGCAGGCCTGTATGCAGTCGGAATATTATGACAAAGTTCTTGATGCAGTGAGGTTTTACGCAAGAACAACAAGAGAGCCCCGGACATTTGAAACACTCGTGAACTTGATATACAGGAGACCCATATCACCACAGTTCCAGGTAAAAAGTGGGCAAGCAGACATTTGTTAACCTTTAATAGTTGTTTCATGTAATTTCAGTTGACTCAAGGTGACATTTTAAAAGTTTTTTCTTGTCTCTTTCAGACACTTTGTTTGACTTTCTTCAACTCCTTAATCAGCATTTCACCAACAGTGAACAAAAAGGTTTTTCATCAGCAAGAGATCGAAGATGCAGGATTTGATGTGGAACGTCTGGAAAGGGTATTACATTTAGCTAACTGTAAAATAAACTATAAGATTGCAATTTTTTAAAATTAATTTGTAGTGTCTTGTTGATGATCAAATTAAATCAGCAACAAATTAATACAGTTACCTCTGGCAGAGAAAAAAATTCATCTATTTAATGATTTGCTTCATTTCTGTAGGCCCTGGAGGGTATGGAGGCTGGGTCTGTCCGTGAAGCTCTAAAAATCTGGCAGGATAACTACATTCATGTACAAGGTGTCATGGATGAGTTTGTGACTCTGAGAGAAAGAACCAAGTACCTTAGAGATGAGGTAAGAAATATTGCTGCAGCTGTTTTCTCTAATTACCTCTTGCATTTAATAGTATACACTGTACATACATGTAATGTACAGTTGTGCTAAATAGCAGGTAGTTTCTTGCACGTCACAAATTTTAGAAATTTTTGGGTTTATTCCAGGAATGTCAGTTGAGTTTAATTTAAT
This sequence comes from Desmophyllum pertusum, assembly GCA_029204205.1. Classification (NCBI taxonomy): domain Eukaryota; kingdom Metazoa; phylum Cnidaria; class Anthozoa; order Scleractinia; family Caryophylliidae; genus Desmophyllum; species Desmophyllum pertusum. The sequence goes on along the minus strand of MU825419.1, from coordinate 292,152 downwards.
GCTTGGCTATTTTTCACCACAGGTTGATCTTTTGCAAACAAAACTTGAGGAATTGCAAAAGGAGAACAGCAAACTTAAGAGACAAAACACAGAGGTGAGCCTGCATGGTAACTTTGATAAGTTTCATTATTTTTTGTTGGGAAAAGTAATGAATGAAGGTTTTAATTTACTGGAGAATGAAAGAAAACAGTGCAACCGCTGCATTCCTTTTGACCACCATGCTATTTACATAGCCACTTTTTTGGCTCAAACATCAATTTCATAAGGAAGACCAATAATGCAGCCTGCAGTTTTTGGTGGCTTGTTGACCAGTGAAGTTCATGTAAGGCTGGAACTCACATTTAATTACGTACTCTGTCTTTTTCTTATTCAGCTTGATATGCGATCTGAAGAATACAGACTTCGAGCCACAGAATTACAAACAACTTTGGAAAATGTTGTGGTAAGCTTACTCTTGTGATTCATATCTGATTTTGTTTGGAAACTGTTGTTTGTTGATTGATAAATAATTTATAATAATGATTATAAATATTAATAATAAAATTAATATAATAATTATTATATTTAAAATTTGCAATTTGCTGTTTAGAAACAAGTGAAGCAAGAGGCAGACCAAACTGAGTTGCCTGATGAACTCGTCACCAGTGTAACCGAGGCAGCAGCAGCAGTAGCCCCACCCCCTATCCCTCCACCACCACCACCACCACCCCCTCCACCAGGACTAGATGGTATGTGTTAGCTGTTATTTATATGTACTGCAGCTCTCGTTAAATAATAATTATTGATACATTTGTGCATTTTTTTACAAGTATAATTTATAGTGTGTGACCTATGGTGATATTTTGTGTTCTTTACAGGGATGTTAATTCCTCCCCCACCACCTCCCCCTGAGTTAGGTAAGTAACAGTGAGAGGAATCACTGCCTCATTTTAATGATTGTGTAAACAATGTGAACAGAATAAATAGTAAAGTTGAACACATCTGTACATTTTTCCAGATCATTTGTTTTTTGTCTAATCACCTAACTGGGAAATCATGCAGTGTCAGACATTGCGCACGTTTTTGCTAATTTTTCAGTAATACCAACGTTCATTTACTTTCAGACGGAACTCCATCTTTGAGACGGCGTTTGGCTGCCAATAAAGTTCGACTTCCTATGCTAAACTGGACTCCTATATCATCACAATCAGACGCCAGTGCATTCTTCAAGGTATATTGAAAACGCGAAGCCCAATGTACAAACTCTTGCGGTGGTTGTCCTAACGCTAAAATCAACCTAAGACGGGTTTTTAAAAAACCCAAACCAAATTAATAATCACATTTCAGTTGGGGGGATAAGTGCCGGTTTTGGAAAATCTTCGTTAAAGCAATCAAAGAGTTTCCGATTCTTTAATTATCCAATCAAAGACTACCGCGAGAACACCACAAGTACTCCACACACCAGCATATTGAAATAAGGGATGGAAAACCGTGGGCTCAATCCCGTCTCGGGGGGGGGGGGGGGGGGGAAATTCTCCATCAACTGGCTCTTGTACCCCTGACTGATTTAGCCAATCACAACAAATGTAAATAGCGCAATGAACCAATCAAAACTCGAGGTATAAACATGCAACTGGCGCCAAGCGCGGGAAAACATGCAACCGGTGCCAAGCGCAGGAAAAAGCACGCAGGACTTCGCCATTGGCGTTATTAGTTTTGTTCCTGAATTTGAATTTGGAGATCCGTTGTTTCATTTCCTCGGCTTAAAGCAAGTTTTCAGTTTGGTAGGATCAAACGTGCAAGGGCGTGGAAATAGCCAATAAATCAGAAATTGAAGAAATTACTTCAACGTTTTATGATAACTTACATGTAGCCACATCACATAAAGCTAGAAGGCTGGGAATCTTTTTACGTCCTCTCCCGCCATCTCTCTTGCATTGTGTTTAGTTGCATGTGTTGTTGTTTTCGCACACAACAGGGAATCAGTGATGAAGAAGTCATGGAAGTACTGGACTTTGCTGATTTTGACAGAAAGTTCGAGTTGAAAATTAACGAAGCTTCAGAGGATCTTATAGCAAAGAAAGAACAAGGCAAGTGTTCATGTAATGTTCATAAAGCGTCCTCAGTCCAAGTGAAGCCCAAATCATGTTCTCGCTATTGATCGAACCATTCAACACTTCATATGGATCCTTCATATATACAAAAATGTACATATAAAAAGTTGCTTGACTTTGACGATTTTGGTTTGCCTAAATTTTTTACTTTTTTTTATTTAAACAATATTTTTTCTCAACATTTGCTCTAAGAGCAGATACTCATCTAGAGAGCTTACGTTAAAAAGTCTGTCTACAAGGTTGGCTTATAAGGCTGGCGCTTAATAAGTCTGGTTTCCATAGCATGAAGCGACTAGGAGTATTGCTACATAGAGGGCGAGTGTATTTCAGTTTGGTGTGATCACGTCACTTTAGAAATGGCAGATAACGGTGCGTGATATGGAAATGCCTACAGTTGCACAGTTATTGTTTTGTGTATCGATCACATAACTAGGGGGTCCACTCTTAATAATCTCCCCCCCCCCCCCCCCTCCCACTCTATCTCTTTATGGTAGAATTTCAATTCTGTTTGTATTACATGTGTAGTTTCTTTTATATTTTTCAACAGCCTTGAAGCGAGCAGCAGAACAAATCACACTTATCGAGCCGAAAAGGGCAAGAAATCTTGGTAAGGAGTCTAAAATTGCCCCTCTCATAAAAGCCTTTACTTATCTCGAGCTTCCCCACAACCGTTGTTCGAGTTGTCACCCAACGCACGTGTAACACACGTGCAGATCCATCTACTGTTCATTAAACCTTTTGTTTGGTGACGTTCACGTTGCTGTTGCTGTCGTGCTTTGCTTAAACTCCCTATGTCCAGGGCCTAGTTGTTCAAAGGGTGGATAACGCTATCAACCGGATAATTCACTATCCAGTGGATAGCGTAGTATGTTTTGTTGACACTTATCCACTGGAACCCTTTGAGCAACTGGGCCCAGTACTGCTCGAACAACACTCACATGTATAAACTCTAGCTGTTTACTTGTCACTTTAGTGATCGCACGTCGCCGTATCCAGCACTCTACAGAGACTATTGGAAGCTTTATAGACCAGTGTGACTTGGTGGAACTGCCGCCAGAGCATGCAGAGTTACTGCTCAAGTTTGTACCTACCAAGGAGGAGGTAAGAATGATCAAGTGTATCACTCGCGAGATCTTCAATTCTGAAGTTCTCGAATCGGTCGGAATGCTTTTAGAGGATGTTTACAAAACATGTTGTGAAGGCGCGGTGGCCTAATGGTTAGCGCAGCGGTCCGGGTTTGAGTCCCTCTATTCACCCAGGAGTATACTGGCGAACTGTTAGGAAAACCTGACAAAATGCTGGGGGGTTTGCCAGGTGGGAAGTGGTACATACTAATACCTTTAAAAACTACCTGGAATGTAACCAAACTCGGAACACCACAGAAGATAACATATGCTGTAGGTCGAGGATAAATATGAAGGGGATTTAAACTTTCAACTTGATATCTATTGCCAGTGTTATCTTCAAGATATACCAAATATCTATATTTCAGCGTAAAAATACCGTATACAGTAGAAGCTCTCTGAGCGGACACTCTCGTAAGTGGACAGCTCTACTTACGGCCGCCTTGACAAAACCCTGTTTGAACTCTAGCTTATACAAACTCTGTATTTACACAATCCCGTAAGCGGCCAGCTCCAGTTGTGGACACTTTTTCTGCTTCCCGAGGGTGTCCGCTTACATGAGCTTTGACTGGTGTAGTTGTCAGGACAAGTGCTGTTTATGACCTTCCTTTTCTTATGTTTATGTTTGTGGTTTAACTTGCAGTTGGCAGGACTGGCTCGACACGCAAATCAGTACGCCAAGCTGGCTGAAGCTGAACAGTTTCTCTTTGAGGTAAGAAGACAGTGAATGAAACCATCAGTGACCATACATGAAGGTAGACTGACCACACCCATAATGAATGTTGTTCTTCACTTGATAGATTGCTAAAGTGGAGCGGTACGAGGCCAAGCTCAGTGTAATGGCGTTCATTGGAGTGTTTGATGAACTCATGAGAACTGTTATGCCGGTGAGTGTGTGTTAACTTGCCCTTCTGGCTCGCCAAAATATTAAAATATTTCTTTATATATTCATATTTGTTTTATTTATCTGTTTTCAGCAAGTGGACGCTGTTCTGAGAGCGGCTACTTCCATTGTCAACAGCGGGAAATTAAAAAAGTTGTTTAAGGTATTAAACGCTTTAACGTTTAAAAACACGTCTTGTATAAATGATGTAAGGTTTGTTGTTGGGTCAAGGCACTTTACTCTCACTTCCAGGAGTATAAATGGGTAATGGTGAATTTTTGGGGCAACCTGATAAAAATGCTTGGGGTTACCTGTAATGGACTAGCATCCCATCCAGGGGGAGTAGCAATACTCCTTAGTTCTGGCACCAATGAGTCACGTGGCCCGGCCTTCTATCACAATACCACGTGATACTTGACAACGTTTGTAACAGTGTTGTGTGGTCCATTTTAGATTATACTGATATATGGAAACTATATGAATAGCAGTAGAAGAGGACTTGCATATGGCTTTAAACTGGAATCCCTCGGCAAGGTGAGACACTACATGAACTCAAACTAAGCTTTCTTGAAGCCCGTCTTGTGAGCAAGTAGTTTTTTTTTACCAATAAAAGAGCGTAGAAAAGTAATTACTTTCGACACTCTTATTAGTAAACCCCACTATTTTTAATTTTCAGTTGGAAGACACTCGGTCAACGGACAGAAAACAAACATTCCTCAGTTATATCGCGGATATTGTGCAAAGAAAGTTCCCAGAACTCAGCGACTTCTCTGAAGAACTGTATCTTGACGGAGCAACTACAGGTGAATTTACATGCAGTCAGTCGTTATATGTACATGGATTTTTATTTTTGTGCCTTGGAAATGAAACCTGAAAGTAATAATTTACTAAGATAGAAAAAACACCAAAGAGGACAGGTAATAGCAAACTAAAAAGAAACAAGGATGGTCAAGATTGGGTTACGAACGATGAACTTATAACATAAATTTTGGCTAATATTTTGACGAAGATATCTGTGTGTTTATTCCATTAGTTTCTACACAGACACTAGCAGCTGATGTGCAGGGATTACGGAAAGGCCTGGACCTGACAAAGACAGAGAGAGACAAACAGCCAGATAACTTCATTATTTTTGTATCCTTCTGCACGTGTTTCAACCCTAATTTTGTTTACTTTTCTGTAGCGAAAGTACCGTTGCTCTGAGTAAATAGAAACTGACTTACAGCTTTGTACCATTGTGGGGGTGATACGATTCTTTTTTATTCTTTGTTGGTCAGCCTTAACGTGCTGGTTTATTCAGACGTTCTATAACGCGGCATTCAAGAAAGTTCAGCGCATCACTGAGCGTTACCGTAAGATGGAAGAGGTTTATGCCCAGGTGTGCACCCTGTTTGGTGAAAACCCACGAGTGGCTGAACCGTCCGACTTCTTCAAGTCCTTCATTGACTTCACAGCTAACTTCAAGGTAATGGTAATGGAGGTGGTCATGCATTAAGGGTGGGTGGGGGGGGGGGGGGGGGGGGGGGAGGCAGGGATGGGAACCCGGGGTAAAGGGACCGGGACGTCTACGGGAGTCTTGTGGAGAGAGGGCGGGAAGCGAGTTTCTCATGGTGGAGGGAACCGGGAAAAATAAAAAAATAAAAAACCAGCAATATTGCGTAATATTTTTCAATAGAAAAATCTCATATCTCAAAGAGGCAGGAACCACGACTTGTGCCACTTGTGACGTCATCACGATGTCTTTGATGTTCAACTGATAGAGTAGGAAAAAACACTAACAAAGCATGCCTAAACGAACACGAAACGATGAATTGCATTTTACCCTTTGCTTGCAGAAAGCCGAGAGGGACTTGGAAGGACTGAAACGTCAGAGGGAGGCAGAAGCCAAGGTGAAACACATGCTCAGTAATGGCGAATCATCGAAGGCTCGTGTTCAAGTGGCAAGTGCAGCTGCTAATGAGGGTCAGCGGAGATCCATGTACAACAAGAATAACCGGTTTTTGGTGACGTAGGGAAACCAAGTTAAGATGAATATAAATATAACATGCCTCAATAATTTAACAAAAATAATTTAAAGAGAGAAAATATTTTATAAAAGTAGCATTTGTTATGCAATCCATAGACAGTTTTGTGTAAGTATTATAACTCAATTTGTGAGAAATTAACGAGGTACATTATTTTGTATTTTAGTCTTGTAACGTAGAGCTATAGGAATTCAAGTTGCACATCAATTCGGTGCCATTTTTCACTCGTTCACCTCGTCCTTGTTGCAAGCTACTTGTGGTAGAACTCGTGCAAGATATTGTAACAATGTAAGTTAACTAAAGCCACTTCATTGTCCATAGCTAGTCTGAACGTGTAACGTTGTAGTTTTTATAAAATTTTGATCATATAACGCGCGCTCTGATTGGCTGCGTGCTCGTTTTGCATGAGGCTATGTAAACACGCGCACCATTTGCTATTTCTTGAAACAACTGAAGATGATACGCGCACTCTAATTGGTCAATATTGACCGCTATTGTACTGGTGCACATGAAAATTATATAAAAGCAATCATATCTTGCATGTCTATGGTTTATCGGTTCAAACTGGGATGTTGCAAGAACACTTCTTAAACTCATTAATAATTCATCAAGTTGAAACAAAGCATCATATTTAGCCAATCTTAATTAGCATAGATTTTTTACGATTTTATTTCTCCGTTTACTACTTAGTTTTGGTTACGATTGAGAAGATATTGTATATCACACTCGAGGTAGTGTTTCATCCGATTTCCATACAACTCTAATGTCGTCAAAAATACTCCGCTACGCGTCGTATTTTCAACTCTCTTCTCGGTGTTTGGAAATCGGATGAAACCGCACTGTTTCTCGTGTTTGATATATTACTAAGGGTTCTTTCAACATTTCGCGTGGCTTATTGAATCGACAAACCACAGAAATGCGTGACGGTTTATTACTTAAATAACATGAGCATTATTCTCGTGTTTTTATTCGAATAATCCATTGTATATATTGGACTTTTCCTCAGGAGAAGGCTTGCACTATTTAGATCTGTCTTGTATAAAATATCTATGAAAATACGAAACAATGTTTACTCATGGATGTCTTAACATAAAGATAAACGTTTTTTTTATCCTTTGAAAGGAAATAACGGCCAATCGACATGGCTTATTTAAACAAACCGTGCTGTAAATACACTCAACAATACAGTGAAAAGGAGGTGGTAAAATATTTTGAAACTATCTTTTGTAGATTTTATGTAGAACTGTAGTGGCCCTATTTTGGGGTAACACTTTATTAAATTCCTGATTGGAAATTAAAGCTCAGTATACCTTCTACAGCTTTGGTGGTCAAATTTCTTGTGGATTAAGTTTTTTCCTTCAAGTAACGTTCTTGATGGCGTCCATGCTTGGAACAATAGACACTGCACTGCAGTTTCTTCAAAACAGCCCAGCCCCACGGTTAGCTAGGCATGATTAGCGCTCAAAACTAGAGAAGACGCGGACAGCTGTTTGTGAGTAGCTCTCCACCAATCGAATTATACATCAGAAAAGTATGGTATCCATGACAATGGAAAATGCACTTTTCAGACAACAAGAAAGAAATGAGCTTATTCGTGAACGAATAGCGATAGACTACGAGTAGTCCGTCATTTTTCTCAGGAATAGTCGAGTGAGCGAGCGCGCGCGAAAATCACCTCGAGGAGACGCGACGCGCGGGACTGCTCGTAGTCTGGAATAGCGATTGCGCCGAAGTCGGGAAAACGAAAGGCAAAGCCGCGAGAGGAATGAAGAACTTCGTGCTCGAAGAACGGCAGCTCAAAGTTTGTTGTACATTTAAAAGGGCTTTCGCTTCAAGAGATTGTTCACATAAAGTTTAAAAAGATTGACTCAAATCGTTTAAGAATTTTATTTTTAGCTCCCACTCTAAATATCCTTTACTGAAGCAAATTTTATTTGTAACTACAATCAAAGACAAATCATGTCTGGACATATCTCCTCTCGCTCTCCCTATCCTCTCATGTTGGTTGGTTTGCAAGATTCCATAACGTAACAGAATAGCAAAAAACAACATTGTGAGGGGAAAAGAGAGAAAATATTTGTCTTGCCAGCCTAGTCCCAAGGCGTTCTCTTCCTCTCTCAAGCGAGCGCGAAGTACACGAAAGGACCTGGGTCATTAGGTGACGTCATGAATTTCGCGCCAAATAATCGAGTAATCGGGAAGGGACGACTGGGTACTAGGCTGTGTGTTGTCTTGCTTGAAGTGTCCCAACTAATTGTGGCTGATTGTAGTTTGTTCATTGGCGCCTAAAACCCACAGCCTCTTGTATTATTCTCGCAGTAATTTTCGTCGAAGCCCTTGTTACTTGATTATATTATACCCGTCAATTATCAGCTTGATTTTAACTTAAATTTCTCAGAAACTATCTTAATAAACATCTATAATGCACTCGTCAAGCCGATTTCTCGGAAACTATCTTAGCAAATGCATGATCTGAAACACTCGTCAAGCTGAGAAGAAAGCACTGTCCGGTGTAAAGCTAAAAGAAGTAGCACTGTTGGAATGTAGATTCCTCTGAAGTATCGATAGGGTTGCACTGATAAATAAGCGCCTTTTCCTCCTCTTCTGCAGTTGCAAAGTGATGCGTGTTCTGACGAGCTGTAAAAAAAAATACGAAGGTGAAAAGAGCGGTTTTCAATTGTGTCTGAAAACCATAAACCAAAGCAATTACAATGGGCAATCACAACAAACGTAAACAACACAATAGACCAATCAGAACTCGAAGTAAATCGACGCAAGCGCGGGAAAACGCGTGCGACCAAGTTTTGGTTTTGCCTCTGATTGGTTGAGTAGGTGACGCGAGTCATTTTTAACCAATCACAGAGCGTAGTAAAGCAAAAAAAAAAAAACGAAAAACGTGAAAACTCATTCCGTAAAAAAACAAAACATGTAAAAGGCCAATGGACCTCTGAAACCCCGCGTAAAAAAACGTAAAAAATCTATTGTTTCTACCAACATGGCGGGCTGTGATTAAGGCCCATCGGCAACGAACTCTAACAAACGGGCAAAAAGCCCGCTTTTGGTTTTGCTAAGCGTGTGATTTGTTCATCGAAGAAACATCGTGCAGAATTTTCTAACCAATCAGAGTGTAGATTTCTTTTCGGTCAGTCACGTTCAAAATCTATATCATATACTCGACTTAGCTACCGCCCATATACCACCAGCTTCTCGTTCTGATTGGTTGAAGTAATTGGTTCTACAATAGTTCAGTGTTGGTCTGTTTGTTTAAAACAACAGTTCACTTTAACTCTAGCACAGATCTATTGTAGAGCTGCCATGTTGTCTTTAATATTTGTTCAGTCTCAATCTCTACTCACAATAAACGTTTCACGACTGGTAGTAGTTGGATTCACGTGCGAACTGATTCCACCTGCAGCACTTTCTTCTAGATGAGTGTAATAACCTAAAACACCTTGATCAAACGGACGTTACCTTGATTCACAAAAAAGTCGGCCATGTACTGTCCAGCATGAATAGCGTCTGGGGAGTGGTCGATTGCTTCTGTTGGTTCCCATTCAAACTGATGTTTCTCTGGGTGCCACTGCGTCCCGTAAATGGGATACTTTTTACCTGTAGTTGGTTGAAAACGAGAAAAAAAGTTCGGCTTCAATCCATGAGAAAATGCCGTAAGCTCTGAGGTACAAAACTTTCGGTCCAAATAGAAAAAAATATATCTTCAATCAGTATAATTATAACAATTATAATAATTATAATTAATATAATTATAATTAATTATTGGAAGAAAAAAGAAACAAGAACTCTACCGGGGACCAGGGTAAAGATGATCTTACAAATACAGCACTAAAGTTAATAATACACTATACAATGATGCACTATCGCTATCTCGGCAGCACTCTTGTCATGCTAAACGGATGCGGCAAGCAAGACAGTGTCTTTTCAGTCTGGTGCTGGTGTTGTATCATTGTATGTCAGGGCTCTTGATAAAGGATCCGATCAATCATCCTCGTGTTCTGGGGCCGCTTCACGTCATCTCGGAATATATTTTCCGGATATTACTGTAAATCCATTAGGTGCGCATGCGTATCAAAGGAAATGACAAATTAAGCAGATTGTCTCATTATTTACTGTACCTTCAACAGTGGAGATGAACTCGATTCCATTCCTGTCCTTGTTAGTTGAGAGGACATTGAAGAATCCTGCAGTGGCATTGGTTGCCCAAAATCTCTGTTGATCAAATTTTCACAAGAAACACATGTAGCAAGTCATGAGAAAACAGTGCAGCTCTGACTAACAACTGACAACGGGCCACCAAGATCGTATTAAAGGGTTTCTTACATAAGAAAATGATTGATTGAGCTTTTCTTCGCCGCCAAACAGAAGTGGCCGTGTATAACCACACATCGTTGGAGAAAGAACGTAGTGCCTGACTCTAGAAAAAATTATTTTAGAGTTTTAAAATTGACACCTTTGTTTTAGAAAAACGTTACATACTGTATTCTGATAAACGCCCATTACAACTGTTTTTGCCATGGCCCGGCCAGTGAGTCTGACACATTATAGTTTCCGGAGATCTTCATGAGCACGTGTTTACTTTTGGATATTGTGAGACAGGCATCTAAAAGCTGAATAAAGGTAACAGTAACTGTACACGAATATATCAAATGTTATGAAGATTTTTCCCTGTTTTAATTTGGCAAATCTTTGCAAAAGCATGTACCCCAAGCGTTTGAAATTCTATTTCAGTCTCCAATAATATGAAACTGAAAAAAAAAAAAAAAAAAAAATGGCAGGAGCACGTACCACGTGTTTGTTACACGTTTAAGTATTTTTAAACAAATGAAGAAGCCAAAACCGTGTATTATACTGTCATAAAACACGACGGGAATTTGAGAACACTTGAGAAATTTAGAAAACACGAGCCGCAGGCGAGTGTTTTCTATATTTCTCAAGTGTTCTCAAATTTCCGGAGTGTTTTATGACAGTATAATACATGGATTTGGCTTCTTTATGTGCTTTAAAATATAGATTTACGCGCGCGAAACGATAAAACACGCTTTTCTATGATATATACTCTGATAAAACATGGTTTTTAACCAATCAGAGCGCGCGAAATTTTCAGTCTATATTTTAAATATATATATATTAAAATTATACAAGAGTTCGAGTAATTAAGGAAACAGAAAACAAATGGAGATTTTGCAAACACGTACATTGTTACGAATTTTGTGGAGTGGTGAGTACGTACCTCGATCGTAACGCATTTCTTGTGCATATTAAACGTAACAGCTTGGTCTTTGAGGGTTTTCATAACTCCGTCTGGTGCAGAACCAAACATGCGGCTTCCATATGCATCTGCGATGGATGAAATGAAGAAAAAATGGTGAAGGTGCTCAGCCATTTCGTGAAACAAAATCAGGATTTCTTTCTTTCTCTCATAGAACTCGTTTAATTTGCGCGAGGCGACTTAAATTAAGCCTGGTTCTCATAGCCTCCGGAATGCCTGCGATGTCGTCCTCGCGCCGGGCACTACCTCAATATGTGAGAACAGGAGCCCATCAGTGATGACTGATGAGCTGCTAAAGACCGGCAAACGTCTCCGTGCAACAATACCCCGGAACAATACCCTGTTTAGGACAGGTTTATTTTAGATACCCTGTTTAAGGCAGACTCGCATGAAATTATATACCCTGTTCAGGGCAGAGAGGCCAAAAACCATACCCTGTCCAGCGGCACGTCCCCGTATAGGCCATATAAGGGAGTACCCCCCCCCCCCCCTCCCCCGGGCCATTACGTTAGAACATGTGCCGGAATCACAAATTACCCCATGGTGCTCGGGGCTCCTTACGGCATGCTAGCGGTATGTGAACACCATCTGCAGGTCTACTGACAGCGTATGAAACCAGGCTTTAGTTAATTTAGGAAAAGCCTGGTTCTCGTGCATCAGGAGTGCCTAAGATGCCGTCGCTAGCACTGCCTGGAATGCGCTCCTATTCCATGCAGTTCTGGTGACGACAATAATCTTATTTATCTCGCTGACGTGAAAGTTTTAGTGTCAATTTTAACTCGTGAATGCGTAGCAATGAAAATGAACGGCTTATAGTATTTAGGGGAAAATGATGCACTCGGTCGTCGGTCGGTCGATGGGCTGTAAACGTTAATCGCGCTATTAATTTATGCATTATTATCGTCAATATCATTCACGAGTTTGATCATATGGGCCTCTGATCTTTTTTGCGTATTTGAATATTTTTACTCGTTAATTATTGTATTACCGTGCGTAAATTCCAGTGGTATGGAGTAATTTTCCGCGTCACATGATGCAAGAAATTCTTCTTTCCCCAGTCCACTGGTGACAATATTGAGCAGCTCGAAACCGAGGCAAGTTCCCCACAATGGAAACGGATCGTCCTTGTCATAAGCCTGTCATAAACATCAAACAGGGTTACTGAAATACACAAGGCATGAACACTTTCGGTCCCAAGTGCTAAGTATAAAACTGCATGACGGGAAAAAAACCTTGAACCTTTTGCAAAATTGTCAAAAACAAACAGCACCACATGAAAGTACTGCTCTGCAGCTTTCATTTGAATGGTCACACACTAGGGTTTCATCCACAGACTCCAAAAGGTGCAACCACATTTATTGACTCAAGGTTTGACTCTGGGAGTGAAACTGGAGCTGAGCGTAAGCACCGATTAGCCACCTGGATGCCATTATAAACACAAACAGAGCTTTCTAGAGCACTAGTATCAGTTGTTTAATAGAATGTCTTACCTGTAATGCCAGGTCATAAATTATCTTTGCAGTTCTGAGGTAACCGGAGTCAGATAGACTAGCTCCCCCTCCTGGGAATAACACCCTATCAGAATAAATAACACCCTATCAGAATAAATAACACCCTATCTGATCAGAATGAAAGACGCACATGTTTATGAAGGATGAAGCCATTGTAATCAGACGAAACTGAAAATGACTTCAAAATTGCGACTTACCCATTGATGCTGTTAAAGAGTGCTTCCAGTTCCTCTTTTGATAAATCAATACTTCAAAAGTGTCAAGAATGAGAACTTTGAGTTACTGCTTTGACCGTATTGCAGATGGTGGAATTATATAAAGACCTATTGATACCATTTCTTCTGCCCCTAGAGATATTGGACTCTGCCAAATATTACTTGCAAGTTTGGATAACTGTCTTATATTTTTTTATTAACATATATATTTTTTATCATTTTATTTCTCCGTTTACTCCTTAGGTTTTGTTTCGATTGAGAAGACATATCAACATACTACAACTAACAGTGTTTCATCAGATTTCCCTAAAGCTAATACCTCGAATGTCGTTAAAAATACTTCGCTACGCGTCGTATTTTCAACTCTCTTCTCGGTGATAGAAAATCAGATGAAACACTGTCTCTCGTGTTTGATATATTACTTAAAAAAACTGATACGAATGGACATAAAAGGTTAATTCAGTTCGTCAACTCCCTCATACGATTTTGGATTTTTCAGTTGAACTTTCGGAAGAAGGGCCCTTATAATATATTAACTAAGAAGGTTAACTCTTAAAATTGGAGTCTTTATTCTAAACGAGGGCGTTGCAAACGACAAAATCTAACTAAAATGCGTTAAGTACTAGAGAAAGAAGGAATCGGACAGTCCTAGAAAATAATGTGTTGGGCTAATGGAATAACCAGCAAAGACTATTAATTTCAAGATCAACTCGAGAAATTAGGCCGTTCACTACTCCTAAGCCAAAACGAAACAAATCCGATCGAGGTAGACGCCGATATTGGTACAATGTTAATGTACGCAAGGATACCGTATTGGGACAACACGAGCACCAGCGCTCTCAATATACTTGACGTAGGACGACGCTAAGTAGGACTTTCCAAATTTGATGAACCTTTCAGAGCTGTCCTGGAAGAGAATTCCTAATAAGGAAAACAAGTCGTTCAAAGAAATAAGCGCACATGTGTTAGTGAAGGTTATTTGGAAACTAAAATTGAACGTTCGTCCAAACTCCTGGCGAATTGCCAGTAACAATTGGTTTTTGTACGTTTTGGAATGTATATTATTGAATTATATATTCCGAAACGTTATCACCAAGGGCTGATAAATAATGCATGATTTAAAAAGTATACAACGAAAGCCTTTGCCAGGGGCACCCAACGACAGCATTTTCCTGTTGGCGTCGGAACGTCGTTTTTACGTTATAATTGTGGTTTTTGTGCAGTTTAATGGCTTATTTTTAAACGCTAAGAAAAATGTATCTGTTCGGATACGTTAGCTGAACTTTCAAACTTCAGAAAATTTTAGGGATTGAAATCTTTTACCCGAATTTATGAGCTGAATTTGCCTTTCCGAAAATCCTAGCTGACCTATTTTTGTACCCAAAACGACATTTTTATCTCTCCGAAAACAAAAGGCATTAATTTTCCCATATTAAGAAAGTTCGAGATGACATTTCCCTAACCGAATATCTGAGGCGATTATAGGCCTTCCGAACAGATATTCCACCGAAACGATCCGTTGGGTGCCCCTGCTTTGCCAAACAAGGGCTGTACATGAACTATTTTAGCTAGATTAATTTAATACGAATTTGGTATATAATTTAAAACTCCTCTTGCAAACATTATGGAGGTGATGATAGTTTTGGATAAAAAAAGACGCTGTTTGGCGCGCAAATCAACCGTGGCAGTACAGTCTGGCAGAAAAATTAAATATAAAGAGCTGTGCTAGAGGATTTCAAATATAATTCAGTTGCTCATTATCTCTTGGTTTTACAATAAAGAGCTTTGATCAAGCTAGTAACAGATCGATAGTCTGTTTAGAAATTCTAAAATCACTTCTAGAAGCTTACATAGAAGTTGCCATCTGTGGGCATTTTAATTCTGTCATCGGACCGATTTCGTCCAGCTTTACTTAACATTTACAAATACAATTTCTTCCTCTCAAGGCTTCGAAGCTTCATTTCCAAGTTAATAATTTATGTTATATAAAAAGTCCATTAAATGAAACAAATTTCACATTACCTATTACAGGTCTCTTGTTCTTTGGTACAACTTCACATTTTCTTGTAGCGAAAAGATTCCCCATATTTGTCTTTTAATTCGCTCACCAACTTCAGTTTAAACCTCGCAAACGTTGGCTTCTGTGGGCAGTGTCTCGTTGTTGTGTCGTTTTCGCCAACAGATTAGCTGTTTTGAATAAAGTGGCACTCAGTGAACTTGGACACGTTTCAATTTTTTTGTAGATCGAAATCGCTTACTCAAACAAATTATTTTACGCCGGGATGGCGAAAGACTCTTCCACTGTTTCAAAAAAAAAACCCCGCGAAACTAACATTTTTAATCAATAAAATCCGCGAGGATTACTTTCTTATTACAATTGATTCATCACCAGTTACTTCCAAAGACCTTTAATTTAAGATCGATGTATTTGAGCTTAAAAGCTTCGACGCACCTGCTGGCATTCCCTTTCCCTACCCCTCCCCTCTGCCGGACTCTTGTACTTATTTTCAGTTACTATATGCCGGCATACAATGTTATATAATATGCATTCATCAGTTTAAATGTTTATAAAGTCATTCCTGTTTTCTTTTTAGTGCGTTGCTAGCCTTTCACAAGGAAAGCACATTCCTGTTTTGTACTTCCTCTGTGAATTTGATGGCAAAATTCCCTTATAGGAGAATAGGAATGGAATTAAAAAAATGACAATCAACAACCTGCTAACAAGTGACAAATTGCCCAAAATTGCAGCTGGCAAATCGTGTCTCGACAACTGAAAAACACCGTGACTGAGCCAAAAGCTGAACTGACATTGACGTATGACCCAAAATGTTACTAACAGACCACCCGTTCGTAACGTCTTACAAGGCTTACATTGGCAAACATTTTGAGCAAACAATGGTACATGCAGTCGAACCTTTCTACAACGGCCAGAGAAGTTCAACTGTGTTTGAGTCCCGACATTTTCCTTCAGTAACATACTGACATGAATGGGAGATTTACTTTTTAAATAATGGGTGATGTTTGCTGTGAAGTAACATATAAGGAGAAAATGCCCACAGTGGGGCTTTCCAATTAAACAAGAAATTCCTGTTTGGTTTGTCTGGGTAAAGAACTAGAAAGGTAATGACCCGAGACCCGAAAATGTAGTGGAAAACCTCTGACCAATTTTGAAGGAAGGGGGGGGGGGGGGGGGGGGGGCATTTGCCTTCTCAATAAGCCCATCAATTCCTCGGTCCATATATTAGTTTTCTCGTCAATCTTAGTATAACTCAAATTAGAAGGGATTTTCTCAGTGAGTCATGTCAATCTACAGTCTGTACGAATAACAAATTGCAAATTACATTTTGAAATAAACAGATTTTTAACCTGGCAGAGAAAACCGTGATTATTGTAATTAAATTTTACTGGTACCTGTAAAAACATAACAAACTGAAATTTTGCGATATAATCTAAAACCACAAAAATGCAATATATCTCGAGGAAACACGCTTATACTTTGAACCGTTTTGAGACGAAATGTGTCTCAATTGTTTTGCTTTATTTTCCATGGAAGCAAACATACAACTAAACGAAAACAAAATTTAAAAAGTACACAAGTACTGTTTTTCATTATACAGAAAAACTATCCCGCGGAAGAAATCTGCTGCCACTCATTAGCTGATTGAAACTGGCAACGAAAGACTGTAATGAACGGTTTTACGTAAACAGTCGTTAGTGCGCATGAATAACGGAATCGATTGTTGAATTTTCTTTGAATTTTCAAAGTATCTACCCTACGAGTCTAAAGAACAAGCATGGTTCGTAAGGGCCTTCTGAGTCTAAAAACATCTGAGACAAAGACATTAACCAATCACGTTACGTCCGCCTGCTTCCATCAGAAATACATCATGTTGCTTAGCAACGTCACCGACCGAAAACAACAATGCGGGCTCATACATACATACACATTTTATTAACTCATCCCTGATGAGTTAAATAATTATACTTAAAATACATATTATGAATCGGGGGGGGGGGGGGGGGGGGGGGTAGCTACTTCCCATACATTCTCTTAAATCAAATCCAAACCATGCTCTCACAACTTGCAAAGCAATCATCACAACTTTAGCCAGCGGAGTCATAATCTGCACGTGCGTAGAAGTTGTGTAAAGCCAAAAGGAAAGCTATAAAAGAAAAACATGGCGGCCGATGAGGCGATGGAAGTGCGTACTGATGTATGAATGATTATTGTATTTTTTCACTTTGTGATTCTTTAAACCAGATAAACTTCTTCCTCAAGTTTTTCGTTTTTAAGACGCAACCACGACCGCGACGACAACAAGAACGTCACAAAACAATAGGTTTAATTAGTAATACAATATTCTGCACGTGTGTTTTGCATATTTCTTTGCCGTCCCATGCAAAACAAAACGCACGTGCGTTTTTCATTTACATTTCTTTGCCTTCGTATTCAAAACAAAAAAATAAAATGTCCAAATTCACGGTATTATAGAGAGTTAATTTTCCTTTTTCTGTCCTGGACTTGAACTCACGAATTCAGCTCCTGGAAAGTTCGGCCACATTGGACAAATTAATCTCGAAATAGTTTATATGAACGTTAATTAATTTTTTAAGGAATTTTGCGGGCGAAAAGAAGCCTTAAGAAAACACCGCTGACCAAAACGAAATTGATCGCTTTGCAAGTTGTGAGAGCATGGTTCTCGGTCCCAGGCCCTGTCTCTATCCCCCCCTGTTATGAATATACTATAAATATATTTCTATAAATATAATAGATATAATTATAATATACTCACCACAGGATATTGCGATTTTGGACAATCTGATTGGTTGCCTACTCAATGCATATGAGGCAATGTACCATTACTACCTTTAATGCTTTACCTTATTTGGGAATTACCTTATTTGGGAATCCCACTAATTACGATAAATATCCCATTTTCCTCTGTTTTTTCCTTCCGTTCTTTCCCCAGTAATTTTTAATTGCAATATCCTGTGGTGAGTATATTATAAAACAATTATTCCACTCAATCTCGTCGTACATTAACTCATAGCCAACTCGGCTACGCCTCGTTGGCTATGAGTTAATGTACGACTCGATTTCGCGGAATAATTGTTAAATATATTTTTAATTTGGCTCATATCGAAGTTAGCTCACACAGCGGTCAAGGGCAATGCGCGCGCAGTTCCCGACATTCTGCAGCGGTAGTTTTCGCGCCGTGGAACTACGCGTATGCAGTGCGTAATGACCGCTGTGAAGTTGACAATCATGCATTTTTTTCGGCGCGCATATGTCCATATTGTCATCCTCAAGCTTTATACATTCTGCAGTTTTTTCTGTCTAGAACTGTTGATGTCTTAGTCAGTGTAGTCTGCACACGGGCCAAACTGGTGCAGACTATACTATTAAGTTAGCTTTACTCGGAGTTCCGTAGCAAAACTGTGACTAGCGAAAATTTTCAGTATTTTCAATGCTGGACCTAGTTGAAACACTGGACCTAGCTAGTTGAAACGCTGAACCTCGCAAATCAGCACTAGTTATCATTTTGTTTCGATGCTATTTTCACCGTTTGAACTTCCCTGGAACGACAGGTTTTTCTTTCTTGTCTTTCTCAAATCGAATTTGAGTCAAATAGTCGCGGACCCGGATCGCGGAGCGGCGAGAGAGAAAACCTCGTGTCCTTTTTTGCTACTCTAGAAGAAAGAACTTGGACCAGGGTACGTTTAAACTGGACTTGAAGACAAGACGCACGTGCTTTCGCTGGTACCAGGGCTACGTAGCATAAAATTCTACTTTTCCTCTCAAATGTCGTTCGGGAAACTGTCTGTTCGAGTCAGAGACCACATGACCCTTCGAGACAAATTAGACCCTGGCAGGTAGAACTGGCAGGTTTGTTTATTTGCCAAACAAACAAGCCACCAGATGATGCCAAGTGTTCGAATGTTGTCATTTGTTGTTTTAGGAGCTGTGATTAGCTCCACAAAATACAGTCGGTTATATTTATCAACCAGAACAGCCATAACATTCAATCTGTTGTCATCGGTAGGCTCTCGCTGTTAGTCAATTTATTTGATCCAGTTTTGCAAGGATATAAAAAGGTAAGAAAAGGTTAATCATGAAGTCGGTAACAGTGTTTAATATTGGTCATGTCACAGGTGTTCTTTTATTTCAGTTATTTGGAGGTTAATTGTTTTTAATGTGTTGTTTTAATCAGTATTACGTGCCCGCGGCCAACACCTACTTGTGTATAAAATTGTCAAAGTCCTTTTTTTTGAAATGGTGCTCTTGTATGAAGAAAACTTTACAATTAATGACCTCGAGATTTAACTGCATCTCGTGAACTTGACTGACAAATTAAATTAGAAGGCGATGACTGACTCTGCAAGCTACAGTAGTATAAAGCGAACTGTAGATTAATCCATATTTGGGTCGGTCAGGCAACAACTGTTTACAACTGAGATTGCCCCGCGGGAAAGTTTATGACATGTCATCTCTTATCGGTGATAAGTAAAACCCGGAATAATTTTAAAAGCTTTTTTCCACCTAACTTGTCGTGTGTATGCAAAAATTATAACCTGTTTATTTTTCTGCTCGACGGAGGAAAAGTTAAAACGCTTAGTCAAACGGTGACGAGCGGAAATATTCTGTGTAGAAACTGGAAAATACATGTGGTGTTGGCCCAATACTTTCTAGAATTTTATTATACCATTAAGCTGCAATGTCAACTTAAAATTATCCTTACTGGTCTCTATACATTTCTTATAGCTATACGGGACGGGACGGGATGGAACGGGACGGGACGGGATGGAACGGGACGGGATGGGTGAAACATGCATTTGACCACCAAGTCTATACAGTGGAACCCCGTTAATCCGACCACCAACAGGCCACCAAAACCTGGTCGTATTAACGGGGTGGTCGTATTAAGGGGTTCTCAAATCAAGGAAATGACGGACAGAACTTTAGTTCGGTATAAAAGAAAGTGGTCAGATTGTAATTAACGAGGTGGTCGTAAGGCGGGGTTCCACTATCATAAAATTCTCAAGTATTTAGCAAACTATAATATATATAACTGTTCGTCCGTTTGGTCAAACGCGGCACAGGAGAATATAATTAGATTACAGTCCATCCAGAAAATACGATTACAGTTGGGTTAGTAGGTCAGGGTTAGTTGCGGACACTTTTTCTGCTTCCCGAAAGTGTCCGCTTATGGACGCTTCAAGAAGTCCTAGGCTTGACTGTTATTTCTATATTAGGGACTGTGCAATAATTACCAGGAGGGGGGGGGGGGGTTGGAAAACCAGAGGGGGGGGGGGGGGCATAAAGTAAAATCAAAGCAAGGAGAGGGGGGGCTCTAGGTAAAATAAGTCACTCAAGAGAGGGGGGGGGGGGGGGCTTAACATTTTATTTCAAGTACATATTACATTGGCGAATCCATACCTATTTATAAGGTGAGGACCGAAAAACTTTCCTGAAAATAACACACATAGCTCTTTTCCTTCTGCTATGGTTCTGTTGAACATTGCTACGGAGGTGATGTTTGTTCCAGACGCGGATGTCCAACAATTAAACATGCAGTAGGAGCTCTTCTTTCTGTTATAAGATTTTTATCCACAGGTGTGCGTGTAGAGAAAATGTAGCGTACTTGTATAAAGGTGTGTGTATACTGTGAGGGGGAAGGGGGGGGGGGGGGCGGTCGTACATAATTTCTGACTGATTAGAGGGGGGGAAATAACTAAATTCACTCCTTTAGGAGGGGGGGGGGGGGGTATTACCTAATATTTGGCTATATGAAGCCCATTTTCCAACCCCCCCCCCCCCCCCCCCCCCCCCCTCCTGATAATTATTGCACGGTCCCTTAGTCAAACAACTATAATTTACCTACAGGTCAGCTAACATTCAGCCAACAGAGAAGTTGACGTATTCACGCAAGCTGGATCATGCACTTGCTGCTTTCATTTCTCTTGTTGTGTGGATTGGTGTGTAGTTTTGGTAAGCAGATCTCTTCCTTTGTTATTTTTCTCTTTCGATCGACATCAAATTCCGCATTCATCTCGCTAGCGCTGTTATACTGAACATTATAATATACCGACCATAGAAAAATGCATTAAATTCCAAGCAATTTGATTGGTTCCCTACTCACGGTCTCAAAGGCAGTATACCTCTCTACCTTTTGGAAATGCTGCAAAGCTCAATTTTTTTTGTCTCGGGCAAAAACGGCGGAACATTCTCGTCTTTTTCTTTTTTCCTCGGATAAATTCGACATTTTCCTTTGTAGATTTTAATTTCACTGAATTTCCATGAAACACACTATCGTGTACCGATAATGAGGTAACGATTAACGTTGTCTTAGAGCGGTTTTCAATTGAGTGTCGAAAGTAATGCGGAATTTCTTTGGCTTTACTTTACTACGTTCTGTGATTGGTTTAAAAAACTCGCCCCACCTGCTCAACCAATCACATGCAAAACCAAAACCAAGCGATACTTGGTCGTACGCGTTTTCCCGCGCTTGGCGCTGGTTACGTGTATTTGCTTCGAGTTCTCATTGGTTCATTGTGTTGTTTACGTTTGTTGTGATTGGCCATTGTAATTGCTTTGGTTCTGGTGTTACGACACTCAATTGAAAACTGTTCCAGTATACCAAAACAGGTTATTCAAAGTTTCAAATAACCAATCACAGTGCCTGAACAGCAATTCATGCAAAATGCACTGGTTCATCTTGCCACTCAGTGTGTACTACAATGCTCTATTATAAAAGAACAAAATTGGAAATATTTTACGTAAAAACGCGTAGTAATAATTTGTCTACTAAATATTCATATCAGCGAATAACACCCTTGTTTATCTAATCTTTAGCTCTGTCTTCAATTAAGGAGAATGACGTTTTGGCCCAACTTACTTTTCCTGGAAAATTCATTTTTATTGTTAGTAATATTCGTTTAGCGAGTTTTCTACTGAATCTTACTGTTTCTGAGATGAAACCATGCTAACCTACACTAAGACGTGAGTTGGTATTAGATAATTGTTTGGCTTGGCACTTTCGTAAAAATTGTTGTACTCGTTTCCCCAAGAGTCATGCCATGTAATTATTGTACTAAGCCCTGCTAAGCCCTTGTTCAAATCATGCTTTTGTGTTGCGGTTTCCATTAAAGGAATCGTGTAGCACGTTTGCTAAAATTAATTTATATTCTGAACTGGTAAACAACTTTTAAAGTAATGTTATTATGTAAAAAGGAGGGTACTTAGTATCTGGTCATTTGAATATTGTGTAACAGTCTTAGACTGAAGATTTTTCTTGTTTTCCTGTTATTTCTTGTGAATTTTATTCGGTAGAAATAATCTTTGTAACTTTTATATTGTCGTAGTCGTTTTACATTGATTGGGGAACCAAGAGACGTTAACGAAATTTGTGAAAGAAGTGGTTTACGTTCTAGCGAAAACGGCACTCCTAGTTTTGATTTCAGCTATCGGATTGGCTGACTACCTGATAAAGCAACTGCTGACGCCAAACCGATCAATATAAAAATGGTGCGACGAGTTAGTTCTGTACCATTATTACAACACTCTAGCCTTATCCTGATTGTAACAAGTCAAGAGTTATATTAAACACACAGAATTGAAGTCAACCTTCGAGTGGTTCAACTTATTGCATAGAGCGAACACAAATCCCCCTAAACGTTCCTCTAGCACTATCTACCCAGTCTTAATGTTATTTTTTTAGCCGTGTGTTGGTCAAACTAATCACATATTTCTATATATTTGTACCGTTTAGTATCAGCCGGTCCTTCACCCCAGTGGCTCTATGAACAAATCCACGCACTTCCAGACACTGATAATGATCATGAAGCCACTGAACTACACATTAAAAAGTCGAACATTCCAGACAAGAACCACGCGCTTCTACACAAGAGGAAAGATGGCGTGAAGAGACTGTTTAACTTCCTGGATTCCGCTATACAAGATAGCGGAAGCGGAAGTGGTGAAGGTTCAGGCCATGAACAGGTTGCTATGGTTACCGAACAGCAGAATTCCGGTTCAACAGGTTTGACCGGAAGGCAATCTACCGGAAGCGCGAGTTCCAAACAGCAGACAACAACAACAGCAAGCTCGAGCGACCGCGCGCAACATAAGACAGAAGCTCAGGGAGCCTCGGTCCAAGTGTCATCAAATACGGATATAAAACAGGCTTGACTGGCCATGGTCAACAAGGTTCAACAGGTTTGCCCGCCGGTTCAAATATACAAAGCACACAAGTGATTAACCAGTATGCGATCGCAAATCAACAAGGAGGGCAGAGACATGCTGTTACGGTGCCACAGAGAACAGCGGGGTATATGGCCAATACAAGACCTAAAAGTTTAACATGTGAGTGGATATTACAATGGCTAAAAATGCAAAATCAGTGGGGTTTACTAGTGTAGCAAACAGTAATTGTTTTGGGCAATATACTTTACTCTCACAGTGCCTCTCTCCATCCACCCAGGAGTATAAATGGGTAGCGGTAAATTGTTACGCAACCTGACAAAATGCTGGGGGGGGGGGGGGGGGAGGGGGGGGGGGGAGCTGCGATGGACTAGCATACCATCCAGGGAGGGGCGGGGTAACCTGCGATGAACTAGCAGGGGAGTAGCAATACTCCTAGTCGCTTCATGCTACAGACACTGATGATCACCTCCGATCCCTTTGATTTTTTTGGATTGGATTTTTATTAGTGTAGTAAAACAAAATATTGGACCTTCTTTTATTTTCCTAATCAGATTCAACAAACACTTCTCCTTATGCTCGGTCCATGCAAGGTCGAAAAACAACGAGTGGTTACTCAGTCGCTGGTCAGCGGACACAGTCTTATGGTTATACCGCGTCACGTAGGCGACCACCAGCTATTCCAGTTCGAAGTCGAATCGCCACCAATCAAGCATTGAGACCACAACCTCTGCTGATGGCGCAGCATCTAACAGCCAGTATGTCACGTAATGGAATTTTTAATGATTTATTGCACTCGGTCCAATTCTAGACTTGAAACATCTTCATAGAAGTATTTTAATTAAAACCAAGCCCCACTGTGCCTTTTCTTGCAGGAGCACCACAAAGATCAAACGTACAGGGACCGTTCTACACCACAATGACAGTGATGGGCCCAAATCAAGATGGAGGCTACTTGATGGACGCGCACGGCTATCCTGTTGCTAATGGCAAGTCCGCAGAACCTTTACAAGAGAAAGCTTACGGCCAACCTAAGAGACAACGGGATCAGTTCCATCAACAAGCACGAGCTCTCATCCCCAGCAGGGTACCTGTGGTGCAACCTTACAATCGTTATCCCTACCCATCCCCTGTAAGTTACCCTGGTCAGGTTAGAGCTGCAATTCAACCCCATTTCCCATATCAGCGTCCAAACCCTATAGTTTCCCGCGCTCGTATGCCTGCCAGGAGCCTATCACCCTATTGGTCAGCATTTAAGCATGTAGTGACGTCACCGCCCAACCCCGCAAGCCTACCTGGGCAGGTGTACTATAGAACCGCAATTCCACAGCAACAGGCAAACTTCGCGCGCACTGCGCATGGTCCTATGCGGAATTATGGTTACCATGGTTACCCGCAGGCGCGTGTTGGGCGGGCTGTGATCAACCGGAAGCCACAGCCTCGAACCCTTATGACGTCATTAACAGCAGCTGCAGCCAGGCTAGTCGTGCCAGCTCGGACCGAAGCTTATGAGAAGTCAACCACGGCTGAATCAGTTTGGTCCGCGGCTGCTCCGCAAAGAGGAGCGCACGTTGTGAGGTCGAATACACATCCTGGAAATATCTGAGTTTCAAACGTTTCGCCTGGCTCATGTCGTCAGTCTAACTAACTGATACCCAAACGACCGTCCAATGCTTCGTTCCTCTTGATGTTCGTCCGTCCGTCCGTCCGTCCGTCCGTCCGTCCGTCCGTCCGTCCGTCCGTCCGTCCGTTCGTTCGTTCGTTCGTTCGTTCGTTCGTCCATTCGTCCGTCCGTTTGCTCGTTCGTTTGAAATGAAAACTCGAAGAACCTGGACGCATATTATTAAAGATATGTACTCTCAGTTTGTAATAAAAATAGATTAAGATAAGGGTTAGAATGTAATTTTATACTTTTGTGCTAAGAACGGCCAAGGAGGTTAGAACTATTTTTGTTAACATCAATTTTATTTTTAACATAAAATAAAGATAAATTATTCAACATTTAATTGTCCATTTATCTTTTTCGTGCAGGTCTCGGTAATCAGATAGCGATACTAGGCTATTGACTGAACGTTAAAAATAGATTTAAAAAAATTATAATTGGAAGGGACTCATGTGTGGGGAAATGCTTCTCTTAGGTCATCCTCTCTTGACTAAGTCATAACAGTCAGCCCTGGAAGGGGGGGGGGGGGGGGGGGGGGGGTCATAACAGTCAGCCCTGGTTCAAACACTGAGGCAGCCCTTATTAAACAAATTAGATTGCATGACTTTTCCACTTTTTATTTACACAAAAAACAACAACTCGTGATCAATTGTAGCTTATAGTATCTTATTATGACTTTTCTGTTGTAAGCAGAGCGGTTCTTCATTGAAATAACTATTTAGATCTAACTTCAACGTCAAGCAATATGACAAATAAGGAAGCTGGAGAAATATTGTAAGGTTCGTTATCATAATTATCATCGTCTTTGACATTTTCAACAAGTACCGACCACTGTTTGGATTCGCTCTCTATTGCTATGAGTATCAAATACCGATTAATTTAATTATTTAAAACAAACTCTTTTATACAACAAAATATACAATCAGATTCCATCTTGTCCTTATAAAATAATACTGTCGTATAAAACGTACTGGCTTAGATTGGCTGAAAGTCCAGTTTCTGAAAAGTCTTAACACGTTTTTTTTTTCATCAAAAATATAAAATATTTTGTCTGTGTTTCTAAAGAGTTAGAACTGAACACTTGGAGGAATTCTAAATAGGGTTTGAAACACCCGTTTCTACAGTATTTAATACATGTTCTCTTGGCATTCCACTTGGGTTCAGTTGCTCTTTACGGTCTTACTTTTTCTTATTCTACGAAACGCGCGAAGTATAGAGCGGTTTCAATTGAGTGTCGAACGCAACCATTGGTTTTGCTTTGCTACGCTCTATGATTGGTTTAAAAAACTCGCGCCACCTTCTCAACCAATCAGATGCAAAAACAAAACCAATCGCGACTTGGTCACACGCGTTTTCCCGCGCTTGGCGCTGGTTACATGTATTTGCTTTCAGTTCTCATTGGTTAATTCTGTTGTAATTGCTTTGGTTTTGGTTTTAAGACACTCAAATGAAAACCGTTCGATCATACGAAACTAGCGAAGTATATCGCAAAAACAAATTAAGCGACAGGTTTCTTTAGGAAGTAACGTGACTTGTGTAAGACCCCTTGCTGTCCAATCAGAGGGCGTGTTATATTACTATATCATGTTTTATTACAGTCGACGCTTTCTGAATTCTGAGCGGACACTCTCGTAAGCGGACAGCTCTACTTACGGCGCCTTGACAAAACCCCGTTTAACTCTAGCTCATACAAACTCTGAATTTACACATTCCCATAAGCGGCCAGCTCCAGTTGCGGACACTTTTTCTGCTTCCCGAGGGTGTCAACTTACGGCAGCTTCGACTGTGTTGACTTTTCAATGTAAATCAAATATTCAAAAAATATTCCATCAAAAATAATGGAATATGGTTTATACACTGGGAAAACACATGCATGGGCTCCTTGTACTTCCTATATATCCCAACTGAACTGTAAGAAGAGCTTATTAAGGCCCGATATGAACCCTAAAGTGCGTTGGGTCACTGGCAGAAATCGGATACTCCGTCGCAAGTGATCCAAGGCTTGGTCTTCGCGGAATTCCGCTGTCACTAGTCGAGGTTAGACGCCGCGATACATGACCGCGATCAATGGGACACAGCCCGATGTCACTCCTATTCCGGCGGTGGCCAAGATGACGAGGCAGCGCGCTAGGGGCGTGTCTGCTGTCAGCAGGGAGACTGGAGCTCTCCGCGCCCGAGGAATTAACCACAGCGGATAGGACGTGGCCGCCGTCGCTGACATTTCGTCGGTGTCCCCTGGGGGGTGTATTGGAACTTGGAGGTTGTAGATTTGAGGGTGAGGGGTTCTTCCGACAGGGTGAGGGACTATATCTAGGCTCTTGTTCAGTGCGACATGTTCTTCGGTTCTGTCGTGAGGGTCTCACATGAACTGCCATGTATGTTGGTTCGTCGATCGTTCTCCGCTGCGCTACAGGACTTGCCCGCGGGGAACGACGTCGTGCATGAGGAAATACACTTCCTGGATCATCTATGTTCAGGGGACAACGTGGTTCATCAAGCACT
Organism: Desmophyllum pertusum; assembly: GCA_029204205.1. Lineage (NCBI taxonomy): Eukaryota > Metazoa > Cnidaria > Anthozoa > Scleractinia > Caryophylliidae > Desmophyllum > Desmophyllum pertusum. The sequence continues at coordinate 264,652 of MU825419.1, read as the reverse complement.
GCCTGATAAACAGGCTCTGTGCCACCCTGTCCGTTTTCGGAGCTGAGGGACACAGGTGGAACCTGTGATAGTGAACCTTGTGGCGCTGACCAACACCTTACCAAAGGCGCTCTACTTTCGGGACTTCTTCTTAAAGGTTCATATATCACAGTGACAGATCGTTTTCTATCACTATGAGATTGGTTCCTATGAAGAAGAGGCTGGTAGATTCCTTCAGATGGCTCAGCGGTTTCCTTCTCGTTGCCGATCTCTTCATGTAAGCCAACATCTGAAGTCACATTAGATTCGTCATGTAAGATGTTGTCATGGGTTGGCGGAGTCAGGGACTGATAAATTTCAGTACTTGACAAGATCAGCTCCTCTCGGCGACCATGTCTGCTGCTGTCTGTCAAACTCTCCTCTCTAGTTTCACTTTGATAATTCGGCATCAACGATTGATAATAACTCGTTGCCTTGGCTCTCTCGTCTCCAGTCTCTCGCGGAATAGTACCACTACGGTCATCTCCAGGTCCCTCTAAAACATGATATAACGGTTCATCTTGAGCTAGATCGCTGTCATTTTCGTTGTCTAAAGAATTTCTTCCTGAGTTTTTGATGTCATCGTGACAAGAGATATTGCCATTTTTAGATTTTTTAACTGTTTGGTAAAGTGGAATGCATTTGACAGGGCCTTCCCTTGCTCCAAACTCGGAATAATTCGGAGATCTTCGGAGACTGTCGGAAGCCTCTTCCTCGATACCACTGTCATATATTAAGTCATCGGGTTCGTCTTCGATAAGTACTCGGATCTCTTTTTGGAAGACGCCAGTTGTTTGCCGTGCAAGCGGATTAATGGTTGCAAGTTCTGAAGAAAACAACAAGAAAGAAGTATGAGAAAGATATTATTCAGTCAGTGACACAAGCTACTCGGAAAAAAATCCGAGTTCTCCCAACAGGAGTCGAACCTATGTGTCCTTCCACACAAAGATCTAACAGGGTGAATGTTTTAAATTTTAAATAAAATGTGTTTTCTTGACCGTTGCCCCGTGTAACGCACATGTTCGTTTCAGCTGTCACGCATTCTTAGCTAACTGTTTCTTTGTCTAGTAGTAAATATAGGGAAGAAGTATGTAAAGACAATTGTCCCTCATAGAGCTGACCCATATTTTTCTAGCAAGGATTGGGATGGAATGAAGTGCGGGGTGGGGGGAGGGGGGAGGTGGGAGGTGGCGGCTGACAGCTACGTGTCACCTACGTGTATATTGATGGGTGGGGTGTTTATTACATTCTGTACTACCCTTTGAGTCTCGCGTTGCATTACTTGGTCTTTTATAGATCCACGCACTAGCTAGCTATAGCACTGCATGCTCAGCCATGCAGGTAGTGTTTTCAGAGCTTTCGAGCGTAAACATGATGATAACCGATTGTAAGGTCAGGAAATTAAGTTTAGTTTATCTGAGGTTGGTTTCTTGTAAACGGATTAATGAAAAAGTGCCATGCTATACTTTGAGCCTCACACACTCACCTCTGGTTAGCGTCGGATTCACGTGAGCTGACACGTGGTCCTGAAAATCACGTGACAGAATAAAGTGGTTCTCATTGGCGTCTAGGGATATCCGGCGTTCATCTGGTTTGTGAATCTCCAGTAAATCCTGTCTTGAATCTGAGTTTCTGAGTCTACGTACTGAACAGAAACAAAACATCCATCATAAACAAAATCAATGTCCAGCTTCTAGGATAGTTCGTAGTTCGTCTACCATTCTATCGTTTTGCAAATTCAATTCGCACTATGGAGGTCGAATCAATGTAAAGTTTACTTTATTTAAACTTGTCGTTACCTGAGATGCTTCTTGCAGGGAAGATCGCCTTAAAAATTAAGGAGGAACACGAATGAGTATATTTCAGTATATGTTGGTTGTAAGTGCAAGAACAATGTAATTTCACTCTAATAAGATGACTGCAGCTCATAATGTCAAAACCTTCGTCACTAATAACAGTTTTTCCAGCCATTCTAGTATTTCTTACTAAGCGGTCACACTAAAAAAATTACTGACACTCCTCTTGAGGTTTAAAGAATTTACAGTGGAACCCGATATAACGAACCCCTTTATAACGAGGTCCCCGCTGTAACGAACGATATTCTTCAGCCCGCCCGGCCAAAGTTACAGTAAAATATATGGAACGGAACCCCGATATAACGAGCCCCGATATAACGAACCCCCGTTATAACGAACACATTTTCCCCATCCCTTGCAATTTGGCACTTCGTTATATCGAGGTTCCATTGTACCATGATAATGAAAGTAGCACCTGGGCTCGACTGGTTTCATTTCAAATTCCTCAGAATCAGGATTGGATTTCAACTTCACGCTCCCTTGCCTAAGCCTGTGGATTAAAATAAAAGGATCCATTTATGAGCACAAAAAAGAACTAATGAAAAAAACAAAAAAATGATTCAGATTACAGTAGCAAAGGTAATTGATTATTTTACTTGAATGCACTCGACATCAATTTTATATAACTTACAGCACTTTTCAATAACATGTGAACTCTCGGGAACTCTGCTCAATCAACGTTTGAATAGATTACTAAATCATTGACGGCAGTGAAAAGTTCACGTCCGTTGATTGTGGCAGAGTTCCAGAGAGTTCGCATGTTATTGAAAAGCGCTGTATTTTTTGGATCATACTCGCCTGTTATATGAGTCCACGTGCGCGTACGACGTTTTCGAGAGGATGACTGTTCGCAAATCTAATGTTATAAGTATGTTTTAGGAAGTGAACAAGTGGCATCCTTACCTTCGTCTTGATCGGGATTTGAAACAGAACGCTGCAAGTATAACCAGCAACAACAACACTACACCTCCTACTACTGCTCCGTATAGCAGCAATGGACTTTTTCCTGAGAAACAACAAAATCATATGAGAAAGATATTATTCACTCGGTGACACAAGCTACTCGGTAAAAAAACATTCCGCGTTCCCTGAACAGGAGAACAGGAGTCGACTGACTGGGTTCAACTCCTGTTGGGAGAACTCAGAATTTTTTTTTTCGAGTAGCTTGTGTCACTGTCAGAATAATATCTTTCTCAACAAAATCATACCAAGAAACAAATATGAAATGATGTAACATAGGAAAGTCTTTAAAAATGACCTAATTTAAGGAAGCTAGTGAATGACAGGTAATCAGAAACGTAATTTTAATTGTTCTTCTGTTTTGTATGGGCATTGTTTTGTTTATACACCGTTTTGTAATTGCTGTCCAAGATATGATGGAGACGATTTTACAGCTCAGGCGTTTCCTTCCCGCTCACTCGATTTGGCGGGAAATTTCGTGACGTCATCAAGTGTCATCTTGCCGACACGCAACCCGTTTCCATTGCCATCGCGAGCGAGAGGACGAGAAAGCCTAGGCGGCTAGGCTGGATCATATGGTTAGTATGTTCGGATTGTAAAAGCAGATGTTAGTGTTGAGTAATGTGTCAGTAAGGAGAAATAACATTTCGAGCTTGATACTGAAAGCCGGGGCTTAAATTAGGAGTCATCACCTTTATTGTCCCTTCCAAGAGACACTACTGAGCCCGCAGTAGTCCCCTGATGGTACAGCCGTGTAGCTGTAGGCTTGTAAGACACGTGGATGGTCACGTGGGTCTCTGTTGTGGACTGTGGTTTAGGAGCACGTGTCACAGGGACAGTACTTGCTTCTTTTGTAGTGAAACTTCCTGTGGTTGAAGAGGCCAAAGTCGTAGGATGCAGAGAAGGCCGCAAAGGAGGCTGGTCTGTATTACGGAGAAGAAAACAAACATTTTACAAATTGTTTCTGTTGAGGGAGGGGGTAGGGGGTTCTGAACGCCCCACTTCCCGTTCCTTGTACTCGCGGTTCCCGCCCTTCCGTTGTGGTTCCCGCTTTACTGACCTATTACATGAAGTCGAAGAAGCGGAGAACTGACTTCATTCACCGTTGCCCTGGCAAATACTTGATACAGACCGCTGTCCTGCTCTGTTGCGTTACGCATAAGGAGACTTCCGTTAGCTGCAACAGACAGTCTGGGGCTTGATGAGGAGAGAACCTTGACGGCGTTCTTGTACCAAATAACGCTACCAACTGTTGCGTGACAGTCTATAGTAACATCTGTACCTACTGAGGAATTGATTACTGAGGGAAATCCTGGCATGAATGATGGAGAGACTGAAATGTAAAAATACGTAACTTTTATAATGTCATTAAAATGCATGTAATGAGAAAGATATTTTTCTGTTAGCGACACAATGGAACAGGCCCGCTTAACACTCCGAGTTCTCTCAACAGGAGTCGAACCACCACTGAGCTACAGATATTAAAACCTCAATTAACGTTTAATCCTGGATTAGCGTTAATCGGCTTTCGAACAACTGGGCCCAGGAGACTCGTGGGAGTTTAGGCGATATAACTAGGTTCAATCCAGTGAACTATAGTTTAGCATAAAATAAATTTGCTTAACTGCATCAAATACTGCCCATAGCTAAGCGCGCATGAGATTAGTCAAACACGGAGAGAACGCGCACTGTATTACAAGAAGCGCGGCGATGGTCGATATTGTGGGTTAAAATTTTAAAATAGTTGCGATAGCAATGCGAGAAGTTCCGAGAGAGGAATAAAATGATTGAAGCCAGTGTCCAAAGCATCAGAAAGTAAACTATTATTTTGGGTTTTCTTCAATTCGAAGGTGATTTTGTGATTTTGCAGTTGAATATTTTTATAGAAACTGCGCGGTATAAATTATTGTTAAATGATTGATTAATTGATTGCATCGTAACAATGACTCGAGGTACCTTCTTATTCAACATACCTGGTTTTTGATGAACAATGAGCTGAGCTGACGGCGAGGTGATGGTAAAAGACTTTGTTGTAGCTATACATCTGTACCAATCAGCGTCGCTAAATCCCACGTGATTAATGATGAGTTTATGTTGCGAGATGCTGCCATTAGGGAAAGAGTACTTAGGGTCATATTCGGGGTGCAGCTCGGTATCGTTCTTGAGCCATGTGATTAAAGGTATCTGCGGGCTAATAAGGTAAGAATTAGAAGAAACGAGGCTTACTTTGAGCACTCTGTGGGGGTAGGTAAAGTCGCGGCACTCGGGCCAACGACTGGCCCGCACTGCTGGAGCTTATCCCGGTTTCCGTAGCATGAAGTTGACTAGGAGAATTGCTACTGCCCCTGGATGGGATGCTAGTCCATCGCAGGTTACTCCCCAGCATTTTGTCTCCGGTACCACTGAATTTATACTCCTGGGTGGAGCAAGAGAGAGCCACTGTGAGAGTAAAGTGTCTTTCCCAAGAACACAACACGATGACTCCGGCCAGCAAAGTTCCTCTCCAAGTAGGACAACCTGACAAAATGCTTGGGGGGGGGGGGGGGGGGGGGGGGGTAAACTGTTGTGGACTAGCATCCCACCCAGGGAAATAGAAGTACGTCTATCGTAACCGGAATAAGCTCCAGCAGGACCGGCAGCCAGTTCAGACTTTGAGCACTCTGTTTTTGGTTATAGTAGCTTATCATAAGTCTTGAATCGGTAAACGAAGTTAAAAATACCTGCTCCCTTCTACAGCAGTTTCCACAATGCACTGAAACATGACTTGAGCAGTTCCAGCTGTTGCTTGTGTACTGATGGGTGGCAGGAGAAATGACAGGTGTCGATCAACTACTCCTGAATGAGACATAAGTGCAATGCTTTTTATGTAAGTGATATATCAAACTCACTTACGATTATCATAGTGTTACCATAGTTCTCAACAAACACGTGACAGTTGGACTAGAGAAATGACTCGCTCATTGACGTTTCATGTTAGTTCGGAGAAAATAAAATCTCCTAACAAGAGAGGATGATCTAAGAGAAGGATTCCCCGAGCCCCATGATATTTTTTTGGAAATCTATTAATAGTTTCGGCGCCTTGCTGTGAAAGTTATTTTAATTTATGAGCGTAGGCTCATTTTCCCGAACAGCGGCTGGTAATCGAGCCCATTCTGATCAAGGCTCCGGCATAATGCTACTCGAACTGATCAATCAGCTATGGACTGAAAGTTAAATTATCATTGTAAGAGACCCATGTATTATGGGGGAATGCTTTTCTTAGATCATCCTCTCTTTCCCCTGATTATAATTTCTTTAGTCTGTCAACTGGACAGACTTGCACCCTAATCACTAAGCTATGAGCAGTCCCTCCATTTTTCCTGTTAGATCGTCGAGAAGCGAAACTCTGGCAGGAAGATAAAACTATCCAGGTGTGTTTGGAGGGAGGTAGGGGCTACCCCCTCTACCTCGAGAGGGGAACAGGTAAAAACGGAGGAATAGCCTGCAGGCGTTTTTGGCGGGCTTCCGTTCACGTTTTTAGCCGCCATCTTGGTAATCCAACCTTCCACTGTTTTCCTAATCCAAGATGGCGGCTTAAACACTCGATGGAACATTCAGCGCTTGCTAGCCTATAATACGCCTGCACTGCAGGCGCACTGCAGGCGCACTGCAGGCTAACGGAGGGACTGTTCCGTTTATAGTCCACCTTAAAAAAGACGCACCTTCCAAAACAGTCAACACAAATTCAATGATGATGTCTTTTGCAACAAATGGATTTGACACTACACATGTGTAGGTCCCAGTATCCTCGCTTGTGACGCCCACTATATACAGATCACCACTCTGTGTGATCAGCAATCTGCCATTCTCTCCATCCGTTATCTTCTCGTCCAGATAATTGCTTCGATGTCGTCTCACTGTCCACGCAAACTGCGCTTCAGGGAAGCTTTTCACCGCGTTCATAGGAAATTTAACCGATGAATACATGGCGGCAGTAATGGTAGTGTTGATGGGACTATGTCTATAAAGGTCTAAAAACAGAGGATGAAATAAAATTATATTAGAGCAGTTTTCAACTGAGTGTCGAAAGCAATTTTGCTTTACTGTGTTCTGTGATTGGTTTGAAAAACTTGCGTCACCTGCTCAACCAATCAGATGCAAAATCAAAACCAATCGCGACTTGGTCACACGCGTTTTCCCGCGCTTGGCGTTGGTCACGTGTATTTGCTTCGAGTGCAGTCATTGGTTCATTGTGTTGTTTACATTTGTTGTGATTGGTCATTGTAATTGGTTTGGTTTTAGTTTTACGACGCTCAATTGAAAACCGCTCTAAAACATGTTTTTAACCAATCAGAGCGCGCACAGAATCTAATCTGGTCTCGTAATGTTTTGTGGAGTTTGACATTTGCCAAAGTCAAAACTGAAGGAAAAAAATATATAAATGGAAAACCTCAGTGAAAAAGTTACAGAACTGTGATCAATATTCACGCTGAACCTGGGTTGGGGGATTGTCCTACTCCGAAAAGGAGATCGAAGCAAATGACTTTGAGAAAGTCTCAAATCAGTGGTACTCACAAGCTATGCGTATTACCGCCTCCAAACTCAGTGCTGATCCAAAGTGATTACTTGCAATGCACCTATACGCTCCAGCGTCATTCTGGGTAATATTTATAACAGTTAAATTCCCATCAGGCTCAGCGAGCCTGTATCGTCCAGACCTGTCAGACCTGTCAGTATGTTTCAGCTCTGTGTCATTATGAGTCCATCTATAGGTAACTTTTGATGAACTGACTGCTACACAAGGTATTGTAACAAATGATTTATCGGCAACTGTTACATCAATGGGCTGTGTGACAAACTTGAGTACGAGAGAATCTCTGAGATCTGCATTGAGAAAGAAATGAATTCTTAGTCATTTTTATTCCATTCCTTAGCCAATATAAGAATCTTTATGAATATACGAGGACGGTAATAATATTTCCCGCACCTTTGAAAATATTTCCGAGAAAAATAGTTGTGAACACCTTTCTTGTCAGATAACCTGAGTTGGGTCGCTTACCCGGTACTAGTACGGAACATTTACTCATAGAAACGCTCGTCTTTTCCTTTAGTAATAGGAAATGGGTTTATTCTAGTTTTGTTTATAGAAAACTTCCTGTAATTTAGCGGAAAAGGAAAAGAAAAGAATTGACATCAGAATAAAAAATTTGCCTTAATATTCATCACTGTTAAAGTGCCTATAACCTTTTTTTAATTTTCTCATCTGAATCTAAACATCACCCAAGGAAATTCTGCTAAAAAATTTTCCCATTTTCAGAAAACGCGAATTGTTTATGAATGTTATAAAACTTTCAAATTTGCCGCCATTTTGGATCACCATTTGCTTTAGTCTCCCCTGGGTCCTTCTCGGTTCACAAAGGATCTGTGACGTAGATTAAGGAACACGTGACATCAGACAAAGGAACTGTGACGTAGATTAAGGAACACGTGGCTTCAAAACAAAGGTACATTCAGGAAAATGTGAGCCCGTCGGCCTTCTTACAGCGGGACGGGTATACCAAACAAAAATAGGATTTTGAAGATTTGAAACATTCATAAAAAATTCGCGTTTCTGCAAATCGCAAAATGTTTTCGCAGAAATTCCTTGGGTAATGTTTAGATTCAGATGAGAAAATAAAAAAAAAAAGGTTATGGGCACTTTAAGTTATATCTCGATTGCTACTTTTGGAGAGCTGTTTATACGGTGGGTCGCTAGCTTTCGGCTCTATATATACTTACAGGGGCATTACTTTAGGAAAATTAAGGTATACAACGAACAAATCCGGCTTCGAGCCGGATTCCGTTGGAATGCAGTTTTGCTCAGATTTATCCATTTTCATTTACAAAAATAAACCTCCTCGTGGGAGGCGATTTTCGCGTGCTCTCCCACTCGACTATCCCTGATCTGAGAAAAATGAGAGAATACTCGTAGTCTTACTTGGGTCTAACAACTGATTCGATTTAAAATCACTCCAGCTAGGTTTATCAGTATCAATTTATTTTAACAAAAACATTTGACAGTAAGTCCAAAATTCCACTAGATAGAGGGGAATACTGGAGTGTTGAACGGGGCGAGGCAACAAAAATATTAATTCAGTGTCTAGCCTGCGTAGCAAGCGTTCCTGTACGAACGAAGAGCTTTTTCCGCGATCGAAGAGCTTTTTTTGCATTTTGGCCGCGCGAAAATTGGGGCGAGAGCAAAAAAGACGGAGAGTGGGGATGGGGTAGGGAGGGGATTGGCGCTGAGGGAATCCTCAGCGCTAACCCCCACCCCCTCCCCCTCCGACTTTTTTGCTCTCGCCCCAATTTCCGCGCGGCCAAAATGAAGAAAAAGCTCTTCGATCGCGGAAAAAGCTCTTCGTTCGTACAGGAACGCTTGCTACGCAGGCTATTCAGTGTCATAATACAAATGATGACGAATCTCACGCACATGATTATATTAAAAATAAACCCCGGAAAATACTGAAACAGACTTGAGTAGTGCGAGTATCGGATAGGCGCTAAATAAATTCACGATTAATTAGGTACAAGCACAAGTTATAGACGTCATGATTGGCCGCTAAGCTCAGAAAATAAATGAGTAAAAATCATCACTGATAAGTTCTAAAGCTAAATTAAAAGCTGATCTCATAATCCAAATTAGTTTAATCCGGATATTATTGAAGAAGTGTTTCTTTACGCCTCTGCACCGCCCTGAAACAGAGTTAAAAGCTATTTTTCTTTTGTGACATGTTTTCATAGCCTTCTGGACAATCCTGAAATAGCGCTGGGTATCGTAAAATAAACAGGTTTAAGTCCCTAAAGACATGTGCTTAGTCAACGCCCATCATTGTTCTTCAACGAAATGACAGTAGAAAAATATTGTTATACAATCAGCTTAAAATTTACATGACGGATTTTTGAAATACAAGTTCATATTAGTTAAGAATTATATAGAAATTTCGAGTCTGTAGATATATATTTTATATTAAGCTTCCGAAATCCGCCGTTTGGTTTATGTCAAAAAGAAAGATCTTTGTAAAAACACTTATCCTTTTAAAATATTGTAATGTGATTACATGTAGGTTAATATTTAATGCAAGAAAACTAGGGGCACGCCAAATTCTTGCGTATTTTATGAAAGCCTTTTTAAAATCCTATAGATGCGAACTTGTCAAGTTTCTTTCTATACACAAAATATCAGATGTGTTGGTCATTTAATTTCCATCTTCAATCCGAAGAAAGTTGGACATATAGGGAGAAAATAAATATTACAAGGCATTTTGCTTTGTCCTAGACGTAAAATATAAAGCTTTCATTTGCCTTACCTCTCACAGCGCCACTGTTAACCAGAGCGAGAAATCCATAGCAACAAACGATTTTTACGAGCGTAAGTCTCAACATTTTCGTGAAACGCTAACTCCAAAACACACGAAAGGATTTGCTCTACAAAATATCATGATTCCTGATTGACCTGATTGCAATTCCGTACCATGCAGAGAACTAAGGAGAGAGAATTACTCGTGACAATGGTCGACAATGAAGCTTGACAGTTCTGGGCAACGCCCCTTTGCGCTTCAGCGCACATTACTTTACCTTGTCAAAGAAATACATTTTTTTTGCAATGAAATGATACTAAAGTAAATATCACATTGCGAGTCCTGTGGACCTTGTGTCCTCACAATGTTAGTTACATCCGGGGGAAATAATATTATCAGTTTCGAAGTGGCAGGAACGTTGCGTGACGGAAATAGTCGAACAATGTTACAGCGATGGTGTTGAAGGTGTGAAATATTAACACCAGAACAATGTAACGGTACAATCGCCATACATGTAGTTTCTATATGGGATTTGATAAAATTTTAAACGAATCTCCGATATAGCGACGGTACTATATTTTCGAGAAAATTTGGAAAGCGATAATTCTATTATTTTATCTCTATGTCAAAGGACCTGCCGAGGGCCCGGCCGGCCGCCGTGCCGAGCGTTGTAATTAATTAATCATTAGGCAGATTTGGCAATGACGACGGTGACGTCACTTGAGGACATGAGAGAAAAACTTGAGAAAAATATGTCTTTTATATTTAATATAAAAGACATATTACATGTAAAAGAGCAGCTTTTTTTTCTTTATAAAAAACTGAAGTCAAAATATTCCAAGTTCGTTATGAAATAATTTGGACTGAAATGAACATTCTTCTTGCATGCTTGAAGTCTGTGAAGTACTTGAGCAACGGTCTAAAAATGTAATGAATATGGAAAACAACAATATTCTGCAAAGTTTTGCAATTGTCTTTCCATTCAGTGATGGTGGTACGTTCTCGTTTAACGCTTTCTTTAGTGAAGGACAGAATAAAAGGAATTAACACTAACCTGTTGTTGGGTTTGTCCAGTGAAGCGATATGAAGAATTTTCTTTTTCACAGTTCGCAATTGAATCCATACACAAAACGTTAAAATTCGGCACGCGACATCAACATATTGCTTCAGTTCAGAGCAGCAAAGAGTTAAACTAAAAAAGCGAAAGCGCGCGATGAAACTTTACTCCTTCCGCTTACACCCTGATCCGCGAGTGAGTTTCTTTCCACCCGACAAAATTCGTGTTCCCATTCAAAACCCAGCTTGTTCTTCCCGCGATGGGAAAAAGGCGAATTTGATTATTTTAATCTGTTATGCACTTAAATACTAATTTCCCTTGCGTTAATAAAAATCCCCAGTCTTTTATGACTTTAATTTAATCTTTGTGGATTGTCTTCTGCAAAAAAGGCGATGGTGAGAGCGTGAAGTTGAAAGTAGGGGGGGGGGGGGGGTAGCTTAAATCACCGGGGGGTCTAATAACCGGAAAACAAATTTTGTTAGCGAGGAGATGGGCTGAATTTAAAACAGGCCCTAGCGAGAATAGAATCGCGCTCACAAATCTCAGCATTGATGTACGCCGTACTTTTGTCTGTTGACAAAGTTTCGGATTCATTTTTGACTAGCCTGCTCAAAATTTCTCCGCTCGAGAGAGAAGTATGAGATTCGACCCAGAAAATGACGACACAGAGACCCGTGTAGTGTCTCTGATTGGTTGTTACTTACGCGCGAAAATTCAAAACCAAGCAGCAACCAATCAGAGACAATACGCAACAACAACATCAAACAATTTATTTGTACCAAGAAAAACACAAATATGCAGTCTACTCGAGCCTAGGCTGCAAAACAGTCTCTCTTTTTCTCGAGATATTGTGCGCGGCGCGCGAATTGAGAGGCACCAAGCGCCGATATGCGAGGTGCGAAGCGCCGATAATCCACGCACGAGCCTCTCCCCAATCCCACTCGTAATTTTCATGCTCGTTCCAGATCCTTTTCGGGTCACGTTCAGCCCGACTCTTGCGGACACTTGCGCTAAAATACGGACTGTGTTGCAGTCTAACTCGAGCATATTTTGGAAACTCTGGAATTCCTGACGTCGTAAACAGAGCTGAGGATCGCATCATATTTTACAATTCGCAGTTCGGTGACGCCTTCAGGACACTCGCTTGCGGTGATTTTCAACTTGTGCCTTGTCCGTTGATCTTTTCATTTCTTGTTCTGTTTCTCGGCTGGTACAAAGTACGTTGGAGTTAACATGTGGTAGTGGTGTTTCCAAGCCGAGTAATGACCCTTGAAGAACGCACCAAACCTGAGAAGGTTGAAAAAAAGGTTTAAGTCTGTGTACAAGCCTATTGGTTTACCAGGCCGGTTTTTAACTCCAGTTTTCATAGCATAAAGCGACTAGGAATATCGCTACTCCCCAGAATAGGATGCTAGTCCATCGCAGGTAGCCCCAGCATTTTTGTCAGGCTTCCCTAAAAATTCGCCGGTACCCGTTTACTCCTGGGCGGGCTCGAACCCGGACCCCAACGCGCTAACCATTCTGAGGCCACCGCGCCTCCCACAGAGGCAACCAAGACATAGTTCTCTTACTGGGAAAACATCAATTTAAGAACAATGAAGGCGTTTGCCATATTAAAAGCGCACAGCTTCCTTTGCAAGCCTTGCCATCCAGCATACAAATCCTTTAAATTTTTCAAACTTTCAAACCACCATAAAATCTCACGCTTAAGCAACAGCGGTCTCAAAATTGGCAACCTTCCTAATTTCATCATGCTCTTTCCATTTCTGGCAACCATTTTGTACTCACCACCGATTGTTATGATTGACATGGTCATGTGACCGTATTATGCAAAGGGCCTATTGCTTCAGTAGCCAATGACTAACTAACTAACTAATTTTTACCTGAGCAACATTTGTGAATTGATCCACAGCCGGGTTAATTCAGTTTTGCATTTGACGCAGGAAAGACTTCCTCAGTCTTGCTTGACCCACTTTTTTATGCTGAGGATCATAAATGACATTATCAACTTGATCGTCTGTATTACTATCTTGCTTTGTATATATACAGCCTTACAGTAAAGTAAGCAAAGCATTATTTTTGAACAACAAAGGCGTCATTTACAACATTACAAGCGTACAGCTTCCTTTGTAAGAGGGATGTGGCTAGTTTAAAACTAAAAGTTTAATTAGTCTGTTATTCTTACCTGAGCGACAGTTGCGAATTGATCCACAGCCTGGTTGGTTTCCTGGTTTGAAACCCTTTCTCTTGCGCGTTATCAGAACTTCTCTTTCCATCCAGTACTATCTGGTCTTCTAACCCTCGGACACAAATACAATTAAAGTTCAGTAATTAGATTGTAGTAGATTGAAATTGAATTTTTTTGATTTTATTTATTTATTAATTTATGACTGGCCGGGTAGTCCTATATTTAGGGAAGTAGTTCCTGTTCAGGGTTTTTCCTTCAGTACTTGTAACTTTTGTATTGTTAAACTATTAAAGTAAAGTAAAAAGTAATTACCAAAGCATCCCATTCATTTTTGTGTTTTTTTTCAAATGATATATACGAAAATCACTCAAAATATGAAGGTAGACGCAAAGTAATGTTTACTGGTTTCGTGACTGATATCCATGCATTTTTCTTTCATGGAGAAGTACAACTGTCTTTAGCAAAATCCAGGATTTGGTAATATTTATTTTATATCATATTCGCATGCAATCAGTATCCCTGCTTGAATACAGACACAATCCTCTGGGGGTTAGAGTTCGATGGCTGTATGCGTCGGAAGGGGTGTCACGAGGAGGAATTCTCTTAAAACCACAACGAGTCACTGTTCAGTTTATGCATTTCTGTGAGTTGACACCCGGTACTCATGATACCTACGTGCAGTGCTCATTAGGGGGAATTCCATCCGGGTGAGGGACCGACAGTCACGACCTGCCAGTAGACGCAACTGCAACCTTACCTCGGGACGTGAAAGTAAACAAGCACCAAGTGGAGCGCGCGAAACTCTCCACCCAGCTGGGATCACGTGATTACCTACAATCTCCCCGAATTTCAAACTCAAAACGTTCTTAGCTTGTTTGGGTATTGATCCCGTTTTTTCTTTTACGAGAAACGAGTTGTTATTCTCGATCTTGAATTGCTTCAGTAGTCAATAACCAAGTGTTACAAAGTATACAATTTGACTAATTTCTAATTTTTACCTGAGCAGCAGTTGTGAATTGATCCACAATCGGGCTCGGTGGTCGGATTAATCCATTTCTGCATTTGACGCAGAAAACACTTTCTCTCAGCTCGCGTTTGACCAGAACTTCTCTTTCTATGCTGAGGATCATAAATGACATTTTACAAATGAATTGTATCGTACTTCAACTTGATCGTTAACAATGCAAATGTATCGTAAAGAAAATAATACAGACGAATATATATCATTCACCCAGGCTTACCACTGTTTGTCGGTTGCGCTACAGTCCTAAGCCGCTACAGTACAGTCCTGAAATGCTGGAAATTCCCGTGAACTATAAATCCGATGCGTAAATCTCGTAGTTTATAGGAACATTGCCATATTTGCCAAGCGAACCTTAAGTTCCAGTCTCATGGTGGTGAAGCCAAGAATCATCGCACTGTCCAATTCACAACGCGCTGCCGCATCCATCTCTAGAATTTTAAAGCGGATCTTTCATCTGATATTGACGGAAGGCTTGTAAACGTAACACATCGAAGTGGATGATTCTAGAAGCGATCAAGTTCTGTTCAAAAGTTCTTCAGTTGCAGTAAAGTAAACTTAAGTCGGTTACAAAATTTGAAAGTGCAAATGTGTTAAGGTGCGCATGGCCAGATGAATAAAATCGCTTCATTATACGTAGTTTTGAATGACGATGTGCGAGTTTCTCGCCTCAGCGAAAAGAATAATTTTAAGTACTTGTATCCACAGAGGCGCATATTTCAATTCTATACTTATTTGCATAACAAGTAAAGTTGTTACTTTAGGTGCGGTAACACGGAGTGACGTCTTTTCATTGTCAACAAGCAATTAGTTTCTCTTTATACAAGAATACTTATGTCTCCATTTTCTCTTATCACGGTACATAAATGATACAGTATAGACAATGCATACGGGAAGCAATTTGTAAATGCGAGGTTTATTGATTTACTAGGAAGTGTAAAGTTTTTCCCTGTAAATTTCTCTGTGAATTTTCCCGCGGAATTCGAGTCGGTCTTATCCTTGATTAGCCTGTTCCAGCTCTCAGTTAGTAATGGGGGCGAGCCAAACGCACCATCGCCCGCTAATTCGCGCGCTCGCCCCAACTCTTCAAATTAATACGACTTTCCCTCTGAGTAATACATTATCAAGGCGGCGCGCGCTTCCCATCGGTCTTGTTGGCGCGCAAAGGTAAAATTCGTAAGCGGCAAAGCCGCGACAGCGAGTGGCACAGCCGCAAGAGTCTGGGGCGAGAGGGTCGCGGCTCCCCCGCTTACGAATTTTGCCTTCGCGCGCCATCAAGACCGCCAGCTATGCAGGCTAAAATGGTTGTGAAATGGAAGTTCACTAATCGGGCGATAAAACAATAGACTAGACCATTTTACGAAATAATGTAACTAGGCTCTGTATAAGGTTTTACTGCTTACTTATGAAAGGCAGGAAGGTTTGTATCAAAACAAAGTCAACTGGAGCCTCGCTTCCGCTCAAAGGCCTGGTATCTAAGCACGCAACTGTAAAATAGGCTGTTATTGAACTCAGGAAAATATCTTGATTTAATGGCCTGCTAATTTTGTATCAGTGATATATTATTGTATGCCAAATAAACAATGGGGGGAACACCTAGAATGGGGTTTGCGGACCTCCAATGGCCTCTGGTAGTAAAGCGCAAATACATTTTTCAACTAAGAAGCAAACGTTTCAGACTTCGTCCTTCTTCAGTGGTTTAATAATGAAAATAACATGCAACAGCAATCACTGCATGAGAACAAACAACAGGAACAAGCGCGTGCAACTGGACGAAGACGTGTGCGTGGCCTACAAGAAAGTAAAGTTTATGATCATCCCGCATGGTCACAGTTCCCAGTTGGAAAGTTTGCCTCATTTCCTGACGTTTCCAGTGGATATTGTTTCCAGAGCAAAGGCTGAGACCGTCAATCTCGGCATCAGACATGCTATGGTGTTGACTTAATGCTTTGCAACAGGAAAACCAAGTATTTTCTTCTCTATGCTTCTTAGGTGTTCTCTGAAGCATTGTCATAGGGTACATCCAGTCTCATCGATATAGAGTAGAGCAGTGATAGCACAAGTTGCAGTAAATCAAGTTACTGGAATGGCAGGTGAAATTCTCCTTGATGTTAATGTTACAATTTTTGGGCCATCAACAGTTGTTGATGAGGTCACATGCTTACAGGTACAGCACAATGGATGGCTGGAGGGAGCAATACCGGCAGGAGCTGAGGCATGACCTCTTAGGCATGACCTCTGATGCATGACCTCTGACAGCAGTGTGGACCAACAAGTTGCAAATGTTGCAATGTTGCTGCAAGCCTCACCTCCGACTGGTACTGTTCCCATGCAGCAATCCATGGTGCCGTACCTGTCAGCTCAAGATTTGAATGTTGATACAGGATCCGGCAAGAGAAGTGTGTTACTTTTTGGTAAAAGTCCAGCAATTTCCATTTCATCCATGGGCAGTCCAGTAACACTAAAGAACTTTTCATCAAAAATCTTACAATGCTGCAAATTTAAAAGATAGACATCTGTGCAGTCATTGACTTCCAGCCTGTGAAATGTATCATTCATGTCGATCCCTGAGTCGCTGAGTGGAACTAAACTCATAAGTGGAAATGTTCGACTGCGACGATTTCCCCAAAATGTCAGGCTTGAAATTGTCACCTGTTCAGTTGCTTCGGCAAACAAAGTTCCCCAACAACGCGACGAAAAAAATAACTCAAGGCAACTAAACCAGCTGTTGTACCAGCAGCCCCTGTTATGGCACAAAGAAGGGAAGGTAGAGATATAATCCCACTGGAATACCAGTAACTCATTGGCCATATCAGGCTAGTCACAACCGCTACATGAAAGATTTTAACTCTAGATATAAATCGTAACTGTTTCATCCATTTAAATCGATAAAGCACTTGATTGTCTTCTACAACGAGGTTGTTTGGAGATACACATTGTCCCTTGCGATGCATAAGCTTTGCATTTCCAGTTCCAAAATGGCGTCGACCACAATCCACGTTCAGTGAAGACGAAATAAACATTGATGTTTGCATCTTCCTCTTACACAGAACATCAAAACAGGAGTTTGGGCGACGAAAGCATATTTTAGGATGCGATAAACGTTTCAAAGGAACACAAATCTTGTAAAATTGTTGTGCAGTTGAAGAAACCCTCGTAACAAAGTTTGCGGCCATCTTGAAAAATGAGAAGACCCTGGGAATGAGGTTGGCTGACAACATGAGCCAGCAGTAATACAGTGGAAACTAAATATGTCCCACACGCCATCGCGCGCTCACTTGCCAATGTTTATACCAAGATGGCTGCTGTGGGTTTTCGTGAAAAGAGGAAGTTGGCACAAAAAGCCGACATTTTTGTTAAATTTGAGGCAAAGGAAAGATATAACAGCATAAGACAGATTTTAAAAAAGGATCCTTCATTAAGAAATGACGAAGAGCTGCAATTGATGGCTAATTCACAAGATATTGTCCAAGAGATCGAGAAACGATCTCTTCGTCAAGAACTTGCAAAGCGTCGAGTTGAAGAGGTATGCGAGGTGTTTCGCCGGTTTACATTTGTTAAGCGTTGTTTTGATTGCTTCTTTCCTTGGGATATAGGTGCTAGATCCACCTGATGTGTTAGATGAAAAGACAACTGAACTGGCTGAAGCGATTGTCAAGGCTAAATGTGTTGTTGTTTACACTGGTGCTGGTGTTAGCACGGTAGGTTAATCTGTGTGCGATTACCAACATCTTTTATCTCGTTAATTGCTGTCAGGAATTCAATTAAAATCTGTTCTTTCCCTCACAGGCAGCCTCCATTCCTGACTATAGGTTAGAGAACTTTTTTTATAAATAATAAATATCCTTATGATCGTGATAATAACTTTGTTGATATTTTAATTACTCCACTAAATATATCCTGTTAATGAGTCAATTAAACTGAGTTTTTTCTAACAATTTTAGAGGTCCTGATGGAGTGTGGACTCGCCTGTCTCGAGGAGAAAAATTGGGGTAAAACATTGTTCAATGATTTGTACTTGTAGATTATTAATTAATTATCTCAACAGGTTCATTGTTTAAGCTTTGTTTAATCTTCATAAGTGAAACATTTAAATAGAAAATTTTTTCATAGATAATTTTATATTTAAGATGCACCAAATGTTTAGTTGCTTTTTAGATTCAAAATATTTCTTCCCATATTGTGCAGGTCCAGGGTACCCCTCACATGTTTTCTACTTGAACCCTCAACCCTCTGGGTTGTGAAGCCTCCCCTGTAATGTTGTTCACACGTTTCTTTGACTTTGAGTGTTTCTTTTCTCAGCTCATATAATTTAGCAGATGCTGATCCAACTTTAACTCACATGAGCATCACAAAGCTTTATCAGGAGGGGCTGGTGAGTGTATTATACTGCTGTGGAAACCACTCTTCCTTACAGGAAACCTCAACTGCACTGTCTAAACTGAAAATTTGGAAATAAATCTATTGTCATTTGGTGCAAATTATATCATCCATTTGGGGGTTTAAATTTCCTAGCCTGCGTTGCAGCCGGTATCCGGTGTCAAAATCCTCGTATATATACCGTCTGCGCAACGGCGCCCAAAAGCTTGTTCTGATATCCCGCGGGTTTGCATGAATGAAATAAAAGGTGTTGACAGGCCAAGCACAAATAGTACTGGCGCGTGGTGTGATTGTTTTGACCTTTGTTCGCTCGGTTAAAAAATGTAAATATTTCACGCTTGTCTATCGACCGTTTTGCGCGTTGTATATGCCACTATTTGGTTTTGTTCAGGCAAGACCATGTTTTCGATCCTCCAAATGGATCTCATCAGTTGCCGGTACTTTAAGTCGCTAATGCAACTCGTACATGTGAGAATGTTAGACAATTTCTGCGGCTCGAATTTGTGTTTCGCAACACAGTTTCTGCAGATGTACTTGTTGTTTTCGATCGCTCGCAAAGATATCTTCAGACTCTCGATTTCGGCGATTACCTCGAATTGTTTCCATCCCTTTGCGAGCAATACTCTTTCGTTTTACAATAAACGGACGAATCAGACATAGCCTTCTCGATCTTTGAAATGCAAAGTGTACAAAAGTAATTTATTTTTAGCAGTGCGTGATCTGTTACGCAAGATTTTGTCCAATCACAAAGCGCGTAAGAATCTAGCCAATCAAAAATGGATACACATATCCTTGCAAACCTGCGGGATAGCAGAACAAGCTTTCGGGCGCCGTTGCGCAGACTGTGTATACCGGCGGTTTAGGCTGTCTGCGACCCAGGCTAAAATTTCCCTGTATACCCCCATTTTGTATCACATGTTTGCCGCTATTATCACCATGGGCATGCAGAATGGTGGCAAATTTTCATGTCTTTGAAGGTCCATAAAGATACGTAGGTTTCAAGCAAAAACAAAAAATTATGCGGCATCTTACTAAAAAACGACAACAACAACAACAAAGATTTGTTTGAATGTAAAAAACTTCTTGGAGTTATAGGCACTTTAATACCAGATGATATATAAAATATGGCTACACTTTTAGTTAATATGAGAGATTTTGGTTGTCCATTTTATAACACTGTGATAATTACTTCAGGTGAAACATGTGGTGTCACAGAATTGCGATGGACTTCACGTCAGAAGTGGTCTTCCACCCGAGGCATTATCAGAGGTCCACGGGAACATGTTTGTTGAGGTATAGTTAATACTGCTTATTATTATAGTAACTGTTCTATTATTACTCACAGTGCTGCTCTCTTCATGCTTTTGTACATGTAGGTCTGCACGGAGTGCGAAGAAAATGACAAAATCTACTATCGCCTGTTTGATGTGACAGAAAATACCAGACTGAGGAGACATCATACAAATCGATATTGCCAGGAATGTGGTTCACAGTTGAGAGATACCATAGTTCATTTTGGTGAAAAGGGGAACCTGCGATGGCCTTTGAACTGGGAAGGAGCGTTAGAGATGGCTAAAATGGCAGATTGTATTCTTTGTCTAGGATCCAGCCTAAAGGTGTTGTATATGTGTACATTGTATGATTTTGTTTAAAGCTGTTTAATGTTATAATGTAGACTCATTTTTGTGGTACAATATCATACATTATTATACGACATATAGCATTTTAGAGTGCGAATATGCACAAAGACGAGAGCAAATATGAGACCGTATTCAACGGGTCTTAGTCCCCCTGACCGTGCGCTACGGAAAACACTGTTGAAAGCCTATATTTTAGGAAAGATATTATGTCGTATAATAAACAATTTATTCAGCGGAAAGTTAGGCGAGAAAAAATAAACACTGACGAGTAAAAATGCCCAGCCGTATTACACAACTTTCCGCTGAATAACCTCTTTATATGAAATGAATGCACATTTATCAGTATATTATGATCAATCAGTTTCAGTGATGACTGTTTGACTTGTGTAGTTACATTTGTTTGTATCATGATAGTATTATATTTTTTTTAATCAGTGCTATAACACTGTTTGCATCCATTCTAAGTGATTTCATTTCTTGAAGGTGTTAAAGAGATATCATGCTCTATGGGGAATGAACAGAGTGAAGACAAGAAGACCCAACCTGTATATCGTTAACCTTCAGGTAAAGAACATGTACATGTATAGGTACCTCAAAACAATAAATTGATTACCAACCCTTCATTCGCTTTATTAAAAGGAAAGCATTTGAAACAGATAGTGATATGTTCATAATATTAATACTTAACACATTTCATAATGCACAGAAAACATTATGTGAATTGTTTTTCATTTTAGTGGACTCCAAAGGATGACCTTGCAGCATTAAAGATCAGTGGTAAGAATTGTCTCCCTTAATCTGATCATTATAATACATGTATGAACGGCACATGTATACTGTATGCTGTTTGTGCTCTGTTGCTCGTAAGATTATTTTGTTTATAGCAAGCACAGGCTGTATGTAGTGCAATCAGAATTTTTACTTCAAACAAACTGTAAAGTATTAAAAAAAGCATTTTTAAAGTAATCAATCTCTCCAAACAAGTAATATTGACCTCTATATTCTCACACATGTCTTAGGTCGCTGTGATGATGTAATGAAAAGGAGTAATGGATAAACTGAGTTTTGTCATTCCAGAGTACAAAAGGTTAGTTGAGAGAACGTCATACTGTATGCAAACTTAGACTTAGAACATATGCAAAGTTTTGTTTTGCTAAACATGTCCTTTAAATGAAATAGGAATAATCGTCTCCTTTCTGTATTTTGTTGTAGGTGCAAGGACTCTCTTTTCACTCTAGCGACGACACTGAGACCTCACGAATTGGACACCTTTAGTACCAAATACTTAACTGTCTCTGTGTCCCAATGTACTGCGAACCAAGCCCCTGATTACACCAAAACTGAGCCCCTGGCAACTGAGGAACATAATTGCAACGACAGTGAAGAAAATAATACATACGACTGCAAAACAGAGAAAAGTGTTATTTCAGCTCCTAAACGTCCCGGTTGGTTTGGTAAAGGCTACGCAAAAGTAAAGAAACCAAGCAAAAAAGACGAATAAGATGATGACGGCTTGCTGTTTCAACCACAGAGTTCAACAAATATATTGTATTACAACTGTTACAAGAGAATGTCTACCAACCACATAATTCAACAAAACAATATACTATAATATTACAACTGTTACAGTGTTAGACTGTTCACAGCCTCTCTATTTTCTCGACGCCAACAGCGAGCACGAAGCGCGAGGGCGATCTGAGAAAATAGAGACTCAGAGGCTGTGAACAGTCTATTACAGTGTACAAGAGGTGGTGCACCAGTGAAGCCATCAGTACACAAAAGTTGTGGATGGATGGAAAAATATTTGAAATATATATGCTACTTAATTTTGCTTTCTTGTGGCTCTAGTTACTGAGCATAATAAACATACGTGTTAGAGACAGAACTTGTTGGATTCGTGAGTCCCCTCACAAGTGCTTCTGACACACGGTTTGTCTCCATGGCAGTCAATTGCAGCAGTGCACTGCATCCTGGTGGAGTCCAATGTGGTCTATCCAGGAGTGATTTTAAACATTTATCAAACAAAATTGGACAATTGCACAGTTGTTGTGCTAATGTATAAATGAAAATGAATTGTTTTAATAAAGTTGTCTTGAATATAATATGAATGAGTTGATTACTGTCTTTGTGGCATGTTACACCTGGAACAGGCGAGGCACCTGGAACAGGCGAGGCACCTGGAACAGGCGAAACAAGCCAAGGCTTACATCTTGGGCCCCATGAATTTGTAGTCCGCTTCACTTTTTTCTTGACCTGGTCAGTGAAGACCCATTTTACATTTTTTCTAGAAACAACATAAACTAAAATAATAATTTTTGGGGGGCAGACAAAAGCCAATGGATCTGGTTCCTAAGCCACTTGTATCTTTGCCAGCGTTGTATGAGTGGAGTTCCCCGTCCACTCGTCCGCAGTCCAATACCCGGGTCGATTTTATTTTACACAGTTCACACGGGAGGGCACTGGGTACGACATTGAAAATTCGGAGAAGAAAATGTCTCGTGTTGAGATTTGTTCGCTCGCTTATGAGGGAAAATTCAACGAGTTAAAGGAGAAAATAGATTTGAAACCAAGTTTGGCGACTAAACTAGATGAGGTAAGATTATGACTCCATTTACGATTGTGGATTATATCGTAATTCCACTTGAGGATTCAGTGTTTCGTGTTGTTAATTTTGACCAATTTTACTACACCATGACCATGCATGCACTTTATTTGGGAATTTTTCTCTCCCCATCATAAAAAGTTCGCATCTGGTTTTGTGAGAGCACTCCTGGAAATTTTCAGAAACGTATTCCTGGTTGATCATTGCGATGATACAATAAAAATGTAGATCTGATCTACCCTTATTTCCGTGACGAGAATTGACCAGGAGGGGGGGGGGGGGGGGGGGGGGGGGGGGGGGCGAGAGTACACCCCGGGTGTGCACCCCGAAAATTTGGGTGGGGATTGGGATTGGGTTGCCGCGCACTTCTTGAATTAGCCAGAGTATCAGGCTTTTCAGGGGGGGGGGGGGGGAAGGATCCTCCTCTCCTCTACTCTCCCCCCTCCCCTAAGGAAGACCTGTTTCAGGCTATTCTTGAAACCCCCACCCTATTTCAGACCAAAATATGTGATTTTTCCCTACCCTATTTCAGACCTGACCCTTGAAAATGTTCCCTTTCTGATTTCAAGCCAAAAATCTATACCCTATGTCAGACAAGCAGGCAAACCATGCCCAATTTGAGACCAAAATGGTTCAAATCTATACCCTATTTCAGACCAAAATGGCTCAAAAACCATACCATTTGGCACCACACATATATACCTATATATAGCTTATATAAGGGAGTACCCCCCAGGCACTCACCAGTTAATCTGCATTACAGAATGAACGGATGCCACTACACTGGGCAGCGTCCGGTGGACACACTGAGATTGTAAAGTTTTTGCTTGACGTTGGAGTACCAGTCGATACAAAAGATGATGTGAGTTGTTTTTTTCTCAAGTTGTTGAGGCATATAATAAGAAACTTTAAAAAACTTTATCACTGAAATTTATAAACTCTGACTCCCCACCAACTCCTTGTGAATTATTTATTTATTTGTGTTATGATCATAATCAAATCCTAGACCCAGTGGACTCCTCTGATGATTGCGGCATCTGCTGGAAGAGATGTGATCGTGTCCATGTTGATTGGCCATGGAGCTGATGTTAACAGCACAAATGAGGGAGGTCAAACATGTCTGCATTATGCAGCATCAAGGAACAGATATGAAGTACGAAAGTTTGTTAACTGCAGTTCACAGTAAGGGTGTAAAGAAAATAGATCTTCCAGGTTGCTCTTTGGGCAAGTTGAAGCCATTTGTGTGTTGACCTGAAGGCCTTTCTTTTTTACCTTACTTCAACTAAAAAGACCAAAAATTCCCAAGTGTTACTTGCCTGTTGGGCAACTGATGGATAAAAACCACCACCCACAGTGTGTTGGGGTAGATTGGGTGGCTAGCCACCCCTCCCCCCCCAAAAAAAAAAAAAATCTGCCAAAAATTAAAAAAATTAAACACATGAAAATAGAAATTAAATACAAGATACTTGGCAGAGGTAAAAATTGTTGTAGTTGCTTTTAGCTAAAACAAAATAAAAATATAATAATTTTTATTTGCTAACAGCCCCCCCCCCCCCCCCCCCCCCCCCCCCCATCCCCGCCCCTTCTTCAAAAAGCCTGGATCTGCCCTGCTGTGCCCCCTGTTTCCTTTCCTGGCTTGGCAGGACATGGAAAGGACTGAAATAGTAGACTTGTGCCCTACAGGCTTCGCACAGGACTTTCTTTGCAGACTGGTTTCAAAGAACAACTGATTTGTCATTAATGTACTGAAAATATTGTCTGTTGTTGGTGTTGTCAGATTGCTGAGGTGCTCCTTCAGAGTGGAGCACATGTCAATGTACAGGACAAAACAAGTGCTGGTACCCCTCTGCATCGCGCTGTATGTAGGTCAGTTAACCCATGACTGTTGTTTAATTATGAATCATCTAAAAGCATTTAACTAAATCTCAAAATGTGTAAGAAAAATCCTGAGGCATTCACCCATACCATGTACATATTATTATATTCATGTATATCAGTATATGACAGAAAACTGTGTTGATCTAGCTAGCTGTCACCCAACATACTATTGTAAACTTGTGCATTTATAACAATCCCTTGGCAAAAGGTCTTCATTGACTAACTGTTCTGGCTTGGTTCATTATTCAGGGGTCATTCCAAGATGGTCAAGCTGCTTTTAAAGCAAAATGCAAACTGTGATATACAGGATGCTGAAGGCAACACAGCTCTGTAAGTTGTGACGTATAGAATGTGTTGTTAGCATGCTGTCGTCCACATTTTTCCAACTGCCTTTTCCAAATGCTACCCCTCCCTCGGTTTTTATCGACAAGTCCCTAAGTAAGAGCATTCCCTTCATGTGAACTGTGACAGAGCTTTTTTGGAGAGAGCTTTTTATGAGCTAAATGCCGGATATCATTCAAGGTAGTTGTCTCAATGTTCTTGTATCTTTGTTTTATTAGTCACATGGCTTGCGAGGAGGAGAGAGCAGAAATAGCTGTCACACTGGTTGAAAATGGAGCAAAACCTGTACATACAAAATAAGGTAATGAAGAGACAGTATTTTCATCCTCTTCAGACCGCCACAACTTAATCGAAGCTGCACACCACATTCATCGGTGCATGTACAGTTGTCATCACAATCTTGGAAAATCTTGGATGATAGCAAACACCACTCCCAAGAAAGGCAGTTTTTTTTCCACCTCTAAAAACGTGTTTTATCAAGAAGGGGACATGCGGCTGCCAAGTAGCTCACTGAGACGACGATGAATAAAAACTAACATTCAATTATTTCCTTTAGGTTTGCAGTACCGAGGAGGTTCTTGCCCAAACTACATATTCACCGCTTCACCTTTGCCTATCTCTTTCGCGCCAATTGGCACACAAGGCCTCCACATTCATCTTCCAATTTCTCTTGTCCTGTGCCGCAGCGCGCACTTCGTCCCACGATTTCCATCCCGCTCTGGATCTTTCGCTCTAGAGCGGAATGGAAATTGTGGGACGAGTTGCGCACTGCGGGACAGGACAGCTAAAACGTATTTAATTAATATATTCTGTTCTGTCCTTTTAGGTGAAAAAGTCTCCCGTGGAACTCGCTAACAAGGGACTTGCAAGACAGCTTATTCACATGACTGACGGTTGATTCCTCCTACTCCACACAATGATCAGTGCCTCGGTCCTTTTTGCGTTCATAGCCGTCATGTCCTTTAAAGTCATCGAGTGCAGTACAGCTGTATGTTTCTGTGTCCGTCCTCCCGCCCTCTCGTTCAGCGGTCAAACGCACCACTTCGGTTTTCGTTGCCTTGAGTTTGTAAGCCTGCACCTTAGAAGTTTGTTCAACGTTCACGTTCAACTATTACAGTGGCAGACCAAAATACGAGGTGATAAAGCCGGTGGATAACAATACAGGGGCACCCAACGGATCATTTCGGTGGAATATCTGTTCGGAAGGCCTATAATCGCCTCAGATATTCGGTTAGGGAAATGTCATCTCAAACTTTCGTAATATGGGAAAATTAATGCCTTTTGTTTTCGGAGAGATAAAAATGTCGTTTTGGGTACAAAAAAATGTCAGCTAGGATTTTCAGCTCGTAAATTCGGGTAATAAGAGTTCAATCCCTAAAATTTTCTGATGTTTGAAAGTTCAGCTAACGTCTCCGAAACAAACATTTTTCTTAGCGATTAAAAATAAGCCATTAAACTGCATAAAAAGCACAATTATAACGTAAAAACAACGTTCCGACACCTACAAGAAAATTTTGTCGTTGGGTGCCCTTGACAATAAGCGGCAGTTTTGGCGGGAACGTTACGTTGTGTTTGACCGCTGTGAACTGTTTGTGTCTGAATATCGGTTCCACAAAGGAACAGTATTCCTGTGTAAATATACAAATTAAAAAGTAAAATATTGTCAAGTACAGGAAGAAGTGTGTTCATCTTTTTAGGGACAAACGTTTGAGACATAAACCCTACATCAGTGTGCGTGATATCCGTTACATATATATGCATGTTATAAACGCGAGAGTATGAATTTGCAAGCGCGCACACGAATTGTCGAGTATGCCTGCATAACTTTTTCCAGCTTGCCTGAGATCAGGCACAACTTCACGCACAACCGCGCCTGACTAAGAAGCGAGGCTTGGTGATTAGAAACGCTAATAACATCCTAGATTCCCGAAATAACCAGGAAAAGTATACAGACAAACAAACCAAAAGAAACATTGACTGGCTTTTACGAAAAGCTGAGTTTATAGTAGATTGTAGAAAAGCCAGACTTAGCCTGCGTAGTAGCCTGAGAAAACAGACGTCGTTTCGTAAAGTTTTACAAAATGAACGGCCAAGCCGCGACAACGAGCGGCGCAAGTCGCACCTACCCGCCCCAGACTCTCGCGGATGTGCCGCTCGTTTTCGCGGCTTACGAATTTTTACTTCGCGCGCCAACTCCGCGCCAACAAGACTGCCAGCAACCATTCTCGTTCCCAGATCCTCCGTTTCTTTTGGTCAAGTGGTTGGCGAAACGTTTCCGGCGGAAAGAAAAAAAACGAGGGCCCTGGGGACGAGGATGGCCAGCAACCGACCAGCAACCTTGTCCCCAGGGCCATCTCAGCGGAGATGGCCCTGGGGACGAGGTTGGACGACGGTTGGACGACGGTTGGACGACGGTTGGACCGCCAGCTACGCAGGCTAAGCTTGCCTCACTTTCATGTTTTACCAAAATTGAATCTGAAGAAGGAATCGAGTAAACAAGAAATATCATGTCAAAATGAATCATTATGTGTAGTTTAAATGCCATATTCTAATTTGTATCATGGCTTTTTATATTTGGCAAAAAACATGAAAGCAAGTACTAGGCTGTGATTTCCCATATTAAAATGAGCCATACCTTACCAAGTGCTTGTTTATGTGATATCGTCAATTTCTTTGAAAACCTAGTCAAACGTTAACAAAAACATTCAGGCGGCCATTTCTGAATAAGGTCTATATTTTGACTATCAGTCAGTCACCCGGCATCTGTTGACAATATTATTAGACAGGAGAATATGTATTAGGTTGATCACTATAGGTCAGGCCTGAAAGGCTTAAAAAAAATTACCGACAAACCGCATATTCATGTAAAGAGCCTTCGTTTATTTTTAAATGAACACTCAGGGTGGTCCTTGCCTACTAGCTAATAACAAAATATATATTCTTTCAACCCGCTTTCCTCGTTTATATTAATTTCCGTAAACACCTGTAACAACGGCCATCAAGGGAATTCAAATGATTCTGACGCTCCGGCAAACTTCACATTTCCACTAAAAATCCTTACGTCACCTTGACTACTTGCTAAAACCACAAAACGTGAATAACATTTGAACGTTGAAGTTTCTGAAGATTGTTTTTAGTTTTACGAGAAAGAAGTGCTAACAACACCGCGACTTAAATTAATTTACAGGATGAAAGGAGTGGGGTCTTAAAAATGATATTTTACGGAGCTCTTGAAGTTTAAATTAATCTGAAGATTTTTGAGATAAATATCAGTAAAATAAAATCACTGTTTTGAAGGTGTTGATTAAAATCAAATTTTGTATACGATCATAATCTTTTCCCTTCCACCAAAGTGAAAAATATATTTATGGAAATTAGAAGTTTTGTGTTGTTTGCTTTGTATTTGCATGGCGTTTGTTGCAGATGTTGCTGTAAAATTAATGCGGCAAAAACAAAGAGGATCGCATAAGAAGTTTCATTATTGTAGTTCTTTTGTGAAGTGCATGCATTGTTGAGGACAATTCCGGCTTCAAAACGAATATTGTTGCGTTTTTTATTTTACTTTTTTGACCTTCCGGTTTCACAAAACCCGCTGAGATCAAAATTCATCTGACCAGAAAAATATCTGGAATAGCAAGGTTTGCGTAATCCGATAGAGTACTTTAAAAAAATACAGGGCAACAAAATTGGAGTCTTACAGCCATAGAAGTAGAGTTTTGTGCTTTCTCAGTTTGTAACAATGCAAAATGCAACTTTCTGGATTAAAAATCTAAATTCTCCTAATGCTTGCTGACATGGGGTCTATTGATAGCAGACCATTATCCATTCATAAGTGTCATTACAGACCCCTGTAGCGACAACATTGCTATACAAACTGGCCAGCGACAAACCGAAGTCTTTGGTAGCCAAGAAAACAAATCAACAGTGACGGACATTTGGACAAGTCGGCTTGTAAGCTCTCGCTGTTAACGGCTTTATCCGCAACAGTCGATCAAGACTTCAACATTCTCTGCAAATACAACCTTGGAGTATCTGGTGATCTGATCACAGTACTATCATGGAGAGAATTTTTACTTATATAGCAGCGTTGTTTACTCGTCTGATGTTTAGCGTGCATGCAATTGCAATGATTTACTGGTTGGTGACTTTGAAGCGAGATGAATCCTATTTTTTGTTTCTACTCCTTCTTGTGGCTCTGTTAGTTGAAACGATCATTACCGTTGGATTTCGCAAGGGACATGAATATAGCTGGTAAGTGCCGTCATATAACACTGAGTCATATGCGGGCTCTCTCGCGCGTCATATTCAGGCGAATACGCCAGTCTCAGTCATGTACAATGTCGTAACATGATCTGTTAAGTTAATGATCCAAGAGTCTTCTAATAATTACTTTACAAAATTAACAAAAGGAAAGGATATCATCAAGCGAGAAAATCCAACCGTGTCTTCGAGACTGAAAAAGTGTTATTTTTTTCTTTACATACGGATTATGTCTAATCCCGCGCGGCTCAGTCGACTCAGCGTAACTGTCAAGGAGGGTTTAGTTAGCACGCTAAAGACACTAGTGAAAATGAAAAAAACTCTTACTTCATTAAAAATGACATGCGAAATTTCTTTTACTTCAAACTCAAACATATTGCGTTTCGTTTGCATTTCATTTAGCCGATCTAAAGAAAGCTTCACTTGGGAGCTGAGTTGTGAGTCGAACGATCTACTCACTACAAATTTTCGTTAATCTGAGGAACATAATTCTCCATAGTATAAGTTTACAGGAAGTTTACAGACAACTTGAAGTTTTTCTGCGAACTTGTCTCGATCGCTTTTATGGACAAGAGTCTTAAATAAACATATACTAAAAGCAGCTTATCCCTTATGTAATTGAATTCATTGTTTTGAGGGGCCTAGCAACGGGTAGTACTGTAGGAACCATTCCACAAGGTGTCTCAAGCTTGTGTTCATTCTGTTCCTTTCTCATTTCACTGCAATGGAAAATTCTCTTTTTACGGACATTCTGTATTAAAATTGGTTCTGTAAAACACACTTGTGCAAGAAAAATATTTATCTTAAAACAATGTTGTCAACCTAAAAGATTGACTTACGTGAGAGAAAGTTTAATATATAAATTTCATCCTGTGTAAATTCTGTCGTATTTCTTTAATTATTTCAAATTACTCTTTTTGGATATTTCTTCTATTGCTCTCAATCGCAACCATATAGAAAGCCAAATGGACTAAAACGGGGATTGGGGGTTTTACTCCGTTCATATGACGTTTTTATAGGCTAAATGAAAGATGACTTTACTGAAAGTAAAGCATCGGGGATAAAAAAATCGTGCAAAGTAAAGCGAATATTCAGCAATCTTATCGAGAAACCCACGGAAGAGATTAAACCTTGTTAAAGTGCATATTCACCTAAAATTGTGAATATGTTTATTTAAGATAACTCTTAATTGAAATTTGAAAGCGAAATACGGAAAAGCCGCTGGAAGTTTACTACTCCTTGGCCAAATTTGCATTGTTTTATGCAAATATTTCCGCTGTAAAGTAGCCGACATAAAAACTCTCAGCTCTCAGAGCAGGTGGCTGTACACGGAATAAAACTACCCGGTGAAACTCGCCAATTTCCTGAGAAAATGTTCAATACAATCTGTGATTGCCAATTTCCTATTCTTAGAACCACAATGTAGCAGTTCTGGTATAAATGATATTTTCCGGCTCAACCCTCGAAGAAAAACATAAAACAACTTATTGTCTGCAGAGAATTTTAAAAATTTCCATTGCATAAATTTGCGCGCGCGCTACTATTCAATGCCTATATTTTTACTCATTTTCTTGTATGAGATAACAAAAAGGCTATTACTGCAGGGAGCGCGGTAGTCGAGCAAAGAGCATAAAAAGAAAATTAAATATCAGTTGGTTTTCTCTCGTTATTCCCACTTATGGGAATATATGGATGCCAAAGGCAATAATTATGAATACGAGACATAATTGCATTTATGTGATGTTAGAGACGAGAAAAACCGGCGCCCCACGTCTAAAATTTACCCTTGCAAATTCGCAATATGACTAGAGACGAGAAAATGACAATTGATCTTACATACATATTAACATACAAGGCAGGTGTTTTCTTGTTTGAAAACGGAATATTAAACTGGGACCCCTCCTTGGAAGTGGTTCTTTGTCAACAAGTCGTGTTCTTAGACGTACTCAGTCACCCAGTTTCCTCAGAAGCCATTATAAGCGAGTTCTCTATAAAATGTCATATATATTTTGTCAGCCCCCGGCCGGCTCCTAATGTACTTTTAAGAGACAACCTTCGTTGATGACAACCATCTACTGAAGTTTTCCGCTAACGTCATAGAACAATCCATACATTTTAAATGCAAAAGACAATAATTTCTAGATGTTTATATGATGAGGAGAAAGGGAAATAATAGAACAGGCATTATGTAGATGAAGACGATTAGGGGCCGAAGAAATCTTTGTATTACATCACAAATACGTGATCCCGTGCCAGTGTTTAATACCCGCAGTAGTCTGTATTTGACAGTTTTACAACTGCCTGCTTAGAAATCAAGTAGCATTTAAACACCACGTGGAAAACAAAAAAAATATGGTTCAATAAACCAAAAACAATTGTCTTTGGTCTTTTACATGTACTGAGATGAACTAAAGAGTGTCTTTTCTTATCCCGGGCCAATGTGTTCATGTTAGCGAGTTCCAGGTAATTTGCAAGTGTAAACAGTGAACAGACGTCTTAGACTAACCGCGGTGACAGGTTACCTCGCGACTCTCTCTAAGGCGGCCACCTCTCTAAGACGGACAGTTTGTGCTGTTCCCTTTCGAACGGTGTCCGTCTTAGAGAGAGTTGACTGTAGACACAACCCAAACTCCGCTCATCTGCTCGCAATCCCCCCAGGCATATGGTTCGGTTGCTGCTTACCACGGATCATCAGTTTTTAACAGACTTTATTTGACTGCAGGTTCTGTCCAAGCATGTTCTTATACTTGATGACAATGATTCCTTGTGACTGGATCGCTAAAAAACAAGTCCTCGATTGTGTCGCATCCAGCACTGACGGAAGTTCAGCTTGTCGTACAACTGTTAATGAAACTACACAAATCTTTCAAGTAAGTAGCATCTCGCATTCGGCCCCAGTCCACATCTGTCATGTACCATCCATCAGTACGCTATTTTGGGAGTCAATAATTGACGATTGCTCCACTTGCGAAAGACGCAATCGTCTTTGCCAGCTTTAACCAGTATGGCTTTATCCAGTAGAGAGGTTTTCAATTGAATGTCGTAAGACCAAAACTAAAGCAGTTAGAATGGCCAATCACGGAACATGCAGTGCCAAGTGCGGGAAAACGCGTGTGACCAGGTGGCGATTGGTTTTGGCTTTGCCTCTGATTGCGCTGGTTGAGTAGGTGGCGCGGGATTTTTAAACCAATCATAGAGCGTAGCGAAGCAAAACCAAAGCAATTGCGGGTTAATTTCAACACTTAATTGAAAACCGTTCTATAAATGTCGCCATTTTGGTTTGTGGAGCATGCGCTGTGAAGCCAACGTAGGCAGATTTTGGCTACGCTTGCGCAGAGTTCCCCAGAGCCTTCGCGTCTTGCACAGTCAAGCAACCGAAGGCTCTGGTGTCGAGAATGAGATAACCTGAGAGCGTAACGTTGCGCGAAAAAAAGAGGGAGCCAGGACTGGACTAGAAGAATTCAATTTCGCGGAAAATAACTCAAATTGAATAAATCGACTTTAGTTACATGAATAAAGGAGTTCTTTTAAAAATCCTATCTCTCTTCCGTTTCAGTTTTTGCGAGGAGTCAATATTACCGATGATGAAAGACTGCTATACACTATGGAGCAGGCTCTGGTTCTTATCTTGGTGATTGGCAGGTGGCTCCTCCCAAAAGGCGGCATATCACGTGATCAATTGTCCCAGTTGCTGCTCATCTACATTGGTACAGCCGCTGACATTATGGAATTCACAGAGATTATCAAGGAAGACGATATCAGAAGAACAAACCCTAAAATGCTTCAGAACCATCACTTTGTCAACGCTGTGATTCTATTTTGGAGCGTGAGTCTCTTTCAATTCCCTTTGACGATCTACGCCATGGAAAGAAATGCACAGAGGCTGGAGAAAGAGAAGGCAGAACTAGAAGAACAGCTGAGGAAAATCAAAGAGGAGAAAGATGTTCGAAGGAGGAGGAACCAAGTAGCGCCTTCACCGGCTTTATACACGTATAAAAAGAGCCACAGTCAGGATAGCAAAGCACATGACCAAATACGCGTGAGATATATTCAGACGAAATCCGGCCTTGAGATCAAACCGGAAATGACGTCATTTACAAGCATGGATGAGGAGGAAGCCGCCACGACGCATGCTCCCCAAGGAAAATGCACCCGCTGCTGGCACAAATTTCACAAAGCTCTCGATAATTTTGCTATGAAGATGCAAGATTACACTGAACTTGTGAGCTTGCTTATCCCCATGCTCATGCAGGACGGACCGTTTCTTATCATTCGCTTGATCGTTATCGCTTACTATAAAGTTTATCACGACACTTTGTACTTTTGACCGTCAAGAACGCCCTAGTTGTCATGCTACAAGTCTACCGCATATTCGTTTTGTATTACAAGCCACCAGACGAAGACGTGGACGAGTTTTTCCCCGAGAGTGATGCTTCACACAGGCTGTGTAATGTCCAGACAGCCATTAAATCCGTACAACACACGCGGCTTGCTATCAGGCTGGTTTCCAGGCTCCAGCGGCAGGCAAAATGGCGCCGCGGTACTGGCCGCACTTTTGGTCGATTCAAAAAGAGAAGTTCGTCTGCGTCGCAAAATCGTCAAGACGAACACGAAAAGAAAGATGACATACCTTAGAAAGAACTCTTGAGAAATATTCCTTGTTCGACTCTGCACGTGTTTTTCGCATGCTTGAAAGCACTCTTCTGCTGCGCTACTTGTATTATTTTCGAGGAAAGTTGGCGCAAAGAAAACGACGCCAAAGAGAGGAGACTGGGTTCCTCACCGACGACGAGAGCAAACGCTCAACACGGGGACTGAGGAGACACTCATAATCACTTTAAAGTTAGAAAGTTTTTTTCTTGCCAAGTTTGGTGATGTTTCGTTGGATACTATATAAACCATAATGTTCCTGGTTGTGATCTTTAGAACATTCAAGTTGCCAAAATCCATGATTTCGTCTCTAATTGTCAAATGGCGCCTCAAACTCTCTAGTTTTCCTGATTTTTCAAAAGCTCCGTTGTTACTATTCAACTGAAATATTCTCACACCAGGGTTGTGTAACCAGGGTTGTGTAACCAGGGTTGTGTAACCAGGGTTGTGTAACCAGGGTTGTGTAACCAGGGTTGTGTAACCAGGGTTGTCAGGGAAAAAATCCAAATGTTTTCACACAAAGGAGCCAAAGTAGGGTCTATAGCAGGTTCAGACAATACTGAAATTTCCGATGCGATGTTCGTGTGATGTTATAAACTTGTGACCAGGTGACCAGGATGGACACTGATCAGGTTCATTTATAAGCCCCTTCCCAAGATGTTAAGCAAAGACAGATTATGAATAACGTCTAATTTTTAAGCCCCCTTTCTTTTAAAGCCCCTTATCCCCGCCCTCCCATAAAAAGTCTTGAGTCTGGCTTTATTCAAATGATTTGCTTTTATAAATTGACTGATTCTATTTTATATTGAATACAATCCTGAAGAACTACATCATTTATATATTTTTATTTGACTAAGTTGTGTTTGCAATGAAATAAAAGTGTGATCAATTTGCATTTGCAAAAAGCCTTGGTTGTCTTTTTGTCGTGTGTTTGATACTCTTAACGTGCTCCAGCAATATAAGAAGGCAATAAAAACCTATAGAGGGTATACCAGGGGGAAAGTTAAGTAGGACAAAGTTAAGCGAAACAGAATAGCAAATAATATAATTTATTTCAAGAGTTACAAAACTAAAGCGGACCTCCTATAGCTTTCGCGCTGTAAGCCGATTGCTCTTCTTGCCGCTTTTAACTATTTTATCGTTTGATTTTATAATCCATTCAAATCTTGTGATATTTTTTCCTCAAAATTTGTCATTTGATAGGTAAACCAGACAGAACGTCAAACATAATATGGTAAACATTAAGTGCGCATTTTACATATAAATCAGTTTTCACAAAAATTGCAAAAGGGTTTATTTATCAACAGCTATTAAAAGAATAATATTCAAATCAATAATTGTAGGTCATTGTAGCTTCCAGTGACTATGACTGTTAAGCAGTTTTCTTCAGGTGCCGCTATATATCGATCACGGTAATATTTCCGCTATGATTATTATTCTTCCGAATTAAAGAACGTCTGTGGCAATTGTTTGACGGTAAGGCATCCGCAACGCAACTTTTTGCTGATCGGCAACCCTCTGGACTCCCGCTGACTGTATACATCTCGCAGCTTCGATCTTGGTTCAGTCAGTTTACTGATCTGTTTCAGGGTCAGGGTTTTTGAGCCTCATTTATTTTAGCCTTTCGACTAAACGGCCTTTAAACAGTAATGTGCATGTCCTTTAGAGCACAGTTATAGGGCCTTTTCCGTCGATCTACGGCGAGATTCCGGCTCAGGCGAGTGGAACTCTCCATCCGTGCGTCAACTAATTTTCACGTCTCAAATCGTCAAAAGAAATACAGAATAAGTTAAACAACTTCATTGTAATTATTTCGACTTTATGTTATTAAATAATAGAAGCTCTAAATATCCTTTCGAAAGCTTTGCGTATTAAAAACAGCCTGTTACGGAGCAATATGCATGTCAAAATATCAAAAGCTCAAAACCACTGAGATAAAGGAGGGATAAAGGCTGGTAACAGGGTCTGCAGCTGAACACAGACAATTCCGTTTTTGTGGTTTCTCTGACTCCTTGGGTTATAAAAATTCCATGTCAATCAATTTTAAAACTGATTGAATTATTCAAGCCATATTTCCTCTTTGCCCAGTACATTCGTAGCCGTCCATCCACAAAGTAAGCCAGCCATGCCGTGACGCCTAAGTTTATCACACCGAACAACAAGTCAATAACAAAGTGCATATCTTCAGATATTAAATACTTCCCAATAAACTTTTTCACCAGTGCTAACGCAAAATAAACAATAATATCAACGAAAATCGCCCCAGATCCAACCAGGACCGTGCACAATACGGTGTATCCATAATCATAGATTGTTCGCTTGTCGTCTTGGTAGGCTGTGTTGTACATCGAAGAGAAGGGCTTATCCATGTCCATGTCCACTACTCTCACGAAACAGCTCTGTTGATGTCCGTTCCCGCTCGCAGAAACCTCCGTAAAATTATAATCAGCACAACGAGATAGTGCTAATTATTTCCCGTGAACTGAATAAGGAAATTGTTTAGGTGTAGCAAAGATTTCCAAGGCTGAGACAAACGCCAGTGTCTATTGGTGAAGTTTTCCTTGATATAAGCCACATTCTATATATAAAGCAATTTTATAATCACCGGTCATTTAGCCGGTTAAACAGTGGGAATTCCCTTTTACAGTTCTTTAGCTATATTATTATGCACAGACAAAGTGGCATGATCACGTCATATGTATAGAAATCGACTATTAATAGTATACAAAATTCATGCAATTCTGAAACCACGAATATATTTACAACTATTTTTGAAATACTGGTTTTAAATAAGTTATACGACGTCAGAAACGAAAATCATTTCCCGATGATTGTAGTAAAACCGACCGAAAAGAGCACAGTGTTTAAATATTCAAGGTTGACGGATTGTTAAAAGGTGTGGCCGTTTATGTGACCACCTGTTACTGTGTCAACAGGTGCAGGGCTTGTATTCTTATATTAGAAATTGAGAAATGTGAATGGTTCCTTCAACAGAGTAACAGGCAGTAAGGCATGAAAGATTTGCTGGAGTTCATTGCTCAGCCGGGCTGTTCACTATTATCCAACCCCCTCGCCTTTTTTTCCTCGCCGCCGTTCTTCGCGATTCGCGCGTCTTTTCGCGTCGCTCCCCCACTATCCGAACGCCTGGAACAGGCTAAGTGAACCGCTGCAGTACTATAAAGCGCGCGAGTTGGAGTGGCGCGTGCGAGGGAGGAAACGCGCGAGGCGAGACAATGGAAATAGCTCTTTCTTAGTTTTTCTCGCTTCGCGCGTTTGCTCTCGTGTGCGTCCCTCCAACTCACGTAGTGCCTGCTCATACAGGCTATACAATTTTAATAATCTTAAAATAGGAACAAAAACATTTTAAAATATTTTAAAGGGTTAGTTTTATAGTTCCCTGAGCAATAACAGTGCAAGAAACATGACTTGGATACCGATTCTTGCATTGGCAAAAATCAATAACAATCAATATATTATTTTCTGCGAGTTGCTGATAACAATCGATAGCCAATGGTTTCGATATCGATCTCGCCTTGCTCTGTGGGTTTTTCTCTGGGTTCGCCAGTTTCCTCTCTCCTCAAAAACCAACACTTCAAATTCCGATGACCTGGGATTTTCGGTAAGTGTCGGGTACAGACGTGTATCTCAGGGCGTGCCTCTTACTGAACAGACACGCGGTGCAAAACCCGTGAGTCACAAGTTGGTGGAGAGGCAATGCACGTCCAGGGCCCACGATCACAGATCACAAGTCCAACGATTTAACCTTTAGTGGAGGCGTGGGGGTCTTAAGTCTCCAAAATTAAGTACTGAGTGTAAAAAATGTTGACTATGATACACTTCGATCCCACGCATACTCTGTATAAATGTGATTAGAAATCTTACACTCCACCTTTATTGAAATCCGTGTATTAGAAGGCTCTAATCTCTCTAATCGCTCAAACCACTGCTGTTAGCTTGTTGGAAGAAATTATACAAAATTCACACGCGTAAATTGCGCGTTAAAGTGGACCTTCTTGTTGGCAAAAAGCAGAAACCCCTGGCTAGTGGCGTGACAAGTGTCACAAGCTGGTGGCAACGCACGTGACTAGGGCTAGACACAGATATCACGTAAAATCGCCTAAATTTCTTTCCGGAAATTCCCAAAATTTTTTCTTAATGTCTCGAAAATTTTTCTAAATATCTCAAAATTTTTTCTAAATATCTCAAAAATTTTCTAAAAATATTTTCTTATAAATACACAATTACGACTCAATAATAACAAAAGTTTCATTTATTGTCACAATGTACAACCCGTACACAGTCTCTACTCTCTAGACTACGTGTACAACAATGATAATATTGAAACTTAAAAGCAGAACATAAACATTGTTTACTCAGTTCACTAATACTTCACTTGTCCGTTGTCTGTAAGACTGTAACCGGCAACGGGTACATTAAACTGTAAGCAACATCGAGGAAATATACATAAAAGCCATGAGGCCTATAAGAAAATCCTAAATATCACCTAAAATATCAATTTTTTTCTAAATATCTTGACATTTTCTAAATATCCGATCACACTCAAAAGATCTCACAAGTCCAACGATTTAACCTTTACAGGAGGCCGGCGTAAAAAATGTTGATCATGAAACACTCCGTTCCACCCCCCATACTTTGTGATTAGAAACTGAGTGACACTCTTGTTCATCTTTATTCAAATTGGGATTCAAATAATAGAAGGTATGTCAAACTCTCCAGCTTATTCCGAAAATCGCCAAAACTACTGCTGTTAGCTGGTTGGAAGAAATTATACAAAATTCACGCGTAAATAGCATCACCTTGTTTTTATCCCTATTTTAGTGTATTTTATTGTATTGTATTTTAGTTCTTTTTAATCGATTTATTGTTTTGTATTTTTATTTTAATTTACAGAACCCCATTGAAAAACACAAATGTGACATGGGCTCCCTGTCAAAAAATATTATTATTATCATTGACGAAAAGCATTGGCCATTCCGAGGTTGCGCAGGGAACTGGGGCGAGTTTCAAATTTTAAGTAATCGATAATCTGACACCACCAAATGAAAGATCATGGTGAGATTGGTCATTTGACCAGGTTTGATGCTTTTAGAATGAACAGAAACGAAGTTATGGACCTTGAAACATGGTTCAAAATCCATACAAACGTCTCTTATTTGAGACAGCGTCCCCCAAAACCATATAAACTCTTAAATTTTTTATGATTTTTGTGATACTCTTTAAAGTGGGCAAACATAGTGATTTTTATCTTAGTTTCTTTCAAATAATGGGTCTTTGGCAGGATTTTACAGCTTTCGCAAAATGGATAAAAATTTTAAGAGTTTCTATGGTTTTGGGGGACGCTGGCTTACAATTAGAGACGTTTGTATGGATTTTGAACCATGTTTCAAGGTCCATAACTTCGTTTCTGTTCATTCTAAAAGCATCAAACCTGGTCAAATGACCAATCTCACCATGATCTTTCATTTGGTGGTGTCAGATTATCGATTACTTAAAATTTGAAACTCGCCCCAGTTCCCTGCGCAACCTCGGAATGGCCAATATAACCCCCAATCAACTTGAGCTGCTAGTGGCGTGACATAGCGTGACAAATTATGTATCACGCAAGTACTCGCAAGTACCACACCGGCTTGAAGTCCAGCGGTTTTGGGTTACTGTAGTTTCAGAGAACGGTTAGTTAGTAAGCGGTTCTTTTCATTGTGGCGCAACATTCATTCATTAGTTGTGATCACAACGACAGATTATGCTGAAAAACTCGCGTTTTATAGAAATCTGATCACAAAATGGCTGCACGCTTGAAGATCGGGAAATGGAAGTGGAGTGCGAAAAAACGCGGGAGAAAGGAATCGAACGCGCGCGCAAAGAACACCCCAAAGAACGCACAATCCACTGAAGCCGGGACTGAAGAAACTGAAGCAATTGCACAGCTGATAGTCACTAGCCAAAGGTACTATAGTGCTTTACAATTATCTAATGTTATAGTTTTAAAATCGTTTTGTGTTATGGTTTAGTGTATGCAAATCATGTGAGCAATCAAGTTGAACGTGCATTGAAACTCGTGCATGACGTCAACATGTGCACGATCAAGTGACCAGCTGAATTCAAAAATTTCGGAAAACTTTTGGAACCTAATGAACTTTTAACACTTGGAATATTATATTGCACGTCAGCAAATTGGACTGTTTATGTACTGATAAAACACAGCTGTCTGGCGCACATCATTTGCATCTTTTTAAAACATTCCCAGGTTAAAGATCAACGAACGAACGCCTCACAACGCAAATGCAAATGAGGCTATCAAAAACAAGCTGTATCTGCGCTCACGAACAGTTGTCGGTTGGTTATTTTAGAGAGGAAGAATATGTTCGAAAGTTAACGGTTATAAAGGACGCTTTGCGGCCAGTTCAAGTTTAAAATGTCTTCGGAAAACGCGGCCGAAAATCAACAACAACGTGAGCGTCTGCGAAAATCGCGAAAACTTGGTCTCTGCCAAAAGCTATCTGTTCAGAATCGAGCTTGCTACTTGGATGGTCAAACACCGTTTGAACGGTAAGACATAACACAAATCTTGTACAATTACAAGGATATTACTTGCTAATGCTAATATGATAGGTTTAAAGGATGTATAAAATTAAATTAAGCACCAAATGTCATCAATTTTATTTCTTATGGTTTGGCTTTTCAGGATTTAACTTCAAAATCGTTTACTAGCTTGCATATTGGTGTCACAAAACTCGTATAAGAACAGGAATTATTAATATACCAGACAGTGTAAATATCTACTAATGTACAAAGCTTCAAACTTGACGTTAGTTAGCTTATTTCTGAGTTTTGTTTCGTGTAATACAGTAAGTTTTATATCTCGATAAGTAAAATTTCAGCTGGGATTTTGATCGATTTCGGGCTTTTAAAAATTTTCCGCTTAGCACATTTTCCTGTACGTAAGCTTACATCGTTTCGGTTGAATATGGCCACTTTTGATCACTGTTTTGACTTTCTTTTGATGTACATTGTTCAAAAAATATATTTCAGAGTCGAATTATATTTTATTTTTGGACACATTAAGCTTAATCGATAAAATATTAAAGCCATTAACGTACCAATTTTATACTGTATCAATTTGAATAAATTTTACATCAATTACACGTACTCTATTCTGATTTCATGATAATTTGTTTTACTACCTTGATTTCTTGTAGTTTTAATAATGAAATTTATCTGGGTGGGGTTTTAAACTTTAACACATGAGGCTAATTGTTTTGTCAATCACTGTAATCAATCTATTGTCTATATAAACATATAGCAGTGTCAGGGATCCAGTTGTCATGGCCGTTGTGATACACATATTACATTGCATGCATTTCATTCTCTACTAATTATATCTGGGTACAAATAGATACTCTGCGTCTTTCCAGTGAACATTTTAATCCTTGGGAAATTTTAACCCAGTGGCTTCACGACTATTGGCAAACATACAATCTGATTTGGCAATAAAGGTCAATTAGAAGGCCCTTAGT
This sequence comes from Desmophyllum pertusum, assembly GCA_029204205.1. NCBI lineage: Eukaryota > Metazoa > Cnidaria > Anthozoa > Scleractinia > Caryophylliidae > Desmophyllum > Desmophyllum pertusum. Next base: position 222,949 of record MU825419.1, on the reverse strand, counting down.
ACGTGCTCACAGTTTTTTATGCATTCACTGTCAACTGTTAATAAATCAGTTTTATCAATATAATTTCTCTGTTAATAGATCATGGGTTAATTTAGCCTGATTCTCAGACGGTCTGAGTCACTCGCTGATAATAACCATGCATAGGTCTAGAAACTGAACTAGAGAGAGGTTATGGGAAGAGAGAGAAAGGTTCAGAAAGAGAAAGAGTCATGTACCATGGTTCCAGAAATTATCCATACCCCCATGGAAGGTTTTTTTTCGGTTTGAACCCCACACCCCCCTTGAATTTCCAGTTTATTATTGGCTTTTGAGATCCCCTCCCCCTCGGAATTTCCAATTACCTTCCTTCAGTTGGGTATGGATATTTTCTGTAACTAAACTTAATACGTTGTATACTGAATCTGAAATATATTTTAAACCAATAACTTCACACAGGTGCCCCAAGCTCTATAGCTACGAGTGTACTGTATGATCTGACCTTTGTTCAGCATTGTGTGAGCATTGTAATTTGAGCGTCATGGTAACCATTGCATAAAAGTTCAACAAAATTATAAGGATTTGTATGGGAAAAATGTTTCCTATCCCATATAAATCCTTATAATTTTTCGCTGTTACACAATGACGCTCAAATGACAATTGCTCACACAATGAACAAAGGTCAGATCATACAGCAACCTCGTTCCCAGGGTCTCTCTTCTTCCCGCCCCAGAAGAGAGACCCTGGGAGAACGACGTTGAGCATACAGTTTAATCTCATAGAGCATGAATTGAAACTGTTGAAAATTTCAAGCTTTTATTATAGTTTAATTGTATTGTTAGTTATTTTGTTGAGTTAATTGTTCAGTTGTCATGGAAACCATAACCATGCATGCTTGTTATCGGTGTATATATTATTTCCACTCACTGTAATGTATAATTTGTGTCTTGGGCCCCGTGAAACGGTGGAACTGGTCCAGGCTTTTAGCCAGAATTTGAAAAGTGGGTGTCCTTGAGTTTGGGCTCCCCTTTGTTAAAGCTTTAGTGCATTTTTCATCATTTTCTCCCAGGATTGGGTGGCCACAGGACACCTAGCTAGACGCCCTTTTGGCTAAAAGCTTGAACCGGTCTGGATCCGCACCTGCAACTTGTATCTGGTAATTTTAATAGCAATTAGGGACTGTGCAATAATTACCAGGAGGGGGGGGGGGGGGGGGGAAACCAGAGGGGGGGGGGGGGCATAAAGTAAAATCAAAGCAAGGATAGGGGGGGGGCTTAAGGTAAAATAAGTCACTCAAGAAAGGGGGGGGCTTAACATTTTATTTCAAGTACATATTACATTGGTGAATCCATACCTATTTATAAGATGAAAACCGAAAAATTTTCCGGGCCTTCGGGCCTTCATCGGACCTGAAAATAACACACATGCTCTTTTTCTTCTGCTATGGTTGTGTTGAACATTGCTACCGAGGTGATGTTTGTTCTAGATGCGGATGTCCATCAATTAAACATGTAGTAGGAGCTCTTCTTTCTGTTATAAGATTTTAATCCACAGGTGCGTGTAGAGAAAATGTAGGGTACTTGTATAAAGGTGTGTGTATGCTGTGAGTGGGGTGGAGGGGTGGGGGGGGGGGTCGTACATAATATCTGACTGATTAGAGGGGGGGGGGGCACTAACAAAATTCACTCCTTTAGGAGGGGGGGTTATTACCTAATATTAGGCTACATGAAGCTCATTTTCCAACCCCCCCTCCTGATAATTATTGCACAGTCCCTTAATAACTTATTTGTTCTTTTGCCTCCATCATTGATTAGAGCTCAGAACTTTGATGACAATTACTTTGAGAAGTTTAATTCATTGGACCAGAGTGAAAAGCAGGCAGAAAACCAAAATATTAGGGTGAGGAGATATTAAGTAAATTTGTCAATTGTACTCTCGATCTCTTCCTTCTTTTCTCCTTCCCATCAGCCCCTGCATTAATAACAAGTTTCTCATACATGTAAGTGACGTCGATTGGGGATATGAGTGAGGTACTATAAAGTATGAGTCAGTGCACTTTACTTCACTTGGGGAAATTAAAGGGTTAATAGTCGAAGAGTTTAATAAATGCTAAAAAGCACGTCTGCTTTGCAGGACGTTGTCATTGATGAAAACCTTAACCATGCCGAGGAAGATGAAGGATGTGATGCAGAGGTGTTGTCAACTTTTGCAACTGAAGCAACGTTAAATGAAAAACAGGTAACCATGGTAACATGTATGTACACTGTATATATGTGGTTCTATTATTTCCATATCATGTTCAACTTAATTATATTGGATCTGTCCGGGTTTTTTAAGTGAAAATGTACATGTAATTTAAAAGAGCTACTGGGACCATAATCGTCCATATTATTTGCCGTTGTCTATAAGGCCGCGGGACTTTGAACTGAACAAATTTATAAACAAATCTGCAGCAACAGAACTAATTTTAAAATCTACCATATTATGATTGCTAATACCATTGATTGTAAACAGTTTACATTCAACTATTATATTATACTATTAACCTCCCACCAGCCTCCCGACCTTTTCCCCTTTCCGGGTTCTCCCAAGAGGTGGAATTTTAAAATAAGACAATAATTATTATTGATTGATTTTATGTACTTTAGTTAATTCTTTTTTTAGAGTTACGGTACATCACATCTACATCTGTTTTCATGTGTGTTAGCTAATTTATTATTAAATAAACAGACCCCACGTTCCATCCTAGCCTGTTTAATTTGTAATACAGCTTTTACATACAGTCGCACATTATTTTGTTTTGTAATAGCGTGCAGCATTGTACTGTGAGCTACTGTATACTGTGATACACCAGCTTGGAGCACATGACAAGACAGCAGACCTCTCCCCTGGGGATTTATTTGTGTATGCTCAAGAGGTACTGTATACTGTAAACACTGGCGTATAAGCCACACTTGCAGATAATTAAGCTGCACCCCGCACCCCAAGGTACTCAGTTCTGGTACCTCAGATTTCGCTAAACTTGCAACTTACTGTACATCTGCTGGAAGGTATAAAGCCACACTCGAGCCAAACTGGCCCACACTGCCAGCTTATCCCGGTTTCTGTAGCATGAAGTGACTTGGAGTATTGCTACTCCTCTGGATGGGATGCTAATAATCCATCGCAGGTTACCCCCAGCATTTTTCCCCAGAACCCATTTATACTACAAGCGCCGTCCCATTTTGTTGGAACACCCCATCTCCATCTCAATGTTGACTTATTTGCGCGCCATGGTTAAATTCTCACAACCAACTGTCGTCAAGAAGGGGTCAGGAAATTATGGTAAAGTGTTCCAACAAAATTGATGTGATGGGGCTTGTAGCTCCTGGGTGGAGATCAGAGGTACTGAGAGTTGAATGTCTTGCCCAGTTACATCAGCACTGATGACCCCGGCCAGATGTTCGAACCATTTATTTACCTCCATGATGATATTTGTTTTGTCTTTACAGTCCCTAAACATTTCAGAGGAGACGCACAGAAATCTTTATGCAATTACAAAAGAAAGGGAAGTGAGTTTAAGTTCTTCCTCTTTAAACTGTCTTTAAATTTTTATTTTTTATTTTTTTAACCAAATTCATAATATATTCTAAGAAGATTCAAGAAAGTTATTGTGAATGATAGAAGTAATGATTGTGTATCAGACTATTAGTTGTTGATATAAAAAATGCTGTGTGCACAAATTAGTAAAGTTCTACAACATATTTATTGTCAGAACCTGAGAGATCTACATGATATGTATGCATATAATGTTGATTTCTTCAGTTTCACTTACAAAAGTCATTACTTTCACATTGTAGCCTCCCACATGTATGATGAAAGTGGAAGGTAGGAATTTTGCATACCATGATTATAACCATGTAGAATAATTCAATTTAGTAGTTTCCTTCCAATAAAGTGCTTCCAATATTTAAGTACCAAATATATACACGCTTAAATTAACAAAAAGTTCTCTGTTTGGTTATTTTTTAGTTCTCGAGGCCAGACATCTGGAGGCAAAAGATGCAAATGGTATTAATATGCATGTACACATATCAATTGTTAATATTAAAATAAATTAATCTACATTATTTTGTAGTCTTAATTAATAATTTATTGCATGCTCTTGTCTTTTCTATATATTAATATTTGCCTGTCAGTATATAGTATTACATGTTCGATCATTATAGTAGTACTAGGCAGCCATCTGTCTCGACAGACATTAAGGCTATGCACCCTAGCTTGTTTAATTATGTTGAACAATGTCTGGAGTGGCTGTGGAGGCCAATCCTTGAGTGGAAGTGCATGCTCAGTGCAATTGCCGCAGATAAGAGCAGATGGTAGTGGTGATTATTCAGTGCTGCTTTTGGTGCTCCAGGCTCTTCTCCAGCCAGTTTTAGTTCCTCGTTTCCTTGCGCAGATGAATTCCACGCTGCACAGCTTGTCCCCAACTCGAGCGGTCCTCTGCCAAGCTTAAGGGCTCCCAGGAATAGAGGTTGATCCCTAGGCCTTCATGTCCCTTTTATACACATCCTTGTATTGGAGAGTACAATGGGTCTGGTGTCACAGGCAAGCCCACACAGTAGCATGTAATTTCTATTCATTGTCCTTTTGTTTAAGGGTTGAGTGATCCCTACTGCATGTTAGGAGTAATGACGGAGGAAAATGAAGAAGAAAAGACCAAAAAAATGAAAGCACATCGCAAGAAATCCAGGAGCACAATCAGGGATGTTCTTGATGGAGAGTCCATCCACATGACGCAAGTCAAGGAAAACTCCCTCAACCCAGTATGGAATGAAACATTTACAATGTAAGTAAAGTGTATAGAAACACCCTCAACCCAGGGGAGGGGGTCTCAAAAGCCAAAGTATGAAGCTCAACTGGACATGGGTGGACTGGGGGGGGGGGGGGGGGGGTGGATATTTTACGGAACCACACACTTTGGAGTAGTAGAGTGTCACCGCTACAATGCCACCAGATCAATGTACAATACTATTTTCCTTGTTTCATAGGAGAGTTAGGAACTTACACACAGATAAATTTCACCTTGATATTTGGTAAGTATTGTTTGTGCAATGTACGTAATGCAGTGTACTCTGAATCTACAGAGCTGTGGTTTTTGTTTTGACAATATGTTTGAGTAACCCTGCCTACATCATGCTGACCCTATGTTTGAGTAACCCTGCCTACATCATGCTGACCCTATGTTTGAGTAACCCTGCCTACATCATGCTGACCCTATGTTTGAGTAACCCTGCCTACATCATGCTGACCCTATGTTTGAGTAACCCTGCCTACATCATGCTGACCCTATGTTTGAGTAACCCTGCCTACATCATGCTGACCCTATGTTTGAGTAACCCTGCCTACATCATGCTGACCCTATGTTTGAGTAACCCTGCCTACATCATGCTGACCCTATGTTTGAGTAACCCTGCCTACATCATGCTGACCCTATGTTGGAGTAACCCTGCCTACATCATGCTGACCCTATGTTTGAGTAACCCTGCCTACATCATGCCGACCCTATGTTTGAGTAACCCTGCCTACATCATGCTGACCCTATGTTTGAGTAACCCTGCCTACATCATGCCGACCCTATGTTTGAGTAACCCTGCCTACATCATGCTGACCCTATGTTTGAGTAACCCTGCCTACATCATGCCGACCCTATAAAGTGTCCAGAAAATGTTGTACAAGGTGACACAAAATTTTGAGGAACATTCAATTAGTTAAAGTTCTGACTATATACTAATCGACAGTGCGGACTGGAGTTAAATTGATGGCTTGATTGATGGTTATTGTCATGTGCTGTGCTGTGCTGTGCAAACAGTAACATGTGATATTATTTAAATGTTATTGATTTACTAAGGGATTGTGATGACAAGACAGTACTAAAGGAAGAAGACAACAAAGTTTCCAAAATAAAAGGAATCTCTGGAGTGGGAAGGTACATTAGACATGATCAGAAATGACTTGTACTCCTTTATCAGTTTTGTGATTTAGTGATGTACATGTAAGAGCTCTTTTGTTTACTTGGTTGTTTAGATTTTTCAAAGATGTGATGCAGTCTGCAAGAAAGTCCAGTCAGGATGGTAATATTGATGATTTTCTTGGATACATTGAAATTCCAGTCAAGGTACAGCATAGGACAATCTTTACTGACTGTATTGATTACATTTTGTATAATTAGCATAATAATTATGCTAATTAATAAATTAATAAATAATTAATAAAGTCGCCCATAAAAAAAAATTAACAAAAAACATATAAAGTGAAAAGAGTGCGAGAGCTGGTGCCCTAATGATTAGTGGACTGGACTCTTGGATCAAGAGATCCAGGTTTGTGCCCTGCTGGGGTCCCTGTGTTGTGTTCACTGGGCAAGACACTTTACTCTCACAGTGCCTCTCTCCACCCAGGAGTATTAATGGGTACAGGCGAACTATTAACTAAAGACAACCTGACAAAATGCTGGGGGTAACCAGCATCATTAAGTATGTTTCTGGTACGAATTATATGGAAACAACCCACATGCCCACACGTACGCATTGCCGACCTATTTTTTGTTTGTCAGGATATTCCAGCTGATGGCATTGACCGGTGGTTTAGACTTGAAGGACGCTCGTCCAAGTCACGAGTAGATGGCGACTGTCACATTAAAATTACTCTAACAACGGGAAAGGTATCTTATCTTGTTTGATCTTGCACCTTATCAATGAAGTTCTATTTAACATTTTTATGAGTGGGACGATAGATGTATAGCACTTTACGGTATATTATCATTGCAGAGAATGAACTAGGGCGTCATCCTGGATATGGGAAGTAACAGCTTATTCTCACTAATTTTCGCGTGTACTTAATACATGGAATTTCGCAAAAATAGCAGAGCCATATATTTCGTATCAATTTTCACCATTTCACGTAAAAATAGATCGAAAGGGAATAAAATGTTGCGAAAAATGTCACAAATTTTAATCACCATTTAACGTCAATTGAGAAAGAATCATTACTTACAGAACAAAACAAGTAACAAAACACGAACAAATGCTCAGGTCAATAAAGTCTTATCTGTTCCAAAAAGTATATCACAGTGTCAATTGGATACTAAATGTCGCGCTTTCAATTTCCGCGGCACCTTTTTTTTCCGCGGGTATTCAATTTCGCGAAAATCGTGGTAGCAGAGGTGGCTTGGCACTCAAAATTTATTTTCCTCAGTGGCAGAAAATTTTAAAGCAGAGAAGCACTGTAATATTATTGTTCCTTTATTTTCCACAGAAACCAGAAATTCCATTTGAGATACAGCATCTGTACCCAACAGGCATTGATATTCATGGAGCGTTTTTAAAAGAATTTATCAAGTATGGCTGTGAACATTGTCAGGTAAGCTTGTGCATAATATATGTTCCTGTTCTTTTACATGTTTTGTCAAACCTTTTTCAGTAGTGAATATTAATAATTATTAGTCTCTAGGATTGGGGGAGGGGGGGGGGGGGGGTATCGTACTGCTTTTTTCTGGCCTCATGAACTGTTTGTCTTTATTTTGAACTTTCTTAGGAAGCTGACGATAAAAAAAGTACAATCGAGCTTTGTCCTCAAGCAGAATTCATTCTTCATCAGCATGCTTTACAGAATGAACTGACTGAACTTCAGCAGGCTAGCATGTGAGTGGATTTCCTAAACGTTTCTTTTGGTTAGCAACAGGGATATTGGTAGGGTGGGGGAGGGGGGGGGGGGGGGGAGTGTGTTATCATGTATGTCTGAGTTAGAAAACTACAGTCGAACCTCTCTACAACTGGCCGTTTTAGAGAGGTGATCGTTGTACAGATCAAGGCGGCCGTTGTGGGGAGGTTTCACTCAGAGTCAAGCGTATGGATTGGCCCACAGTTGAGACGAGATATCATGACCGTTGTAGAGAGGTGGCTGTTGTTGAGAGGTGGCCGTTGTAGGGTCAGGTGGCCGTTGAAGGGAGGTTTCACTAATAGTAAAGTGTATGGGTCGGTGTTGGGACGAAAAATCCTGGCTGTTGTTGGGCGATGGCCGTTATTGAGGGTTCGTCTCGAAATTGATTGCACCTAAAGCAGTTGAAATCATTGGCGTTTATATGTTATGTAGATTATTTAAGGAAACTGAGTTGTGTAATACATAGATGTTATTGAACTAGCGTGAGGTCCGTATTGGGAAAATATTGGTCGAGTTCTTTTTTTGCAAGTTTATGGACCGAGCCGAAGGCGAGGTCCATAAACTTGCAAAAAAAGAACTCGACCAATATTTCCCAATACGGACTGAGCAAGCTAGTTCAATAAAGTTTTTATTATAATGGCTTTTTTAAAAACTTGCTGATAAATTAATGCAACCATTCTCGGCTAACGCGCGCGCGCCAAAGCTAAGCATAGTCTTGCATTTTTCAGGCCACTTTGCGAAAAGTTTAACCGAAATTGTCCGCCAGACACGAGGAAACATGTTTCTACTTAATAGAAAACAATTTTGCAAAATACGGTCCGTATGACCAAAATATCGGTCCGTATTGCAAAATACGGACCGCTCAGGGAACCAATCAGAATGTTCCTTTTCGTCGTGGACCAGTTTGCCATATAACAAACTCGTATATTCACACTCTAAAGTACTATGTTGGTTTATTCATCAGTCGTTGGATTCTATTCAGTCATCATCACTGGCTGGAGCCGATGAAGTACAGCTCGTTAGACCTCCTGCTTTGGACTCTGAAACAGAGATGGAAGACTGGAGCACTCAGTCAAAGAGAGGTACAACAGTCATACATGCAGTGAAACCCCGTTAACAAACCCCTTTATAACGAACTCCCCGGTATAACGAACACAATCCAGAAGCCTTAAAATCTACTGACCCCGATATAACGAATAAATGTCATCACGCGCCTGAAGTTGAATGCGAAACAGATCAACAGAGATGGAAATCCTGTCAACAGCTCATTATATGCTGCCAGATGGCATTATAATGACATCTACGCCGATTTATCCTCTGTACATTGTTTCATTTTAAGGCAAAATAATTATTAGCCAAACCCCGATATAACGAAGATTTTGGTCGTTTTCCCACAAATTCGTTGTAACGAACTCTTGTTATAACGAACACATTTTTTCCAGTCCCATGGGCGTTATATCGGGGTTCCACTGTATACATGTAATCATTCTGAATTATATTTGACAGTAGATGATGATTTGATGTGGTATGTTCCCATCTGTTTATTTTCAGGAACATTCGTTAGTCAGATCTTTGAAGAAGTTCACGGATAACTGCTGGAGATTGATGATCAAATATCGAGATGTCTTCCCTGCAACAGATAAAGGAAAGTTGACTCGATTGATAAAACTTCTGGAGTAAGTACTGTTACATACGCTTAGATTGTGGTCAAGGAAAAAAGCACTGCTCACCTGTAATCTCCCCATGTTTTTTTTTCGTTTTTGGTGTTGTGTTGTTATTTGGATTTACTGCCTTAATCCTTCTTTACTTTTTTTCATCACATTTGTAAGGCTTATTTTATCACATTGTCAGTATGTCCTGTGCCTTTACTAGTACACTGATTACAGTACTTACACTGGACCGTAGCAAACTATTTCAACTGATCTATATATTCTTTTGATTGTAAGGTGTTTGGTAAAAGTGTACAAGCTTGAAGTTTTCCAGGATTCAATAAAAGAACCTTTGAATGTTCAAATGTCAAATATTCTCAAGGTATGCATCTACTTCTTGAATTGTTTGTAACTAATGCAACTTTCTATAGCATCTACTTTTTGTAGTTGATTGTGTTGAGTTTTGAAAATGATCCATTTTAGACGGTGTTTTGCTCGTCGTCTACACGACCCCACCAGCTCTGCTGATTTTGTAAATCATGTATAGATAAATCATTTACTTACTTAACACTAAATGTTACACCAACCGAGGCAGCAGGACATTCTGTGCAATGAAGGGAATTAGAAAGAAGATTTGGACTTTTTCTTATTTATACTTATTAATTTATGAGACTCCTAACACAAGGTGCGTTTTCATGACACAGGAATCAGCCCTCGCTTGGTACAAGAAGGTGTATGCTTGGAAGGAGCCTCAAACAAAGGTATGTTCTCTTCTTCCCTTCCTTCTACGTTTGTTTATTGGCTTTATACAGTCAAACCCGGCTTTACGGACACCCGCTTACAACAGACACCTTGTTTTTTTGAAACAGTGGTTTTGGTCTCTTGTTCATGCATTAGGGAGTTTAAGCAAACCACAACGGCAACAGCAACGAGAACGTCGCAATACAAACGTTTGAATGGGCAGTACGCTTTGCACTTGCGTTTTACTTTTGGTACATTTCTTAGCCTCAGCAAAACAACAACGTGAAATGACCAAATTCTGGGTTTTCGGAGAACGTAAACCGCAGCGGCGAATTTTTTAAGTTTCTCTTTGGATTTGAACGCTGCCTTTACATATTCAGCTGAGGATAGTTCTGACACAGATAGACAAACTGAATGGAACTAGAGATTCGCGAGATTCCGAAGTAAAAATATAAATTGATTTTGTAATCGACTTTGCCCTCGGCGTTGCTGTCGTGACTGCTTATCCGAATAACAGGGTTTGATTGTACTTTATTCCTTTCTTGTTTATGTGCTGTGTTTGTAGAGTGAAGAAGCCATGTTATCAGCTATGGTAGAAGTTGCTGATTCATTAGTGACTGACATGTTTCAAGCCAAGGCATGTTACAGAAAGATCTTCTCTGTGTGAGTATACTGAATGCTGCAAGCAGCTCCCTTCACACAATATTCTACAAACCACAGTCAACATGTGGGGAAGAGGGGAATAATTACTTTGAAATCAGATAAATACACTTTATTCGATGGTTTAACATTATTATTATAATACGTGCGGATATTTCGCGAGTTTCCGTTTTTTTCCAAGCCCAGGTGCTGTGAATTTAACTTGTGGGGTCTTATTATTATTTCAGGACCGAGGTGAAATATTTCACTACAGTTTACAATCAGTTGGAACTAATGGTAAGTCTTGTTATCGTCAGTTGCAAGGTGCGGTATTGCCGCGGGATATCGAAATATCAATCAGTCAATTTTGATATCTCAAATGTTTTCAGCTTGCATCGGATGTTCACAACACGATGAGGAATATAAACAAGCGTCTTAAACAGGAAGGCGGTGCTGACATTGTTGGAGAGAAGCTGTTTTCATTGTTCTTAGCTGTCAAGGAAGTTATTAGTTATCGGAGCATCGGAGAAGCAAAGTAAGAACTGTACAGTAAACTGCGCACATAAAAATAGATTTGCCTTAGTTTCGCTTTACTACGCTCTGTGATTGGTTTAAAAAACTCACGCCACCTTCTCAACCAATCAGATGCCGGTTATGTGTATTCAGTTTGCTTCGAGTTCTCATTGGTTCATTGTGTTGTTTTGTTGTAATTACTTTGGTTTTGGTTTCACGACACGATTGAAAACCGCCTTATCTGTTGTCTCCATACTTGTACCTCCCTTTGAAAGTTATCCCTGTTGTGTGATGGTTTTATGTCTGTTTTTAGGCCAGACCATGTGTATGCTCTTGATGACTATCACACCTGGTTCAAACAGTCCGTTATACGGTGGCTTGATATTGCACAAGTCAAAGCCAAAGAGCGAATCAGAAAAGCAGTTGAAATTGACAAGGTAGGACACACACTGTGACCATACAGCATTATGGGATAATATTTATACTGCATATTTCAAACAACGTGCGCGGTTTTGTCATGTATCGTAACATTGTAAACCTTTTGTTGTAATTCTCTTTTTCAACACTTTTCATCTGAACTGTACAACATTCAACACTTTTCATCTGAACTGTACAACATTCAACACTTTTCGTCTGAACTGTACAACATTCAACACTTTTCATCTGAACTGTACAACATTCAACACTTTTCATCTGAACTGTACAACATTCAACACTTTTCGTCTGAACTGTACAACATTCAACACTTTTCGTCTGAACTGTACAACATTCAACACTTTTCATCTGAACTGTACAACATTCAACACTTTTCATCTGAACTGTACAACATTCAACACTTTTCGTCTGAACTGTACAACATTCAACACTTTTCATCTGAACTGTACAACATTCAACACTTTCATCTGAACTGTACAACATTCAACACTTTTCGTCTGAACTGTACAACATTCAACACTTTTCGTCTGAACTGTACAACATTCAACACTTTCATCTGAACTGTACAACATTCAACACTTTTCATCTGAACTGTACAACATTCAACACTTTTCGTCTGAACTGTACAACATTCAACACTTTTCGTCTGAACTGTACAACATTCAACACTTTTCATCTGAACTGTACAACATTCATCACTTTTCATCTGAACTGTACAACATTCAACACTTTTCATCTGAACTGTACAACATTCAACACTTTTCATCTGAACTATACAACATTTCTAGATTTTGAGGATTGATGCAAGTGTGAGCCACTCCACCTCAGCCATTGATGCAGTGGGCTGTTTTCATCAGGTAAATATGACAGGCGTGAGATCCGATGTATCTTTCTTGTCTTTTTCTGTGTCTGTCTGACGGACGGACGGACGGACGACGGACGGACGGACGGACGGACGGACGGACGGACGGACGGACGGACGGACGGACGGACGGACGGACGGACGGACGGACGGACGGACGGACGGACGGACGGACGGACGGACGGACGGACGGACGGACGGACGTATGGACTGTCTGCATGCCTTTATGATGCATTGATATGTATCTTTATTTTTGTTACCAGATCCGAGAATTCTGGAAGAAGATAGATTGGCCTGACGCATCCGGATCATATGTGTTTGTTATGCAAATCACCAATGTATGTAAAACGTCTGTCACCTAAGATACACATGTAAAAATCCAAACCACTACAGACAATTAGATACAGTCGACGTTCCCGTAGGCGGACCCCCTCGGGAAGCAGAAAAGTGTCCGCAACTGGAGCTGGCCGCTTACGGGAATGTGTAAATACAGAGTTTGTATGAGCTAGAGTTCAAACGGGGTTTTGTCAAGGCGGCTGTAAGTAGAGCTGTCCGCTTACGAGAGTGTCCGCTCAGAGAGCTTCGACTGTAGTTTAGTTGCAAAACGATAACCAATTTATACCCGTGTTTGTTTTTACGGAGTTCGTCAATGTAGCCTCATTTGATTTCAACTTGTCTTTGTAAGTTATTGGTCAGACTCAGTACATATCACATACTATCTTGTTTTATTTTGTAGCAAATTTGCAGCAGTGCATCGTATTACGCTGATCTTCTGTTCGAAAAGATGATTAAAAATAATTATTACGACGAGGATCCATCTCAGTTTGACGTCAGTGAACAGGTAGGAATGACCACGTGACCGGGGCACCGGGCCACGTAAAAATAAGTTTATAATGCGCGCACTTTGTTAATAGGGTTCCCTTGGTAGCTTGTCATAGCTGTTGCGTAATCATAGGCTGTCGTCTTTTCTGATTCAGTGTGTGTTATAATGGTCACTAGCTATGGTCACTAGCTTGGTTCTGGGTCCGTTTCCGTGTTGATTTCACAAGTCGAGCTTTGCACAATGGGGGATTAATTGAAGTTTTTGTTTGTCATTTGGACGGGCCTTAGCAATTCGATTAAACTAAAAAGAAACCCCTCCGTCCCGGGGAGGGGGGTACTCCCCTATATCATAAGCTATACAGGTATGTGCCGCCCCAAAGGGTATAGTTTTGAGCCGTTTTGGTCTGAAAACGGAAATAGAATAGATTTTGAACTTTCGGCTATAGATTTGTGCCATTTTTGCTTGAAAAGGGGGAAATTGTTAAGGGTCAGGTCTGAAATTGGGTAGGCGAAAATCGCATATTTTGGTCTGAAAACGGGCACACCCCCACCACAAATTTTCAGGAGTACCCTCTCACGGGAAAGAAACGTTTTGTGTAAAATAAAATCGCTTATTTTTGACACTCAAAGTGAAACTCTACGCATGACATGTGGTTATCCTTGTTACTAACTGATTTATTTATTTTTTATTTTTTTATTTACTCAATTTAATTATACAGATGTTTAGAGAGAGAAAAATATATATAATAAGATAAAACTACACACTGTATAATTTGGTTGTTTGTATTCTTTTTCTTGCTATTCATTAACTAGTTATGCGTTACGTTGAATGACATTGAATACATGAGGCTGTGGTTGTCTAAACTGCCAGAGAACCTGGGCTGGGAAGACGTCATCAGTGCCATGATGGATGCACACGGCGAGCGAGGCGGGAAACACGCGCGCACCGCCCTAGAAAACATGCTGTCCAGCTCAGATGAAGACATGCTTAATAAGATCGCTGACGCCGTCGAACACATTGGACAGAAGGTTTGTTTTACTGTGACTTCTTGTCTTTTTTTTCATCTTATGTTAACCTTGGTGTAAAGCAACACAGCATTACCGAGATAATAAACTGAAAGAACAGTGACTATTTATTCAGTGCTTGGTTTTCAAGTCCATTGATAAATATATCTATATATTTTGAATTTTTATACTTATATGGAAATGTTACGTTGCAAAATTCTTTGTTAGAGATATCCGCTAATTAAACATCAAATATTCTTTTCCGCGCTCAAAACGCCATTTTGGGTGAATTAGGACTGCGTTTAGGATATGTAAGTATTTGAGCCCTCGATAACTTGAACTCCCGATAACTCAAACGTTTTTCAATTTCCCTTGAAAGTTCGAGTTATCGGGAGCCAACTGTGCGATGTTTGAATGATTTACCACAGCAAATGAACAGTTTTTTTCTCCTCTTCAGATGGGCGTTGACATCAAGAGGTTTGTTTTTCAACTGTGCTGTGCTCCAGACAATATACCAGCTGAAGAGGTATGTTTAACTCTTGAAGAATAGAACGGGTAAGGTTAAGGTTTATCATTATATCTGGCCAATCACAAATAACGCAAATAACCAGGCAACACTCAAAGCAAAAAACAAAACAAAAACAAAAAAAACGAGCCGAAAGGGAGATAAGCGCGTTGAGTAAGTCAAGTCAGGATTGGTTTTAGTTTTGCTCTGTGATTGGTTAAACACATTACACTACCACTTTTATTCCAAACCAAAAAATTATTTTCTTTGTCCCATACTCGTGACAAACTGAATACAGTTACTACAGTATGACCGAGCTTAACATTTAACATCTTTGCATTTATCATAAGTACTTTACTTATTAGCAGCCATTTTATGTTGTTATGGTAACAGGTTGTAGCTGGCTTGCTTCAGTACCTGGATGATGACCTCATGGTACTCAATACAAGTGTCGTCAAATCTGTATTTGAAAGGTGAGTTCATCATACAAAGAGGACAGCTCTAAATGAAAAGAAATGTGTGTTGGTCATTTCGATTTTTTGTGTTCTTTATTCACAGAATTCTTCATTACATTTGGGAAATCGTGGTTGAAAACTTCACTAATGGCATTAAAACCAACGCAGGGGTAAAGTTTTTAATATATATATTTTTGATTTTTGATTTTGTTTTTCAATTTTGCCTCAGTGTTTGAACTGTATGCTATAGCTGTTTTTTTCTTCTTCCAGAGAACTGCAGCCTTCTACAAAAGACAAAACGAAGCACTCGAGGTAAGTTGTGTAAGACTTTCAGTGATGATACATGTTAGAGCGGTTTTCAATTGAGCGTCGTAAAACCAAAGCCAAAGCAATTACAATGGCCAATCACAATAAACGTAAACAACACAATTAACCAATGAGAACTCAAAGCGAATACTCGTAACGACCGTAACCAGCGCCAAGCGCGGGAAAACGCGTGCGACCAAGTCACGATTGGTTTTGGTTTTGCATCTGATTGGTTGAGAATGTGGCGCAAGGTTTTTTTAACCAATCATAGAGCTTAGTTTATGCAAAATCACAGCAATTCAGCGATTACTTTTGACATTCAATTAAAAACCGCTCTATACCGTTAGACCAGGAGTGGTTCAGTATGGTGTTTTAACAAGTGGAAATAAGGAAACGTATCATTGTCTTTGGAAGCACTTCAATACGTGCCACTCTACTTGCATGGAATTGTGGAACGCGAAGTGTTATTGCAGTAAAGGTTTGAAATAATCTTCAATGCTGTGTAATATTACTGATCGAGGCGTTTTGTTTTGTAGATAGTGCAGGGTTTCTTTTTTGCCGACGGAGTTGGAGTGCCACTGGAACGTCTTCAAGTGGGGCAGTACAAGGTCTGTATCATAATTATTTAAAATTATGGTCAATGTTAAAGGCGTAATGCTCACAACACTCGGTGTTAAACCATCCCAAATTTGGTTAATAAAAGTTTGCACATACATACATACATACACTTTATTGAGACTCCCTTATGTAGGGCTATTCTGTCACAATGTATAATAGACTATATATATTAATTATTTAACTATTTAACATCCTCCATCATTGTTTTGTGACCAAAAAGTTTCTTGAGATATTTATGGACTCAATCTTTGGACTAATGTAAGGTTCCACTGTATTATACATCAGGATCTCGAAACTGGCTCGATAATTCGACTTTTCGCGACTGGTGTATATTAACTGTGTTTTTTACGGGCTTCACGCAATTCTTTTATTTTCTCAGACTTTGATTGAAACCCTCACCTTACGCAAGTTGTCTACAACTGAACTAATCCAGCACTACTTTTCCGACAAGTGCAAGGAACAGGTACATTTTAGTGAATAGAATTACGAATAGAGTGTCGAAAGTAATCACTGAATTGCTTTGGTGTGGCTTTACTACGCTCTATGATTGGTTTAAAAAAACTCGCGCCACCTTCTCAACCAATCAGATGTAAAACCAAAACCAATCGCGACTTGGTCGCACGCGTTTTCCCGCGCTTGGCGCCGGTTACGTGTATTTGCTTCAAGTTCTCATTGGTTCGTTCTGTTGTTTAGTGATTGGCCATTGTGACTGCTTTGGGTTTGGTTTGAATACCACTCTATGAGCATGTTGTAAATCCCATGTTTAGTTATTTAATACATAGCTCATTCGGTGGTGGTGTGGTAAAATATCAAGATAAAAATTCTTCTCATAAAATGACATGCATTTTGGCTCTTTCCAATTCCAAGCTGGTATAATTAAAATAAGGTTTATTAACTGTGATTTGTGTTGCTCACAAGGAAACTGTTGAAGAGAAATATGGAGCTGTGACATTTAAAGTTTTCTACGATTTTAACAATCAGAAGCTCCAAGTGGAAGGTGGGTTTCGTTTTGTCATATGTTGCAAGTTGTTGATAACTCTTGATTACTCTGTGAAGGCGCATGCAAGTGTAGATATCTGCACATGCTTCTCTTGCTTGGCGTTGTTGATGCTCTCTGGAGTCAATGATTTACTGCAAAACAACAGTAACTGATCTTGACTCAACATAAAAAGGCGAATTTCGTTATTTTCATATTGTATCAGTAATAGTACTTAGTTTAAAGGAGCTATGTCATGATATTTTTGCGAAGTGAAAAATCACCTTTAAATTGAAGAAGGCCTGGAAATAGTTGTTTACTGAGGTAGAAAAACACCAAAGAGGTGATAATAAACCAAACAGGAACAAGGATGGTTGAGGATGGAGAAGATTAAGAAGGATTGCGATCGGCGAACTTGACAAAAATTGCCAATTTTTTCAAGATGCGCCATCCGTGACGTAGCCCCTTTAAGCACGAATTATGCTTGTTCTTTTCCAGTGTTGAATGCCAAGAACCTTCCACCGTTGGACACAAACGGTAAGTATTACCTAACATTGTTAATTTTGAATAGTTCTGTGTAACAAACGATTCGATCTGGATAATTTAAAGTGGGCGACTTTACAATATTCGAAATTCATACTTTACATAGTTGTGATATTTTCCTTCATTTGGCTGTTTGTTTCTTTCGAGTCAGTTCATAGACGTTGTTAGCTGGTTAAATTGCTAACGAACTGATTTGAATGGACTTTGTCGTCAGATAATCGAAGGTAAAAGCCTCTGGCGTTCATCGAATTCAGTCAAATGATAAAATCTAAGTTAAGTACACTTGAGTGAACAACAGACAGAATCCCTTCTCCGAGAATTACCTGCGCTCATGGTTTCGTGAGAGAGATGCGTCGCTAAGTAACGCAATGTAAGCTGATGTGACGCGAGTAGACGATAAAAATTCACAAAAAAACGAAATTCAAGTCATCATCCCAATGTGCAGTGAACAGACCAGGGGGGGCCGAATACTGCTGAAATTTTCGTATATGAATCATCCAACAAAATATGACGTCACATCCGGTAAAAATTGCCCCGAAGAGTCGTTTTCGCGAACTACCGAAATCAAGTTTCGAATAGACATGATTTCTTCGTTTTTTTGAACCTATGGTTTGGTTGAATTTTATACTATGGACATAAAGAAGTTGCAGAGATATTGCTTCGACTATTTCAGCAAAGATTTCGGCAAAAGAGAGACGTTTAGTATTGTTTTGAAGGCAAGTAACACGACGCGAAGTGCCGTGTCATGGCGGATATTTCCCGTTCTCAAAACAAGTGGCGTTCCATCTTTTGGCTCTAATAGTTCCTGGTTCTGTGATAACATCGATTTCTATAGCCCACTCGATTTACAGCAACATGGATGAAACATTGGTGGTCATAGTATGCAGTGTATACTCCGGGAAGGTAATTAGCACTCGCCGTAAAGTGTTGGAGGTCGATGTTGTTGCTCTTGACCCGTGTGTGTTTAATTGAAGACACAAGCGAAATCTTATACTGAAGGTTGTTATTTTCTTTTTCTACATCTCCTTGTTGAAGATTGTTGTTTCCAGTAAGACACAATACATGTATGCCCATGTATATTCCGGATTCAGTCGCTTTTGTTCCGTGAATTAATTTTAATTATCATGATCAAAGAAACAACCATTGAATCCGAATTATTATTCGAATCATGTTCTTAGCATCATGACCATTTACTTACAATTCTACTGTACAAAGTAGATCCTTAAGTTTAAACAGTTTTGAATTATCAAACCCTTGATAGGGTCGGTCAGTATAAAATACAGACTGCAGATTGACTGCCAAGTCTGCATGTTTTCAGATAATTTGCAGGCTTTTAAAAGAACTAGGCATGTACAAATATGTAGGTATAAATATTAAAATGCCACGAGTACATTTTAGAAGGGTTTATGAAATCTTCCATGGGTTTCAAAAGTGTGTGGTGTATCCACAGGTTTTTTTTTTTTCAACTTTTGATATTGGCCAGTTAATTAGCAAAAATCTACACTGCAGCTGGAAAGAGCTGAGTGACCTCAGGCCATTTTACTAATTTCAAGGTTTGCTAAACTGGACAATATCAAAAGTTGAAAAAACCGTGGAAGGGTCTATTGGCATGCGATCATAGTCTTTGGCGTATACTGACATGTAATCAAGGCAGTAGTTGGAGTAATCTTACAACAGACTTGGCTTCTTGGAGCAGGGGACTCTATATATAAGCCTGCTCACAGGGTACTTTGGTGTGGCATGTACATGGAATGCACCTGCTGGTAAAACAAAAACTGCAGACTGACCAATAATTTTATTGCTAATTATATTACTACTGCAAAATCCTATTCAAGCAACTATCCAATTATTTCCCAAATTGGACAGCGCAAGTTTCCGTGCACAATATAATCAACACGTAATACGACTACATACTGTCCAATTTGGGAAATAATTGGATTCAAAAAATTCCTTGGACTGCCAAATTGGACTCGGCGTATTTACGGCCTCATCCAATTATTTCCCAAATTGTACAGTACGTGTATAGTCCTGTTACATGTACAAACCTGTCTCTTTGTCTAAATTATATGTGAGTAATGTGACATACATGTACATGTATTTTAAATTTTGAACTTATCCAGTATATATATTAGTGTCATGCAATCACCTTTCCGAGTTCATTGGTCTTTAAAAAAATGTCAACATTAAAATGCTAATATTATTTTGTTCTGAATAAAAAGTAAAGGAACAAAACTGTTCTGTCTTAATAAAAATAACCAAGGTGATAGAATATTATAAGCCTTCATACTCGCAATAATAACTGGAGTTATATGATATAAAAATTATTAATGACCAGTTTGTACCAAAGTGAACATTTTGTGGCCCTAAATGTGGAAATATGTTAATTGTTACCATTACAGGTCTAGCCAGTGCAAGCTAAGCAGGCTCTCTTGTTTTATTAATTTTTTGGTAGGTCAATCCTCCATATGTGCATGTAGCACTATGCTAAATACTGCCGTTGTAAATACCAGAATGTCAATTTAAGGAGTATGAATGAGACCGGTGTGAAGTCAGCTCATTCTGATTGGCTTGACTGCTTACACAGCTCTAACCTGAGTATCAAGCCTAATTCCTTAGAGTGCGGGATGGGGGTTCGGAGAGGAGGGAGATGGAGAGAAGATCACTGAGGTTTTTGAACTTCAGAATTTATGTTATTGAAAGGCACTTTGATCTTTGCAGTGTCATTTTTAAAGTTTGATCATTGAGTTATACATGTAATACATAAATATAGTTAACTACTTTTTTATTTATTTGTTGTCTGTATTGCAGACTGATTTTAATAACATCAATATTTTATTTTTTAACAAATATTTTTTTTCAATATTTTAAATTGTGATTTAGCTAGTTCAATAATATTCTACTTTTGTCGAGTCAATGTAAATCAAGTTTTAATTACTCTAAATGGTGATACTAAATCAATTGTGCCCCTAGACTTTTTGGAGGTTTGCAGGTTATACAGGAGCATCTAATTAATTTAGCTAGCTTAACTAGGCTAGTTTAAACCCTGATTAACTAAACATTAATACAGACAATAAAACACACTATACAATAAGGTAATTGCGCTGTGGTCATTGTTATAAATAATATATTATCAATAGAGTCAGTAGACTTTTCCTCATAAGCTGTCTTGTCAACTGATGTCCAGGGGGTTGGGGAGAGGATACTCCCATCATATATGGCCTATACGGGGATGTGTCACTAAATAGGGTATGAGTTTTCGACCTAGATTCATAAACAGGGCTATGGGTTTTTGACTCAATGCTATCATAGACAGGGTACATTGGTGCCCTTCAGTCACAAGGAATTATTTTCCCCGACAATTTCTGCAGGCCTGGCTGCCATCCAACCTTGTGTCCGACAAAATGATATCAATGTTGAAAAACAGATCACTTTCGGGAATCAAATGCTCAAATAAATACCTTCTTCCGTAAATACATGTCATCAACAGGGTAGGGTAAGTGGAAATTTTTTGTCATAAACAGGGTCAGGGTTTGACAGCCTGGGTGGCACACCCCCACTCAAACTTTGGTTGAGAACCCGCCCCCACCCCGGGTCAAGATGAAAAATAGCCCTTTTTTACTATCAGCAAATATGTATCAAGACTTTCTTTTTTCAAATCATTTTCAAATTTTTTTCTTGGGCTGTTAAGTCTTGTGCATATCTCGTCTAATCAGTTAGGGGAAACAGGAAACATACATTTTCTGAAAAGAAAACAAAAAGAAAATGACAACTTTTACCTATACACAATCCTTACAAATTCCTCAAATTGCTTACCCTTCTTGGCTCTAAAATCCTCTTTCCCCCTCCCACTGTTATTTTATAAGAATATAGGGGATAATAATGATTACAGTGGAAGACACTTGTTAATACGGACACCCGCTTATTACGGACAGTTTTGTTTGTCCTGACGACACATATTTTCTCTTATATCAGCCCGGTTATACGAACACCCGGATAATACGGCCACTTTTTCATGTCCCTTTGGTGTCCGTATGAACCGGGTTCCACTGTACTATTATGTCATGTCTCTCACAGTGCAGTTGGGGGATGCACTGGCTAAAAACACCTGCTAGGCAGCGGACAACCAGTCCCAATGAGCCTTATAAGCCTAGTAGCATGATAGAAATATCTGCAAGATGTGGGCAGAGGCCAGGACTGCTGTTTTCTGGATCCTGTCGCTGCGGCATTTGTATGCATTGTTGATGCCCAGATGTTGGAGGGATTTATTGAGTATACTATTACTGTATCTCATGCATCCCAGCTGGGCTCCAACAATGATATGGGAATGATAGAAGTCTTTTTCTGCCACAGTCGAGAGAGTTCCAAGATCAGTAGACCAGGTCTTAATATAGCAGTCAACTATTATTGAGGGTAATTATTATAATAATAAACTTTATTTTTGTGTCAAGGGAAAATCTAGCCCCCTGCAGTATTTAGTCATTTTGCCATAATTACATATTATTTACCCCATAAAGGGTTTGATAAATTTTTGGATCTACTTTGTACAGCAGAAATAAGTACATGGTCATGATGCTAAGACATGATTCGAATAATAATTCGGATTCAATGGTTGCTTCTTTGATCATGATAATTAAAATTAATTCACGGAACAAAAGCGACTGAATCCGGAATATACATGGGCATACATGTATTGTGTCTTACTGGAAACAACAATCTTCAACAAGGAGATGTAGAAAAAGAAAATAACAACCTTCAGTATAAGATTTCGCTTGTGTCTTCAATTAAACACACACGGGTCAAGAGCAACAACATCGACCTCCAACACTTTACGGCGAGTGCTAATTACCTTCCCGGAGTATACACTGCATACTATGACCACCAATGTTTCATCCATGTTGCTGTAAATCGAGTGGGCTATAGAAATCGATGTTATCACAGAACCAGGAACTATTAGAGCCAAAAGATGGAACGCCACTTGTTTTGAGAACGGGAAATATCCGCCATGACACGGCACTTCGCGTTGTGTTATTTGCCTTCAAAACAATACTAAACCTTTCTCTTTTGCCGAAACCTTTGCTGAAAAAGTCGAAGCAATATCTCTGCAACTTCTTTATATCCATAGTATAAAATTCAACCAAACCATAGGTTCAAAAAAACGAAGAAATCATGTCGATTCGAAACTTGATTTCGGTAGTCGCGAAAACGACTCTTCGAGGCAATTTTTACCGGATGTGACGTCATATTTTGTTGGATGATTCATATACAAAAAAAGTCCCAGGCGTCGCGGAGTGTTCTCCCCCGCCCCTGGAACAGACCTTAACGCGACGTAAATGAAGCCGCATGGGTAGGCTCAAGCATGACCAGGTTTTTACGTGTGATGCACCGACGAAAAGGTAAAGCCGCACTCGGCCCAACAACTGGCCCACATTCCGCACCGGAGCTTATCGCGGTTTCTGTACTATCAAGTCGACTAAGAGTATTGCTACTCCCCCTGGATGGGATGCTAGTCCATCTCAGGTTACCCCCCTCCCCCCCCTCCCCCCAGCATTTTGTCGCAGGTACCCATTTATACTCCTGGGTGGAGAAAGGCAGTGTGTGAGTCAAGGACACAGCGCAATGACCCAGGCCAGCGCTCGAACCCGGACCGCTCGATCCAGAGTCCAATGCGCTTACGATTAGGCCACCGCGTCTCCCGCGCGTGATGCGCCGAAGGTAAGGTTTATTTCACTTGCGTTACAGGATTGTGTGACCCGTATGTGACTGTGGAGCTTTTACCAGAGGAGTTCTTTGGCAAAGAAGTGAAGAAAACAGAGATTATCAAGAATGATCTGTTTCCTCTTTTTGACGAGCAGTTTGATTTGTAAGTTGAGCTAATTCTGTTTGTTTTGGTGATCATTTTATAATTATTTAGTGCTCTCCAATTAATTATTTTCTTCCTTGTTCCCAGTGACGTTGAACCCGAGTTGTTGAGAGAGACTGGTGCCTGTATACATATGACAGTCATGGACTATGACGTATTTTCAAATGATGATTACGCTGGTCACGTGTTTTACAACTTGAACAATATCCTGGGTTTGCGGGAAGTTGTAGCAGGAGGCTTTGCAAACGTACCACAACAAACACGAAATATCTTCCACCCCAAACCTCAAGGCCAGTACTTTGAAAGTAAGGATTCAGTTCTCTGTTTAATAAAGTACTGAGCGGACACTCTCGTAAGCGGACAGCTCTACTTACGGCCGTCTCGACAAAACCCCGTTTGAACTCTAGCTCATACAAACTCTGTACAGTCGAAGCTCTCTGAGCGGACACTCTCGCAAGCGGACAGCTCTACTTACGGCCACCTTGACAAAACCCCGTTTAAACTCTAGCTCATACAAACTGTGTATTAACACATTCCCGTCAAGATGAAACAGCCAGCTCCAGTTGCGGACACTTTCTATGATTCCCGATGCTGTCCGCTTACAACCTCGTCCCCAGGGCGCTTTTCCGTAAAAGTGGGAAGGGCGAATTTAGGGAAAAGCGCCCTGGGGACGAGGTTGGTCCGCTTACGGGAGCTTGGACTGTATCCGCATTTCATACACGTAACATGATTCCATTCATTACTTGAATTTGTAAACTATACTTGACTGATGGCAAAGCGATTGAAACAACTTTCCTTGCTCTGCATATTTCACTGAGATCTAGCGTGTTCTTTTTCCTTTGTAAAGCAAAGTTTCCCACTTGCGAAGTGAATACCTTAGTTTATTATTTTTCGAAAACGTTGGCCTACAGGAAAGGGGTTTAGTGGGGATTTTCAGTAGCGCGAGTCGCGAGAAAGGAGACGACAAAGTAAACCGCCAATAGACAAACCATTGTTATGGCCTTCCGGGTCTCACGCATCGCGCTCTACTGTAAAACCCCGCTAACCCCGCTAAACTGCATTTGTTTTTAGTAAGACTTGATTGTCTGTAAGCATTTTGGCTAGTCTACTCAGCTTGAAGTAAAAATTAATTCATTTATTTTGGAAACCCCGTCGTGACCTTTTGAACTCGCAAGGTCAATGTCGATCCATTGAGGTAAAAGTATTGTTAAAACTTTGGTCTTTTTCCTTGCAGTTCTTGAGTCACGTGACGATGAAAAAGCACAACTATTCGCTAAAGCAGAGAAAGACTTGTATGAGAAAACCATCAGTGCTCATGTGTGAGGACCCAGGCCCCCGACGAAAAATCACAACTGTTCGCGAAAGCAGAGAGAGACTCAGTCTTGTACGAGAAAACAGTTCGAGGACCCAGGTCCCCGAGTAACAGCTTAATCCAAGTATTGCTGGTTTGCAACCATTCCCGAGAGATTCAAATGACAAAGACCCCGGCGGCCATGTTGGATGACAAAACAATACAAGCTTATTAAAAAATCTTTTGTTAATGGTAACCAACATGGCGGTGAAGATGTCAGTTGCAAACCAAGAAAATGTACCAGAATTATAATATAAAGAAATGTCACCACCTTCTGAATAGATATCGAGAGACAAGCGGACCTGGGGAGATCGCCCGGCTTAATAATTTATTCATGTTATATGTTATGAGTCATAAGTAATGAAAACTTTGCATATTGTATCTATTATACGACAGGTAAACACTTTCCGTCGAGTCTTTTCGCGTTTTCTCGTTTCATTGTTAACTCGTGAATGCGTAGCCTTGAACGGGTTGTACCCGGGGTTATAGCATTTTGGGGAAAATGCACTCGGTCGGTGGGCTGTAAACAATATTGTCGTCAATTTCATTCACGCCGGAGTTGTTGGACATAGGAGCCTTTTTGTTTTGTTTTGTTTACTCGGTTCTCGTCTGGTTTTTGGTCGATTTCACACAACTCACATCCCAGTTAAATACAGAGAAAATGTATGCAGTATATAATTAGGTGGTTATTTCAATATTTGGTACGAACATTTACGAATGCTGTAAAAGGAAAAAGCTTATATTGTTTGGAGTGTAAATAACACGATGACAGCGCACCTTAATTCTCGTCTTGTTTCTGCTGGTAATTGTGTGCCTCGCCTCTTTCCCACGAATTGAGCCACAAAACAGGTTATATACCGGCTTATTGAGCCACAAAACAGGTTATATACCGGCTTATTGTATTTCTATACAGAAATGTAGGATATTCCCTTGAATTATATTACATTGAGTGACATTTATTAAAGAGATACTACGCCTTATATTGAATAAATATTGTTATTTTACCACTTGTCGACTTTTTCTTTACCAAGTAATAAAAGAGCGATGAAAAAAGTATCAAAATCCAGATGAGTGTAGCTCAGAAGTTTACTAATTAAATTAATGTATGAAAACTTGGTGAATAATTTGACACCTACTCTGGTTAATACCACGTTGGATATGATTCTGAATATCATTGTTCGCGAACAAACGGCAACTTTGTGTTGAATCCCACAGCAGGTAACACAGCAAGCCGGCTGGCTTTACAAGCAAACAACGTTTCTATTGTTATGGAGTGTTTTTCGCTCTGTTGCCAAAAATAGAGGAGAAGCATCTAGAATTCAAGTGAGTTGCAAATCAGTTGTCACTCATTCTCACCCCAGGATGTGTTTAATTATGTGTGCTGCAGAACAGTTAACAATGAGCAGGCTGAGGATAGAGCCGTATTTAATGTTTTTTATGTTAATCTGCAATCCTTTACTGTGCGACTCAGAAAAGCGTGAACACTTTGATTTAAATTTGTCTCTTTGTTTTCCTGTATTTATTTAATTTCTATTTTCGCAAAGCTTTTCTGCAAAAACAAAGTGTAAATTTGAGTTTCCTGACTATTCTTCTTGCGGTTTGATCATGTCAAAGTTAAATAAAAGTGTTGACGCTTTTTTGATTCGCACAGTAAAAGCAGCACCGCCTTTAATTGTCACTCAAACTGCATGCTTCCTTTGCTAATAATTGCTATTATATAGACACACTGCTGTGTTTATAGTTTCTTCATTTATAATTGCTCTATTTGTGGTGATCGCCTGCCAAGGTCAAGGTATATAACATATTAATCAGCTTCGCGTTTAATTTGCAGTGTGGAAAAGCCGGGCAAGTAAAAAAATATATATAATAATCAGACCACTTTTCGGGGCCAATGTAAACAAACACAGAAACAAATATAAAACTATAAGACAATATAAATAATAGTCAGCAACAGCAATAATTTCAAGGTAAAATTAATAATTTTGACTCCCCTTGAAGTGAAAATTATGCGAGCTGAACAACTGAGCGAGCACTGATTTAAAATTGATGTGGTAACAAAGAAGAGACCTTTATTATTGGTTTTCCCTTTGACTGCTAAAAAGAATGAACAACTTGTGATCCGGTAGTGTGACACTTAGGGGAAGTCGATCTTCTTACGCGTAAAATTTCATGTCCATTATTTGAAAATGCTTGATTGTGAAGTTTTTCTTTTAATCCTATCAAAATGTTGGATTTCGGCAAACCAATCGACCTGTCATATTTATCAAATACACGCCAGTGTGGTCCATCTTTGTTATTTTAAAAGCATATAAACTACAGAACTTGATAGTTTTTGGAACATTAATAGAGAAACGGCAAAAAGCCCACTTTTCTACGTGAAGTGAGTGTCGTGAACGTGTGAATTATTTCCGATTTTTCTGCTGGATTATTTAACGATTCGAGGAAAAATAAAGAGAATCAACTGCAGGCTGGCATTTGCCGTTTGTCGTAGAAGTAAGAACGTGTTGCTAAGGCCATCCCCATAAAATGTTTTGTTTCCCATCGCCCTCGCTCTCTCTCTCGTGAAAGTGGGTCGGTCGGTCGGTAAAAAAAAAGAAAGAAGAAAAGCTGAGAAACGAAATATCGACTAATTAATACATAAATAATTCCAAGCGAGCCTTGATTATATCTTCCCCGTGACCACCATTTTGCAACGAGCCGATATCACTGAAAGGTGTTCGAAGACGTCATTACTGGGCTGATTTATATTTCAGAGTGACTTTAAGATGTAAACAAAGCATTTTAAAGCCCTGGCCAAACGGAGACGCAACGCAAGTTTCCAACTTGCGTCCACTTGCGTCTCCGTTTGGCCACGACTTGCGTTGACTTGCGTTGACTTTGATCGAGATCAAATTTGAGCGCAAGTAGACGCAAGTTTTTCACCGTTTGGCCACCCAACGTAAGTCAACGCAAGTTTTTTTTTGTTTTCTTCTAGTACTAAATTGCAGCGCGCGCAGGAGCATTCAAATGGGTTTTTTTTTGCAACTTGTGTACACTTGCGATAAACTTGCGACTCCGTTTGACCACCAACGCAAGTCTGTACGCAAGTTCAACTTGCGTCTACTTGCGTCTCCGTTTGGCCAGGGCTTAACACCCGAGAAAAGGGCGCAGGCATGAATCTTTTTTTTTTTTTTTACTTTTTGAAAAAATTGGGTCGGTCGGGCGATGGGAAACCAAACATTTTATGGGGATGGCCTTAATCTCTCTACAAATATTTACTGGACTACGAAACCGTCAACTTGAAGTATAAATCAAGTAAAACTGGTTCATCAGGTGAAACTGTCCAATCAACGTCTGTATCGTGCGTTTAGCTTTTATCGTGTCTGCATTTGTGTTTTACACAACTGATCAGAATTTGCGCAGCTTGTAGAACACGTGAAGAAAGCCGTCAATAGAAATGTGTCAATTCCCAGGCTTTGCATTTAAAGTGTAAATCTTTTTCGTTTCCACTCAAATAAGGATGAAAGCAATCCCAGGAAGCGAAATGTTTTATCACCTCATCACCGTGATCCATTGTCCAAACCGAAAAGAAAATCATTTCAAATTACAGCATTACCTAGTAGTGCCATGTTTTCTCTGCGTACAGCCATTAAAAGGGTTACATCTGGAAAAACAAGCAGATAAAAGCTCCTGATTGTTAGTACATTGCCTAATATCCGGTACATCAGGTCCCATTAGAATGCTATCGAAGCTTGTATTACGTGCGGCATCAGGTTGGGGTTATTCGATGATGTTTGCTATTATGAAACCATTTTACTAGTATTACTGTGCTTTTAACAGGGATTTATTTGCCCCATTTCAAGTGCGTAAAATGTTTGCAATAAACAAGAAAGCTACATGTATTAGCTTGTATTGGTTCAGTTAATGACGAGATATCCCAGTTTTCTTCAATGTACATACAGTATTTTTTCCGGCAACAAATCGTACATTTTCTGAATTACATTCTTCCTGTTGAGGATAATTCCAAAGCTTTGCCTGCTATATATGTTTGTAGCATTCATGAACTAAGAGTAGGAGAATGGTTGTTGAACACGCTGACTGAACCGAGACGTCATCGCAAATGTCAAATGTTCCTGAAGTACTTTGCACTATATGCAGTCTGTACTCACCTGAACATGTAAAATGAACAACTTTGTTGGATCAGTATTTTACATTAAACAATTTTTTGAAACAAGAGCCGACAAAACCGGATGGTCTCGCAGGCTAGTCTCCAGTTTAGTCAAATTAAACTCACCGGAGATCGCGATGTGCGAGACACGAGCGTGAAGTGCGAGACACAAGCGTGAAGCGGACATTCGCGGCACGAGAAGTGTATTGTGTTTCGCTTTTCCCTTGTGAGATAATCTGCATTTCTAGCAGGCTACGTTTTTGCAGATCTAACCCGGCATGCCTTCCTTCCTGCAGGTTATTCCGCGTTTTCTTCTTATAATAATTAACATACATTTATCTTTCATACTCTGGGTAGGCCCTGGGTACCAGAGGGTTTTTTTCTTTAGCGAGGAACGCTGATGCCACGAAAGCGAATGACGACGGAGCGTTTTTTTGTTTTCGCTCGCCACGTTGTGGCGCGGTGTCGCGGCTTTGCCGCTCACAGTTCGCGCAACAGAAAAAACCCTCTGGTACCCAGGGTACACATTTCAATGTCTATATCTTTTGCTCAAGGGGCATTTATTTTCCCGGAAATGCAACGTAAACCTTTAATTAATTCGTCAACTACATAGAATCATTCGTGTGACCCGTCCACAATTAAACTTCGTTATAAATAATATATTCAAATGGAATGTCGTCGTCATGATGAATTTTTTCTTATTTAATTTTTTAATAGCGACCCCAGCAGGAAACATGCACAAGTGTGGCATTTTATCATCAATATACAATTTATTTCGCTACTAAAATCCAACAAGAGAATGCTACTATCTGTATACATTGACCAATACCGTTTTTACTTTATATACAGGATATTAAAACTAATATATAGAGTATAAATTCGAAGCTTTTGTTAAACCTTTTAAAAAAAATATCGCTAATAGCTAAGTAGGCGGGTAGCTGGAATATTAATTCACTTTAGTGGAGGCGAAGCTCATATATATTTTTTGCAAAAACATATTTGTTTTTAACCGCGTTTACAAAACGGGATCGGGTATCAGTTCAGAGATCGTTTCCACTGAAGTAGTGATGAGAATAAATTGCAAATGTTCTGTATATACATCAAGCGAATTTATATTATCTGTTGTGACGGCTTTTTTGCTTTTCCATAGCTGAATTTCATGTTTAACTGTGTTTCAAGAACAAACCCCTTGCTTTGAGCTGATAACATTTCACAAACTGTTCAATAGCACGTTGATTATTATGCAAACTGAACTAATGTTTTCCTTTCATTGTTCGTTTCAACTTCCTGTTGTCGCGAACTCGAGAGTTGCCATCAATAGTATTTAATAATTAATCGAAAATATGTCGTTTTCTCCACAATATCCATTCCGTAATTCTTTTTAACTGACTTGACAGAAAGTAGATAATATAAAATACTATTTCATCAATCGATTCAGAAGGTTTTAAGACCAAACGAAACGACTGGACCGCGTTTTTCTTATCACAGAAAATCTTACTTCCCCTCTCTTCCCCTGTCTATTTTGTAAATCTACATAAGCTATTGCCATAAAAAATTGCGTGGTAAAATGGTGGATAGATGAGAATATGAATATGCTGCTGCTGTTTAGCTCACAATAGTAAATATTTCAATAACTTTAGATACTTTGCATCGGCCGTTGTATTCACTGAGCTACACAAATCGGAATCAAATCTGTAATAAAACTACCATCAGCTGAACACATCTCCCAGTATCAGTAGAGTTTAATTTGTTCTCATTTCGTTGTTATTGAAAACATCGTACGAGGAACTGCTGTTTCCAAATCTTGCCTGACTGTCGCTGAGTGACGGGAAGAAACATGGCATATTGCCTGAAACTGGCCCAACTTGCCTGCGGATATTAAAACGTTTTAAGCGCGTCTCATGACTTCAGAGTAAAACATATGTCCGAACTCGCCGCATAACCGTAGCAAGTAACTTCCGCTTGATGCGTTAAATGTGCATTAAACGTGGATTGGAAGTCCTCTAGTGCTTCTTTCTCAATATTTTCTGCCGTTTTCTGAAGCATCTTTCCCCGGCGTTGAGATGTCGGAGATTCCTTACCTACGAGCTGCTCTGCGGCTTTAAGCTGGTCCGCTTTCTGTTAATTAAAACACAAACCACATTTGTTAAATACTGATTCGTTGCTCGAGCATGTTTAAACCTATACCAACAACTTTAGATGTTGCTAGCTTATCAGTGTTGAATTTACAAGTGGATAAACTTTTCCAAAATTATCTGGGAACTCAGTGAATGACTTGCTCAGCTCGCTCAGTCCCGTAGCTCAGTCGCGGCGTATGCTGTTTGCTTTAACCAGTGAAGTCAAAATAAACGTGCAAAAGATTTGCGAATATTTTGGTCGTTTATATTCAAAATTAGAAGGTAATGTGTCGCACTTGATAAACGTTACTATGTTATACTTCAACCATCGGAAATTTATAGCGAGCAAACGTTGCCTCGTTTCCGCTAATTCATCTCGCGCGGTTTTTATTTTTAAGGAAAATATTGTGAAATCATTCGTACCTGCTTAGCAGCTTTTTCTTTCGTTTCTCGCAGCATTTTAAAATAGCTGGTTTCCTCCACAAACTTCGGTGTATTGGATAATCGTCGTTTAGGTCGCGTTTTTTGTGACATGTTGTTTAAAGTTGTGCGCGAGTACTCGCGACCTTTAGTTCCTGCAGCCAGACAAGCGAAGTTCTCAGTTGAAATGCGCAGACGACAGGCTCTGAAATCCACTTGTGCTGAACAGCTGTGAAATGGTGATCTGTTTAGGTTACTGCTAGCGTTTGAAGTTTCTACTGTTAGCGACTGCTGTGGATTAAAAACAACGAGCCAATACCTTTCGGCCTTTAGATTTTTAACATGTAAATTGAGTGGCTGCATTGTCACTTAATACGAACAGATGTTTCGCTGGGTAGAATTCTGTTTTGTTTCACTTCATTATTAAAGATGTCTTCTTTGATCCATTGCGGGGTCAGTTCTAATTCAGTGCTAAATCAACTTTCAATCGGTAATGTTAGAACTCACCGTTTTGGCTTGACAAGAAATTTTTGCATTCTAATTTTAATGTTTATATTTATATATTGTTGCTTCACGACAATGTGCTGAGAAGTGTAAAGGGGCGTATTTATTGGAAAGGTGGCCGCCTGCGTCCAAATTTGCAAAATGACTTGACAACCAGTGGGCAGAGAAATAAGTGCAAAATACAACTTATGGGTATTTTATCGAGAATCTGCTAACAAACATGCAGATAAATCTATTATACATACTGAGCAAAAACAAACGTCTTGCAGAATGAGAAATAGAGGACGCTTTTAGAACGACTACAAGGAATACATAAACTACCCTATTTCTTCTTAAGCCCTGTATTTTCTTTCAGGCTTAAATTGCAATTGTTTAACAACTGCGATGGTCATTAATTCTTCACTTTATTTTTTCTTACTTTTCGCTGATGAGGCTTCAACGGGGAATATATATATTTCTAATAATTAATTGCGTTTCACTCAGTAAGCTTTGTGCATGAAAATATTTTTCGTCGTTTACTTTAAAATAAAGCCACAATTTCAAAGTGATAGCAAAGCCACTGACAGGAAAGCCACAGTACCAAGTCAAATTATAACATTGTTAGGAAATTTCCATGACGTTCCCACTGTTTTGTGATTATTTTTTTGGCAAGCGCAATTTTCCGTGTGAGAATAACTGAAGATTTTGTTTCAACACCTTAAGACACCAGTTAGTAAGTGAAGCATGCCTGAATCGTCGTTAATTTTTTCCTTTGTTTAATCATTTCGAAAAGTAAAACACCTAAGAAATCAGTTTCAACATAGAATGATTTGGATTGGTTTCGATTGACTCGATCATTTTCGTTCAAATTCGGTCCTCAGAGCTGCATTACTAAGTTGTTTACAATAAACTCAATATGGCTAAATATAAAGAAAGTACTAAAAAGCTATTTGACAGGCAAAAGTGAATTAAATGGCTTCTTGTCAGTAAGAAATCCATTTTATATTTCCGCGTACTATGAAAGCAGCTGTGGACAGCTGAACGTGGTCTCCAGGCAACGCTACATTTCTTAATTTGGCGGAAACTATATTCAAGTGTTTGAAACAAATGCTGTCTGAATAAATCAGTTACTCCGGCAAAAAAAACATTCGTCCAAAGTAGATTAAAGATGCTATTCGCTCTGCATGCCAGCTCATTTTAGATCATTGTCAGAATTTGCCCTAACAACATTGTCGATTTTAGGCCGCGCTCAGTGCAATGTGTTGGGACTTCAGTGCAATGTTTTGGGACTCGAAATTCAAATTTACTTTTGACATTAAATTACTTTGAAAAATATGATAGAGGATCACGTAAGACGCGTAGAGGCCGAGTGGGTATCGCTCGAGTCCAGTCACCCATTTGACAAGGGAAGTTAGTGCAGTATTTTGGCAAATAATCGTAAAAGCACTCTGTGATATTTCTGATTGTTATTAACCAATCATAACGCACGGTCATAATACTTAGTAACCTCGCTTAGGATCAATGAGAAAGAGCCCTGACAATGTAACCACCCGCCATCCAGCTGGTTTCTTTCAAGAAGTGCATAGTTTTTATTCAAGAGTTTTTACATGCATCGTAAAAAGACTGGATTGGAAACTATTAAAAATATGTTTCGGGTTCGCCGATTGGCTGATACTGTATTTCAACATGGCCGCATAATAGTGGAAATTTGTGACGTGAAGAATGCCGTGAGTATGGTAGGGGATTCGTCTACCTTAGAAAATAAAAAGCACCTTTTAGGAGCGGACATATACTCCGAGTTTATCAAGTTGACATAACTCAACATCTGCCCTAACTCAGTCAAAGTCGGCGAATTTTATGAAGAAAAAACGATTTTTTAACTTCTGCCACGACATTACGATTTGGCTTGATATTTACTGGCATTCGCTCTTAATATGTCATAATTTCTTTATTTCTTTATTAAAAATATGCTTGCGTTTACCTTCGCTATAAAATTGAGAGGAATAACAGTAAATAAAGCGCAGTATCATTGGATTCCATTTTTTCATCGCAAACCTTTGTGCGATCCACGGTAATCTTCGGACGCCTCCGGTCAAGTTTCGGCAACCTTTGGAATTCGATATTCTTCGAAAGTCTTCAAATATCGTATTATTCCCTGGGAAGAGTGATATCGTATTGTATCGCTTCACTGACGGTATGGATTTTATCCACCGGCGGATTTGTTCACACTGATACCCACCATTAATACGTAATAAAATTAAGATTAACCTGTGAGTATCCATTCTGCTGATCTATATTTGCAATATATTAAAGATGCTACAGCTCCTGCTACTGCGCATGACAAATTACTGGTTCGGGCAACACGGATTCGAATACAGTGGATGAGTGAGTTATTTTTGGTTGAAAAATTGTTAGCCGTCATGTTGGCCCGATGCGCTTGAACATACAGTTCACTCTGATTTCATGTGCAAGTGCGAACGCTCAAAAGCCTTTCCACTTACAGTTTGTCTATTCTATAAATAGGATCGTTACTGTCAGCCTGCTACTGACAGCTTCGTGAACTTGATTTCCGCTCTGAAATAAATGGATGCGGGAAAGAGCTTGCTTCCTATACGGCCTGTAAGGCCTTGAACGCCAATCCATTTTCTTTAATCCTGATTGCTATGATTTCAAGTGTGATTTAAGTCTTTGATCGCAACGTACCTTTAATGTGTCCGAAGGCATTCTCAGGCCTTTTCTACAATGAAGGGTAAAAACTGTCACCTTTATTTGAACAAATGAAAACAAATAGCGTACATTTCGGAAGAAAAGATTTAAAACGGCGTCTTTAATAGTTCAAAGTTCTGAGTTAATTGTCACGCACAAGATTTAGCCTAAACTTACAGTTCAATTTCTGCTCAAATCAATCGTTATGAGTACATTAAATGATTTATCTAAAGTAGGAAAGAAATCTATCCATTGAAAATGTACTAGAGCAAACTATAATCTGATAATTTATACAACAGCAGTCAAAGTGTAAACGGTTACTGCGGAAACTCTACGGAACAAACACATCCTATGACGTCATAGATCCATCAAAACATTTTCATGTAGAATAAAGAAGTGTTTCACTAAATTAGACAGGCAGGCAATCAACAGGCAGGAAAATGAATTTGAAAAAAGTATGTTAATCTGATTGTAATGAATTTATTAGATACAGGGCCCTTCAGCCTTAGAGCTGAATGAACGACAACCCTGCATTGAAAATAAACTTTTACTTTACTGTTATTATTGTATTTTGAATGTTTAAGTTTCTACGATAATTAATGTGAAACAAAAATATTGCAAGTAATTTTATAAAATCATAAACCTTGAATATAAAAGCAATGCCATACTGATTTCTTTATTATTTAACCGAGTAGCTGCGAAGCCTCTGATTGGTTGCCCCATGCACGTGTTCTGATATCTTGTGGAAACACACGTCACACAACTACATCTCAATTATCAAGTTCTCATTTTATTGTGCATTGAATATGACTGAAATCATCAGCATAAGAAGCGTGAACGAGCGAGAATGAGTTTATTTAACTTAAAATAGCCTGGTGAACGAACAAAACCATTCATATTGAAGCAAATTTATTTATCACCCATGATTCCGTAAATGAAAGAGAACTTTCATACGCTCTTGTGCCTGTTAACTCAAGGAGTAGAAAAAGCTAGCGGGGTTTTCTGTTTCGAAAACTATCGAGCAACACCGATTAAATTATTTTAGCATTCTTCATTTATTTTTAGCATCAGTTACCAATTTAGGTACAGTATCACCTTATTTTTAGCATTTCGACATATAAGATAGATTTTTATTATTTCAGTATTTTACAGCGTCCCCATTTAGTGGTTTTGTTACTACTATTTTAGTATGACACTTAAATAAAGGTATTTATTATACGACACAGCATTTTAGAGTGCAGCACAAAGACGAGAGCAGATATGAGACCGTATTATACGGATCTTAGTCCCCCTGACCGCGCGCTACGGAAAACACTGTTGAAAGCCTATATTTTAGGAAAGACATTATGTCAGTATAATAAACAATTTATTCAGCGGAAAGTTGTGTAATACGGCTAAGCAACTGAATAACATCTATTTATTATATGACTAGTGCAGGCCATTTATCATCAGTGCGCATGCGTTCGTAACTTTCTCAATCATATAATAAATGAGTATGAAATTCAAAGTGAAATTTTGAGAGAATTTTCAAATATCACTTGTAGTGTAAATCCTTAATTACACTCGCATTCATACGATTACCAATACTTATTATTATTGTAATTTATTGTAAGAAAGCTTAGGTCTAAATCAAACGCGAAGGGAAGAATTTGTTCTCGATGTTACTCCTAATTAATTTTGCGGCTGTTTAGTTTCTTATGAGTCTTATACAAACAATATGCAGCCAGTAATTATATATAACGTCACCCTTATGATCTAAAAATACCAAAACTCGTAGATTTGGTAAATACTACTGAAATCTTCGAACTATCCCAGGATTGCCGCGATTACCAATTCTAACGCAAACAGTACAATCAATATCTCCATTTAAATAAAATTATTTCTGCCTTTTTCGAATAAAAATATATACATTTTTGGTAGCTTAGATAACCGATTATGCCGGGGTTTCGGCTTTTTCTAATTCTGCCTAATAATAATTACACTCCTAGTACAAATAGATGTTATTTACAAAGTAACTCAAAAGAGAAATTAATTGAGGTAGTTTTAATTAATAAACAGTAAACTAAAATAGTTTCTCGTTCAGTCACTTTCAGGTAATGTATGAAAACCCATTAATTTATTCATGATATTTGATCATACTTTCCCACTTCTCGCGCCGCTATCCGCCTGATTTTCGAATACAGAATACAGCTGACATGTCTTCTCGACCATATTTGCAATTCAAAAGTCATTAATTTTGCCCAGTTTACTAAGAACAGCTATAAGCATTTCAACTGTTGATCCACCTGTTCTAAGCGTGAGAACGTTCCATCTGTCAGTTCTAATACGAAAAAGTCAGAATTGTTAAATGTTCCGCAGTCTCGACTACTGACTCTTACGGAGAAGCCGCGCTTCACGATGCGGTCTTTAGGAGTTTTTACCATCGGGACATTTTTTCTAGCTCTCGTATCCCTCGGTGTTAAACCGACATCGGGGATTGAGGGGAAGCTAGAGCTGCAGAATTTCCAGAGATCACACAACGACTCGATATCAGATCTTATATTTCTGTTGGATTCCTCTGGCAGCTTGTGGTACTATGACCCCGTCAGCCATAAATCAAAAATTGGCTTCGACGATGAAAAAGCGTTCGTGAACTCTTTGCTGAGCTTTATTCGTATCAGCATGCCGGCAACTCGAGTCTCGGTTGCTGTATTTGGTACTGACGCTACCCTTGATATCAACTACGTCAGCAATCCGAACGTACAGAATCACAAGTGTAACTTTAAAAAGAGCTTTGGGGGTTTGAAGTTTCGCTCTGGACTCACCAATATGCACGATGCATTCCAATACGCTTATGACATTATCTTTGGAACGTTGAGCGGTGGCAAGCGACCAAACAAGTTAGCCAAAACAGCCGTGTTTGTGCTGACGGACGGGATGTGGAACAGAGGAGGAGATCCTTACCCCATTGCAAAACAACTGAAAGATGAAGATATCGAGATATTTTCTATCGGGGTGACGAATGGTGTCAACATGGGCGTGATGCGGCAACTTGCTACAGACAACAGCCATGCGTTTCATTACAACGATTTTACACAGTTCAGGGAGCTAGCGAATTATCTGAGAGGAGGTGAGTCACGATATGCTGTGGATCATTTAGTCTGAACAAATATCCGAGACAATGTAGGAAGGTTTCGAGAGAGCCGATTGATTTTAGTTATAAAAGCTCATTCATTCTCACACTCGATCCCCCAACATATGAATTCTATTTTTGGCCATTTAGTTTTCATGCTTTCGGCAGATCAGTTATACAGATACTGAGGAAATTAAAGAAACAAATATAGCTGCAAGCGAATAAAAGAAAATATTTATTCATTCTGGCCTGGTTGAAAGTACGACTATGTTTCTGTGTAACTAGTTAAATTGCATGAAATAACTAAATATTTTCAAAATTATACTTTAAACTAAAATTTTCACGACCTCTTCAGCCAAATTAAGTGACCTTCGGAAGAGTCAGTTTCACTGGAACATCTTCGGTGCTACACACGAAGTTATGTCTTCGTATCTTCGTGAATGCTCGGTAATCTCCGGGACGTGGAAATCCATTGCTCTTTCGAAATTTATTCGAATTTGGTGTTAATTTTATTCGCGTATGTGATTGAAACATATGTAAATGATACGTAATCATATAGCTTCTTCTGAAGTTAAAAGGATGCAATGTTTGCAATAATTGCTGAGAAGCCTGAGGGGAGGGGAGGAGAGGATTTTGGACCCAAACATCCGGCTTACTGACCATTTATTTTTTTAAATTATATTTCTCTCTTTTATACTTAATTTATAGTGACAAATTAACCGAAATTACACTGAAATGAAATTAAAAACTTCTTGTTCGATTTGGGATCAATTCATTTGTCAATTCTTCTGCAGTTAATAAGCCGGTTTTGATGCTCGTTCAAATCAATCCTAATTTCAATTGAACTCTATCGTAATCTATTATGTTAATTATGATTATAAGTGGATGAAAAGTTGATGTGTGGCATAATTCATTTTGTATTAGATGTTTCTCATTTCTCAGATTTTAATAGCATTGCAACTGTACTATTTTTTCTAAAGATCCGTACGAGAGAGACTGGGAACTTGGTCAGCCAAAAAGTCTTTGTGGTTCATGTGACAATATGGCAGAATGCGCATGCGGTCTTCTAAGCGGAGAATATAAGTGTTCCTGCCCGAAAGGCTATTATGGGAGCGGTTATATCAGCGACTGTCACGGTAAGTATATGATGTGACAACAGTTGTGCGACGTGCATTACGTCACAGCCTCGTTTACGGTTCTCAACGCCGAATATCTCTTCAGTAAACTCTATCCCTTGAATAAACTACAGGATGGTAAATCAGAACATTTTTGAACTCATCGTGTCACCTGTCTAGCAAAATAGAATTAAGCGACAGGAATTTTCCAACAAATGTTTTGCACTGAATGAAAAATGACGTGATAGTTTTTTATTGTATTGCTATCCCTTACATTGAGCTGTTTTTGAATGAAATTACTGGTGCAACCATACCAAGACTGCAACAAATGCTACTGCTTCATTTGCTTTTCTCTCTCCTGTAGAGTGCCCTATTTCTACCTACAAAGACTTCACTGGCTACGCTAAATCCTGTATTCCATGCCCTGCCAACTCACGGCATAGTAGAAAAGGCAGCATCAGCAGAGGGGACTGCAAGTGCCTGGAGGGATATGAGGGCAATCCTGCTGGATATGTCGAGTGTACAAGTAAGGAGGCCATACAACGGATTGTCGTAAAACCAAAACCTAAGCAATATACAGTGGCGGGCCGGGCCCCTGATATACAATGTCCAATCACAGCAAAAGTAAAAACGTAATGAACCAATGAGATCTCGAAGCAAATACACATATAAAGCGCCAAGCGCGGGAAAAGGCGTGTGAACAAGTCGCGATTGGTTTTGGTTTTGCATCTAATTGGTTGAGAACGTGGCGCGAGTTTTTTTAAACCAATCAGGGTTGAAAAAACCTGAGCAATTCCGGATTATTTCCGAAACTCGATTGAAAACCAGAGTGACAAAATCAGAGTGTAGGAGACCACAATCTACAATCTCACAACTTTTGATTATGTGTTATCAACTCGCATCCTTCTTCCATAATGAAGTTTGTTAATATACACTTTGGTAACTTTCCTCTATTCAGCATTAGTAAAACTCTACTAGTATACTAATGCAAATGAGACAATCTGATTGGCTGAGCTACTTGTATACTATCAGCCATTATAGTTCACCACTAAATTTTCTTTGATTCTGATTGGCTTAAATCGAACACGTGACGTGATAGTGTTCATCCGCGGAGAGACACTGTCAGGTAATAGTGCCCGTCGGGCAAAAAACCACGGATCGATAGTGCCCGCCTGAGCGAAAAACAACCGTTTTGTGCAGTTTTGAGCTAAACAGTTGAAAGAATAAATTAACAAATAGCGAGAATTTACTCTCTATCAATTCTTTCATAACATATGGGCATGCACGAAGCTTGGAACGAAATATTTAATGGCAAATTCCTGTAAATGTACAACAAATGCGAATGAAAGAGCACTAAACAATTTACGGAAAGATCGGTAAACCGACACAAATTCGTCCAAAAAATGACAGCCTGTTTACACCACAAGTTTAAGCTTAGCCTATTCAGTATTGTTACCTTGTATTTCCAAGAGGCTTGTCAATTCCAGCTTGAATCAGCGCAATAAATATCGGTTACGAAGCTATACGGCAGTTCCTCAAGCGCTTGTCCGCAGTGAAACCTTCGACTCCGTTCAGTTGTCCGTTCGACTTGTAAAATGAATATAATGTTCAGCTCCACAATTATTTCAGATCTTCCCATTTTGTGCTAAATCGTTTGCACAATTTTCCAGAATATATGAAACTTTAGAAGAGATCGAGCGAAGAAATAATCCGCAGAGCCGCTTTGTCCTGCTTTCTTTTCATTCAACTTGGCGGAACCCGCGCCAGATTTTGCCGCCGTTTTTCATACAAATGATGCTTCATTTAAATGGAACTGAAAAATCACTCAGTCGATTTAAAACTTTTGAAAAAGTAATACGGAAGTTTAACCTAAAGTTTTGTACTTATTTACGAGACAACAGTTGAAATGCAAAACTGTTTTTTAAGCTCCAAGCGTCGCAGTGTGTTAGAAATCGAAATAAATAAATTCACGTCGTTTTCAGTTTTAGGCCGCCGCACGGAAAATTTAGTGGTTAACAATAACGACAATAGAGTGTTTTTGTCTCGGAAAAACTAGCATATTAGCCCTCGAACTTCGTTCTCGGGCTAATATTTGTTTTTTAGAACATAAAATTTCCGCGGGCAACTATCAGCCGATAGTTCCTCGACAGAAACACTCTATTGTTATATTAGTGTGCAGTGGCTGGAGGTCGTCTACAAAATGACAGTTTTTTCTCGTTTCTGAAG
Organism: Desmophyllum pertusum; assembly: GCA_029204205.1. Lineage (NCBI taxonomy): Eukaryota > Metazoa > Cnidaria > Anthozoa > Scleractinia > Caryophylliidae > Desmophyllum > Desmophyllum pertusum. Next base: position 181,669 of record MU825419.1, on the reverse strand, counting down.
TTTCGGAGGATAATTTAGATTAATACTAGACAATTCTTATGATTTTTACTAAAACAATTAGATTATTCGTTCTCAATTTATATGCAGTGATAGTTGATTCGGCCTGCGGCCTCATCAACTATCACTGCATAGAAATCTCGAGCTCATAATCTAATTGTTAATTAGTTAGAGTTTTATGTGATTATAAATGATATAGCCATCGCATATGGCTCCTGATTACCTCATATTATATTAACACTATAATAAAGTTCATTCATTCATTTATGTATGATAAGTCTTTTCTTCATCATCATCATCAAGTAAAAATCAACAAAAAAATGTATAAGGTTGGATGTCTAGTGGCAAATCAGGCTCAAATAGGTCTTTCAGGGTAAATACTGCTTGCTACTGGCCGTAAAGGTAATTTAATATGGGTGTATCCCCTTAATTCTATTTTATAAAGTAAAACATTGATCTTCGGGCCTAATTATTAACAAATTAGTCCTGTACAATGTGATTACGGACTGGCTCCTAAGCACATTTTGGTCTAAGCCTGTCTATTCTGAGTTTTACTAATTTTTCCAAATAAGAACCTGCTTCATTTGTCAGGCAGAAGTGGTTCTTATATATCGGCGGCTTAATTTGCCAATGTCAGCGTGCAGGTTCTTAATCCACTGTTTCTTATATGTGGGTTTTTACAGCATCCCTTATTTTTAAAACACTAATCACATGTTTGTTTCTCCGACATTCAACTTGTTTGTGGTTTGTTTTTACAGTAAGAAGTTGTGACCAGTTTCCAGTCCCCCCGCACGGTATACTCAAGGGCGGCACATGCAACCGAGAGTACCAGTCCACTTGTGAATTAATTTGTGTAACGGGATACGAACTGAGTGGGAATGGACGAAGGACTTGCGTAATCAATGATCTGGGAATAGCTGCGTGGAGTGGAAGTGATGTACAGTGTAATAGTAAGTATAAAATTGTGAAATGTCAGTTACGGAACTTACAGAATAAAATCCTCACTATATCTTAGCAGCGAGATTGTTAATAAGTGTATATTTGTCATAGAAATTGTGTGTCCACTGATTGAAGTCACGAACGCAAATCCTCCCACTGGCACGTGTACAAAGCCGGATTTATCATATCTGACCACGTGTACATTCAAGTGCTGGTCAGGATACATTCTACAAGGAAACCCTGTGCGACAGTGTCAACAGGATAAGACTTGGTCGGGAACAATCAACACTTGTGAACGTAAGTTAGTTCCCGCAAAAAGTAAACGAGAGTTACCTGTAAGTTGAAGTTTGATTGCGGAGATTCTATGTACATTCAAAATTGCATTATTTTTAACTGATTTATTCGGTATTTGCTTTGCAGCGGTGATGTGTCCAAAGCTGAACTCGATCTCTCTCAGTCAAGTAACTCCACCTGAATGCGTTACCCAAGAATCACGATTTGACACACGCTGTGTGTTCGAGTGTCCAAAAGGCTACTTATTCAAGGGCACAATAGACAAATCTACCTTGAGATTCTGTCAGAAAGACGGTACTTGGACTGGAGAACACAAGCCTTGTGCAGGTAAGTAACATGGATTGAACATCTTTGACATGTTTAGAATATTTTTACCAGGACTGCACACTGCACGAAAAGGTGGCTTTGAATTTGATCCTTTGATTTGCGTCAAGGGCGAGACAAATCTGCGCGACTATCTTTGACACAGTTGTCAAAGTTATACACCTTTGATATCACCTTTGACAGGCATTTGATGAACGTCAAAGGTAGCTTTGACACAATCAAAGTCACATTTGGTAGCACGTGCACATTTATCCTAACTTTGATGACGACAAAGTTGTATAACTTTGATAAAATTAAAGACAGCCTTTGCCACCTTTGATCTGCAGTCAAAGACATGGCAAAGACGGCATTTTTCCCCTTTGACTTTGAGTCAAAGGTGTGGGTCAAAGGCGTTTATCGTGCAGTATGCTCTTAACGTTAACGTCAATTCCTCGCGATGTGAGTACTTCGACATTACAAATAAGGACAACATGTCAGTTTGTGTCCATCCTGGTATGACGTAATCTCACTCCCATCCAGGCCTTTTGCAAGATCAGAGGATGACATGATTAAGTGCGCGGATACTGAAGTTGGAGTCATCTTTCCCAGGAATAACAATATTGTTATAAACTTGTATCTTTTTTTGACAGACAGTGAACCACCCGTCATAACATGTCCCAAGAACATAAGAGCCAACAACAGCCTTCACCAGCCTCACGCAGTGATTACATGGGTCGAGCCTGCACACAGTGATAACTCAATTGGCATAGATCCGCTGGCCGAAGTGACCGTTACTAGCTCCTACAAGTCAGGACAGAAGTTTTTGATTGGCACGTATACTGTGCAGTACACAGTGATGGACAAAGCCGGATTAACAGACAGATGTTCCTTTACAGTGGAGGTGATAGGTCAGTAAGGTTCAGACCCTTTTTTAGCAAGTACAGGTCATTTCATTTCTGGGAGGCTCGGTAGCCTAATGGTTAGCACTCTGGATCGAGCGGTCCTGGTTCGAGCCCTGGCCTGGGTCATTGTGTTGAGTTTTTGAGCAAGACACTTTACTCTCACATTACCTCTCTCCACCCAGGAGTATAAATGGCTACCGATGAATTGTCAGGGTAACCTGACAAAAATGCTGTGGGGTTACCTGTGATGGACTAGCATCCCACCCAAGAGAGTAGCGATTCTCTTAGTCGCTTCATGCTATGGAAACTGGAGTTAAGCGCCAGCCTGATAAGCCACTAGGCTTGTACACAGACTTAAACCTTTTTTTAATTCCATTTCTACCACAACAGTATTGAAGAGTAACAGAGAACGTTGATTTGTATCACCATTATGAATGGAAAGCCAGATTTTTTATGACCGCTTTTCATATAGCCTGCGTCGCAGAAGAACTCATATTGCTTGACGTTCACTTGTAATCTGTTGGTCTCTAACTGGTATACTATCCCGCGTACCAGTGTTATTTAAACAAGTTCTAGATCTTTTCCGGCGTCCCCGTTGTTCAAACAAATGACTAGAAGCTGAAGCCATGTTTAATTAGTATTTTCGTGTTAGATCTCTTTTTAGCGTCAGTTACCTTTTTTTAACAGATAATGAAGCACCGTACTACACTTCATGTCCTCAAGACATCCTGGTCGAAGTAACACAATCATCGGCACGAGTCAACTGGGATAGGCCTGAATTCCTGGACAATTCCAACAAGACACCAATTGTTACATCTAACAAGAGTCCTGGAGAAACGTTCTACATTGGGGAGGTTTTCGTTAACTATGTGTCAAATGACCAGTCTGGCAATGTCAACGACAGCTGTGCTTTCAAAGTGCACCTAAAAGGTAAAACTGCTGGTTATTTCCGTAATTTAGTATTAAACTTGTATTTCCTCACATTACTCACGTTCGAACTTTTTACTCTGCTGTGCAGAAAACGGAAATTAGATGCAAATAGCGAGAAATTGGAGGCCATGTTAAGACAATATTTGACAAGTATACACTATCAACAATAATGCTATCTAAATTTATAAAATAACTGACATATTACGCGTGTTCTGATTGGTCAAAACCTCTTGACTATTGTTCTTTCGGGTGGTTTCTACTGCCAGGCAGCCGTTAAGCGTCTACTCAAAGTTAATAAAGGGAAACCCCTAACCCTAACCCTAACCCTAACCCTAACCCTAACCCTAACCCAAAGCCCAACAAACAAAAGATTGTGCACGGTCTGGACCTTCCAACATAAATCTTGGCATCTTTTTTTGCTCCTTTGAAGTTTGCCGGGCTTTATAACTATTTCACTCTATTAACTATATGGTCTACTATATGTGGGCCGATTCATCTTAATAACATCGCGACAACTGTTCCGAAATGTTGTAACACACAACTACAGATCAGTGTTTATCCATACAGTATTCTTCGCACTCATATTTATCGCGTTTATGTCAATATACATTGGAGATTGAAATACTACCACCAAATTTTATTGTTGCTTTCTATTTTTAAATAATTTAGCTGTTTATTACCTTTACGAGACAATGCTGTCAATCTAGGAAAATGACGAATCTCCTTTGTCTTGCGAAATTGCGTACTGGTTGGATGGGATCCGTGAGTATTTTTGCACACTATTTTATTAAAATAATTATTATGTTATACTGAAACGTTGATTTGATTTTCAGCCAAGGCATGTCCGTCGTACGCACCTCCAATTAATGGGGCATTAGCTTGCTACGCGACTGGTGGGAGCAATAAAGTCTGTTCAGTCAGCTGTAATGAGAAATTCGACTTCGCATTTTCACCTGCTTTTAGCTATATATGTGCTACGGGAACGTGGGGCGCGATACCACCCTCTCCAAGACCCATGCCATGGCCAGACTGTTCTGGTGAGTAACAATCCTGCTATTTCCATGTCCGATCACCGATCGATCCGCCATCTTGGAATATCGCGGTAAGCCGCCGCGATGTCTGGTGCGTGATAATGGCGCATCAATAGTCGGAGATATTAAAATCATATAAGCACCAATGTTTTAATGAAGGACTGATGGGTGGCTTTTAAATGCTAGAACTTATAAGCATATAAATAATATGAGGTAAACTCATGTTTGCATGTGGACATAAAGCAGCAGTTTTGATTTTATTAAAAATTGTATATTTAATAGTTATATTACTTCACCAATGAACTGCCTTCGAATATTTCTTCCAGTTCGTTACACACCTGGCATGGCTCGTATGGCCATGATTCCACAGTTCTTCTATTACTCCGGCGACTGTAACAGCAAAGAAGCACAGGACCAAATCAAACAGAACTTCATCGATTTGCTGAACCAGGCATTTCTTCCAGGGGATATCTGCAGAAATGACGCCGACTGCAATATTGGTAATGTCGTTGTTTACTGTGGTGCAACTGACGCGGCTAAGCGTCGTCGACGAAGATCTGTTCGTGAGGTGTCCATCAAAGTTGACTACGTAGCACAGGAGAAACCAAGTGCTGGCTCACAAAGACCACAAACTGTATCACAACTGGAACAAATGTTGGACAACGACGCAAGACCTCTACTGGATGCACAGGCAAAGGCTATTGATTGGAGTCCTTTACGTTCGTCAACTGATCTGGAATATGATTCGTATAGTATCACTACTGCTGAAGCGTACTGTTCGGACGCTGGGGCAGTTGTGGGCAAGTGCGATTCACTAGAGACCGACTGTGATGGACTTAGTAAGCCACATAGCTTGTGCCAATGTAACCAGGCTTCAGGATCAATTGAAAAGTGCAGTAAGTAGATCGAGCAAAGATGATTCAAGTGTTCTCTTTTAATAATAGAGAGATTAAGAATCACGTTTGTTTTTCCTGAGAACGGCAAAAATCCACTTAAAATTTTGCCGTCCGCCGTTTGCCGTTTGTGTGTGAAAGTAAGTAGTTTTGCGTTTATCGTGAACGTGAGAATTATTTTTGATTTTTCTGATGCATTTATTAACCGGGCGTGGGCCTAGGGCCCAGCCCGGTTAATAAAATAGCTTCTGTTTTTTTTTGTCGTCGATCTCTTATACCTCTACTCCGCCAAAGTGCTAGGAGGAGAGCTAGGGGTGAGTATGAATATATATGAATGTATTCGCCTTGTGAAAGATTTTCTCGGGGAAGAACGAGGCCCGGACTCGAGAGAGCGGCGGAAATCGAGCCTATGTGAAAGTTGGACTGGTCCAAATAGATATTAATTTAGGACCGCGTAAACACATCGGAGCGGCGTACAGATTTCGCAACGTCGGTGAGTTTGACTCGTCAAAATATTAAATCATTGTACTCACTACTAGGTGGACACACTAGGAGCGCCATTAGATCAATTTTTTTATCAAGGCTACGTTACATTTCGCCAGGGTCATAATATTGTCCTGTTTGTTTTGTGTGAAATACATTTCTTTTCCGTAAAGGAAAACAGAAACTTGCCCAGACTCGCAGATTTATGTAAACAGAAACTTGCTGAGACGTGCAGATTTATATTTGGACGATTACGTCATAGGGTCACGTCGAATCGTGACTTGAAGAGATTGTCTGTGAGGTGCGTACGTACATCACATACACTGGAAGCGTCATTTTATCAAGGCTACGTTAGATTTCGCCAGGGTCATCCTTTGCCTAAATGAATATTTTATGAATATTGTCCTGTTAAATAATTGTCATTTTGTGTGAAATACATATCTTTTCCGTATATTTTCTGAGAAAAACAGAAACTTGCTGAGAAATGCAGATTTATAAATAAGGACGATTACGTCATGGGGTCACATGAGTCAACGTATGTGATAAACCAGGGTCGCCGTTAGGTCAAATTTCATATCAAGCTATTACTTTTGATTTGAACATGAATACTCTGCTGTTTATTTAGTGTGAAATACATTACTTTTTCGTGTTGGTGCAGTAATTCACTTCCTTGTATGCAGAAGATTTATAAATAACAACCATTACGTTACAATATCACATTTTGACTCACGCAATTTGTCGAACTGTGACTAGAATAGCTGCGAATGATGATGGTGCAACGCGGAACGTCTGCGATTGATGGTTCAACACCGATTCGTACCTATGTTGTCGTGTTTTTTCCTCTTATTCAACTTTGGCTTTATATTGAGGAATGATCTTCAAAGACTGCTCAGAGGCAAGAAAATTGACAGTAGGCACTATACGCAAACATCAGACTTCAGCGTTACTGCCGTGACTAATCTGATAGATTTCAAGCAAGAGAGCAGGTAAAACGGCTTGCTTGCTTGATAAAACAAGCCCGGTTATATTTTCTTCGAAAATTCTTGTTTAATGATTCGAGGAAAAGCATACAAAATCAACTGCTAGCTGACGTTTGCCCTATAACGTGGTGCTATAGTCGGTGCTATATATATTAATCTCTCTAATAACTATTACACAAGCCATATAGACGACCTCTCACCGGCTCAGTAAGTGTTTACCACAAGGGTTCACCTTAAAAAGTTTGTGTTCAGTTCAAAAGTAAAAGTTTCAGATTTACTTCTTTAAGTGATACGTCGATTAAGAAACATTTTATTTGTTGTAAAACAAAAAAATCGACTAAAATTGTTCTTACATGTACGAAATCACTAAAGGCAAGAGTATAGACAACCTATGTTTCTGTTCGTTTTAGTCTTGAAAACCAACAGACACATGTTCTTCTTTTCTTTCGTTGTGCTAAATATGTTGTTAGGTCTTTATATCTAATGATATCTAATTCAAATAGCTCTCAATATAAAAGTCTCAAAATAGTTCTAAATATTTCGACGTGAGCCAAATCGCTGTTTTTCTCACTTTTTGCTAGTCCGCTGTCCAGCCGGAACGTACTATGACTCATTACAAGAGAAATGTATCAGGTGTTCGCCGGGAACCTATCAGAACCAAGAAGGAAGATTTGAATGTTACGACTGCCCCGAGGGAACATGGACTCTTGGAGACGATTCCAAGAACTTTACATCTTGCAGAGGTAAGTAGATAAGTGAGCGAAGTGAGGAAAACGCTTCGTTAGGACTACTATGGCAGGTTTTGAAATTAAATGATAATAATAAATTGTGATGAATAGACGTTTTCACTGAGACAAAGCCGTGAAAAAAGTATCATAGTGTGTATATGCGCGAACTGCTATCTTGGTTTTTATGCGCCTGCGCGAGGAGCGATGATGATGATGATGATGATGATGATGATAATGATGATGTAAAGCCTGATAATTCACGATAGCCGAGAATAATGTGATAACATGAATGCAATACATGTAAGTTAACATTTACAAAAAAGCTAAAATATACACGGATTTCTTGAATGTCTCAACTGCAAATTAACAAATTAACTTTTGAGTTTTTTTCTGTCGTTCTTATCTTTCTTTAAAGGCAAAATATCTTGTTATTAGTATATTGAATTTTCATATTTTGTGAACAGCAAAGTGTATCCCAGGCTATGTTTCTCCTTCTGGACTCGCCAAGTGCTACCCTTGTTCAAACGGGACTTACGCGTCTGGTCTGATGAACACAAACTGTACTACCTGTCCAGTGGGTACAACAACTATACTCCCGGCAGCTGGCGGAAGAGAAGAATGCGGAAGTAAGTTATGTAGTTAATATGTACACTTAATGTTGCGTGTGTAAAGCGAAATTTTTTTTTTGTGTACGGCTTTTGGTTGGCGAGTATTTGTGGTAGTAGTATTACAGTCGAAGCTGCCGTTAACGGACACCCGACCCCCGGGAAGCAGAAAAAGTGTCCGCAACTGGAGCTGGCCGCTTACGGGAATGTGTAAATACAGAGTTTCTATGAGCTAAAGCCGGTTCAAAAGGGGTTTTGTCAGGCGAACGTAAGTAGAGCTGTCCGCTTAAGCTTCGACTGTATTAGTTAATAAACTAGTTAATCAAAACAACATTTACTTTATTGATTTATCACGTTTCATTCAGTAGTGTTTGTATTATTGATGAATTTTATTAAGTTCTTGTTTTCGCAGTCCCGATCTTTATTCTTTTTCTGACCTGGTGCAAAATAATTTGCTTTGTTTCTATTTTTTGGATGATTCAGGCTTGTTCCTGCGCGTTGTTAATCGTTGTTGCTTTTTTCTATTTCTTTTCAGTGAAATGTGCCCCTGGTACATATTCAGGCAATGGTGTAGAGCCCTGTATTCCGTGTGCTAAGGGCTCATATCAGGTGGCGATAGGGGCCTTAGCATGTATAGAATGTACTGCTCAAAAGTCAACTTATGGACCTGGTGCTGACGCTGCAGATATGTGTGTTGGTAAGATGGATCAGCTTGATCGAGCAGTGTTTAGTGCGTCTCGCATGCGGCACTGTCGGGAATATGAACAACTCTTTCTCAATTTTTCACTAAACTGTATTTAACTCACTCAACAGCAAAAACGAAGAAAGAAAAGTTAGAAAATTGGGTCACGTGACTTATCTCGTGATACTTTAGACCGTCCGGTCTTTAGTCTATCACATGCTGTGAAAAAAACTTTTAGTACAAATCATAATTTGTTGCCATGACTAAAATAATCCTCGAGATAAAAAAGATTGTGTGTTGTAGTGCGAATGTGAAACTGTGATACTTCGTGATTAAATATCTTACCTATGCTTTCCGGCTCATATTCCCTTGTCCGTATTGTGCATTCTTGTTTGATTTTCTGTGTAATTAATTTGAACCTACCTTTCACCCAGTCCAACAAGCTCTCGGGCCAGTCGACACGCCCACATTTTGGGGTCACCCACTAGCTCTCGGAACGAGGCACATTGGCTCTGGAAACAATAGATAACAAGTCATAGCAATGCCCCTGCCCTAACAAACAATAAAGCTAGTGTTTATAAGAGACCAATGAAATAAGGTCCCAGAGAGGTATTAATGTCTTGCTGACATTTTGCCTCATTGTATTTCTTTCCAGCTATTGACGACTGTTCTTCCAACCCGTGTAATAATGGGGGCACGTGTTCTGATCGTAAGGACGACGTTGTCTGTCAATGCCAGGGAGGGTATTCTGGGAAGTTCTGTGAAAAAGAAAATGACGAATGTTTGTCAGATCCGTGTTACCAGGGAGCGACATGCGTGGACAAGGTAAAAATAACCCATAATAACCTACATAATAACAACTAATGCAATGAAGTATGCAAAACTGATAGAAGTAAATACAGTCGAAGCTCTTTGAGCGGACACTCTCGTAAGCGGACAGCTCTACTTACGGCCGCCTTGACAGAACCCAGTTTGAACTCTAGCTCATACAAACTCTGTATTAACCGGCATTCTCGTAAGCGTCCAGTTCCAATTTCGGACACTTTTTTCTGCTTCCCGGGGGTGTCTGCTTACGGGAGCTTCCACTGTAGTAGCAAATACCCGTCGAAAACATAAAAACGAGTGCAAATATTGATTGTCCTGACTGCGCGCGACGGGAAACACTGCAAACGCTAAGATTGTAGAAAATAATAATGCATAAAAGAGGTCTATAAGTACCTCTTGTGCATAATAAATGAGTTAAAAAGACTCGAAAAGATAAAAATCGACTCGGTAACAGGCCTTATTATACAACTTTCAGTTGAATAACCACTTTGCGCTAATGGATTTAACGCCAAGTTGATTTCCCAAACTAGTGACATGATAATTATTCCATCCATTTCGCCTTCAACTATAATTACTTTGATTTTTTTAAATGGCAGGTAAATGGGTACGAGTGCGTCTGCGCTCCAGGATACAGCGGTCTGCATTGCGACGTTCCTTCGCAGGTTTGTGGCGCAAGCATTTGTCAGAATGGCGCCACATGCGTTGTACAACCACCAGACTTCCTTTGTGAGTGTCCGTCTGGTTATGGCGGGAAATTTTGTGAAATGAAGATTGATCATTGCGCCGCGTCCCCGTGTGGCAATCATGCCACGTGTACGAGTTTGGCCGAGGGATATCGGTGTTCATGCCAGCCTGGGTACGCGGGAGAGCAATGCGAGATAAATATCGATGAATGTGCCGGGAATCCTTGTCAGAACAACGCAACATGTGTCGACGGTGAAAAAATGTTTACTTGTACCTGTAAAGCTGGTTTTACAGGAGTGCGGTGTGAAACGGATATCAACGAATGCTTGACGGAGCCTTGTAAGAATGGCGGTCAGTGTGTTGACAAGGAGAATGGGTTTGAGTGCATTTGCAAGCCTACCTACTCAGGAGTGACCTGTAGTAAAAGTAAGATAAGTCATGTCAACACGTTTATACACATGCGCACTTTGTGTGTTACTTATGTATAGTTTACCACATCCCACATGTGTTAATACCTGGCCAAAACGGAGGCGCAAATAGACGCAAGTTTTGATACATGTAATTGAGTACAGACTTTCGTTGGGCGGCAAAACGGAGTGGCAGGTTTACTCGCAAGTGCACACACATTGCCAAAATAAGCCATTTCAATGCTCCTGTGCGCGCTGCTGAATTTGGTACTCGAAGTAAACAAAAAATCTTGCATTGACTTTCTACGAAGTCGTCTTTATAAGTCAACGCAAGTCCTGGTTAAACAAAGTCGCGAGCTGACGCAAGTTTGCAACTTTCGTCTACCTGCGACTTCGTGTATTTTGGCTAGGGATTTAATTATCATTATAGCAAAGCGTAGAAGTCGCCTTTAATCTTGGGTATCTAGTTTGTTCAGGATGATTAAAATTAAAGATAAGATACAATGCGGTTTTAGTAGTTTTAGCCAAAAAAAAGCGTAATTGTTATTTTCTATTTGATCTATAACAGAGCAGTGCAACGGGTATGATCTCTCCTTTCCTCTCCGGGTAGCCACATCTTCTTCAAGTGTACATAACATTCCAGACATGCACGCTTTCACTGTCGCTTTCTGGCTGCGCACGGACGACACAGAAAACCCGGGGACACCACTGTCCTACTCCAACATGGTGGGAAACAAACTTCAAGACAATGCTCTTGTCATACAGGATTATGGCGCGTTCGCTGTGCACATTAACAATGAAAAACTGTTCATTGGTCCGTCAGCCAATGACGGCGATTGGAATCACGTGGCTATCACATGGGACAGTAATGGAGGGAAATGGTTCTTTTACAAGAATGGACAAGAAGTGAAGAGGTGAGTTTTTCGACTTCTTTTAATTCATTTCATTTGTCATTTAAACCAAGGTTTTAAAATATCAATCAGTTATTATTGTTAATCAAAGCTCTGTCATACTATGATGAGTCCATGGAAAGGTGAAAGTCCATTTTCCTTTTTTTTATGACTGGCAGTATACTAGCTTCTTTACCATATATGGAGTACATATGCTCCGCTACTCTGTCCAGTAACACAAATCAGATAATCATTCATGATATGTACGATGCACATGTTCAGATACTCACAGGCCTTCCAGTCAGGAGCCGTGATCCGTGGAGGTGGTGTCATGGTACTGGGTCAGGAGCAGGATTCATTGGGAGGCTCATTCAGTCCTGAGGAGGCCTTCACTGGAGATCTCAGCCAGTTGAATGTTTGGGACAAGGTCCTCTCGCCCCAGGACATCTACAATCTGGTGCGAAGTTGTAATGGAGAGCAAGGAAATGTAAAGGCCTGGGCCGACTTCCGTGAGGGACTGCATGGAGTTTACGTGTTGACGCCCAAGCCATACGCATGCCAGTGTGAGTTTACTGTTTCAGTAAAATAAATTGTTTCCACAGAAGGATAACAGGTCAGCCAATGCATGGGGTTTGCTATTAACTAAGTGGCTGAAATGTTTTCATATCTGTCTCAAATATTATGCCTATACTTCAAAAATATGATTAACTTCAGCTTTTACGAAAATGATAATTATTACGATAAATTGGAAAATTCAGTCCACTACAAAAGGTTGCTGCAACATTAGGCGATAGATATTTTGATTGATTCAGTCGGGGAAAGAACTGCCGGTTTTAACAAATCTTCATTGAAGCGCTCGAAGTGTTTCCGAATCTTTTTATCCAATCAGAAACTAGCGCGAGCACTCACGAGTACTCCGAAAGCAATCGCGCCAGCAAATACGTCATGTTATTTGGCAACTTCGGGGTAAACACCGCGGGCTCAGTCTCGTCTCGGAGGCGGGATTTCGCCATCAGCTGGTACTTGTTGCCCGATTCTGCAATGGGTTCAACAAGACCAACAGAGTAACACTGACTGGCCCTTTAATACATGGTGCCCAAAAATTTGAGAGAATTCAAATGTTACCTTTCCAATCTGCTGATTTACTCAACCCTATCCATTATTTACTTTTTAGTCACCAGTCCTCTGAGACGTTTTCCAGCAAAACGGGACATGCGTCTGTCAAACAACGATGACAAAGTCTTATCCGGAAATACCGTTGAGCAGTGTGCAGACGCATGCGAGAAAGAGACCTCGTTTCCGTGCAGGTCATTTGATTATGACAAGGATGGAAGCACGTGTTATCTCAGCAGGGCGACTTCTGATGATGCTCAACTGACGCCAGCTAAAGGCTTTGACTTCTATCAATTGAGTGAGTGTTAATCAAATACTCTTGAATTATTTATTGCTGCAGTAAATAGTTCATTCAATGCATCTCAGCAAACAGGTGATATGTAAATATCACTGACCAAGTGAGTTGATTTCATTTTTAAGGCTGTACTGAGACACTTGGTGTACAAAGCAAAGCCATCCCTGATTCTGCCATGACAGCTTCAACATCACTCAGCTCTAACAGTCAACCAAAGGTAGCGCGCCTGCATGCTCCACAGGCCAGCAGTCTACCAGGAGTCGTGGACAGTAGAGGTGGTTGGAGCCCGCAAACATCCGACCAGCAGCAGTATTTGCAAGTATGGGAGATTTTTCCTTGTGAAATAGTTTTCTTTCGTATTGGATGAAAAAATGGAATACTTTTGATTGATACCTTAATTTCAGTCATTAATTACATCATACACAGTAAAAGAGAAAGCTTTCTTAGTGGACCAAATTAAAGATATTAACACATTTCCAGCTGTTTGCTCAGCCTTGCATTTTTAAAGTTAAGAGAATAATTTGAACTACTTTTGCCCAGCTTATTACAGTTAGAAAAGCAGAAATATGGTTAATCAAGAACTTGCACGCTTTCCTTATTTATCCTGAGTGTTAGAGTGACTTCATTTCCTGTCCATTTGCAGATCAACTTGGGTGATACATACAAGGTAACAGGCACGGCCACTCAGGGAGGGGATGACTTATCTGAATGGGTGACGTCATATAAGCTGGAATATACCGTGGATGGTAGCACGTGGCAATACTATGGACAGGCAAGTGATTTGTCTGGTCAGCGGTTGTCGGTTGTCGGTTGCAGAATTAAATGCAATAATGTCATAGTAACTTAACAAATTGTATTCTAATGTTCTGCTTTATGCTAGTTAATTCAATCAAGTAAAATATAATAAGGAAAACGTCGTTTGTAGGTCAATTCTGAAGATAGCATAACTATTGTAATGTAAAACTTCATTAAAGTGTCAGTCGTTCTAGCATTGTACACACTAATTGTTGACACTAATTAAAAACTACACTAAACAATAATAATATTACTAAAGCTAAAAAAAATTGTTAAGACATTTAAAAGGTTCTTCAAGAAATGGATAGGAGATAAATAAATAATAGTAATAATGATTTACAGGTTTGACTGTATTTAGAGTGATCCAATAAAAGAATGTAGGGTTAGAATGTGTTCCGTCCCGTCAACCTTCCATGCACTGGTCGGGGAACATGCTTTATTAAAATGCGCACCGTGTGTATATCACAAACCACACGCTGACCAACCTTGCTGTTCCCGCCTTACAGACCCTATCAGGTAACACAGATTCCAACACAGTAGTAAAACGACAGCTACAAACGTTCACAGCTAAAATGATCCGATTCAGACCCCAGGCTTGGAATGGAAAGATCACCATGAGAGTTGAAGTCTACGGCTGTCTTGCAGGTAAACTATTCATCATCAATTGTTAATCCCATCAGAATCCCATCAATGTAATCGTAAGGAATACTGATTTCATCTACAAAGCAAAATTAAGACACGGCCGATATTATCCCTCCACTGTGAGAAAAGTACAGTCACGAAAATGTGCCGTCACATGGAAATATAAATAAGTAATAGTCGAGCGAAAAAGAATATATTGCTTACAGAAACATGGGCATTGTGAACTTACTATTATACCCTCACAAATAATCCTCCAATCAAATTCCTGCAATAGGGTCACGTGTCTGCCCAATTGCCATGCAGGACAGCAACATATTGGACGATTGGCACGGCTGTTCCATTTGTATTGTTACGAACTGGACAGTTTACACGACCTGTTCACGTGCACTGCTGATTGCTGAACTGGGTACTTGCCAGGTCAGTTGTTGAAGAAGAGTGAGAATTTCGCGCCAAAAACACTACGGCAGCACCACGCGCGTCGCTTCATTGTAATTGTAAATTTTCGTACAACCAGCAACATGCCATGCAGGATCCCATCAAGCTATTGAATGTGTTCTTATTGTTATTCATTATTGTTTTCAGATCCAATACCTCCACCGCCCTCTATAGGTATTTGAACTTTATCATAATATATCATTTATAAATTTATTTAGTGATTTATCTGTTTATCTATCCGTTTACAGTTAAAACGGCTGAAGCGTTCCTTTCAATTAAACTGACTTCATTCAAACTTCCATCATTGAAATAAAGAGTTCAATATCCAAATTAATGATACTTCACTTCTGGGCGGAAAGCTTCAACCGTTTTAATTGTCCGTTTTAAAAGCCGGTGTTAAAATCCATCTGATATAAAAATGAAAACTGATTGACAATAACAATTGTTTAACTTTCCTTACTGATCATATGTTGTGTTACTCGTTAATTTATAGATATAAATGATATACATATATAGAAAGCATAATATTGAAACTATTTTATTCATTTCAGCTGCTCGAAGAAAGCGAAGACAAGGTAAGATTTGATTACAATTGGTGGTTTGCAAGTGACGTCAGCTGGGGGTCATTAACAAAAGATTTCTAATTGGCTTCTATTGTTTGTACCCCCAACATGGCCGCCGCGTCTTTGTCATTTGAATCTCTCGGGATTGGTTGCAAACCAGCAATTGGAAATACTATTACACTGCTTGTATTATTTTCGTTACTGTAATTTCTCTTTCTTCTACAACAGCTAAACCTTCAAGCAAATTAACCAAGTCAGGAGCCGGTAAGAGAACTTCTTTGTAGTATTTACTCTTTTTCACACATGTCTTTCAGTAGCTCGAGTAACAGGTTTAATCGAGGGGTTAAATCAGTTCTACTCGTTTAGTTCCATCTCATGTTTTAGTTTCAACTCTTTTTCAGTTTTGGTTCTTTTGGACTCCGGGCTGAGATGTCTAATTAAAAGTTCTTACAATGTGTAATAGGAAATTTTACAGTTCCATGTGACCTGTGCACGTACTAGTGATAAGTTCAGGAAAATTAAGTAATTAGGGTTTTTCTATTATTTCAGAAATTGTTGCGCGGAAATGCAGGGAAGCTGCAGGTAATACTGTTAAGTAGTTAAGAGGATGTCAATGGGGTATGGTACAGTTGTAGTCAGTTAATGGTTAAAAAATGAATTTTTAGGGATAGAAGAAAGGCGGTCTTTTAACCGACCACATTAAAAATAAAATGGCGTTTTTCGCGGCTGGCTTCTTAATATTTGTCTACTCTTATAATTAATTACATTCGCCTTTTTTGGAGTTCCATATGGAAAGACATAATCCTGGAGAAAAAGAGGACATTAATTAATCTAACTATTGAGTTTGGATCGATTCTATTTTAGTAGGAATTAAAATATAGACCGAAAGCTGCGCGCGCTATGATTGGTTAATACAATACAATACTTTTAATTTGACACTCCCCTTACGGGGCTTTTCAGTGACAATAAAATTGTCAACTAAACATGTTTTATCAGAGTATAAAACATAGAAAAGCGTGTTTTATCGTTTCGCGCGCGGTAGATCTATATTTTAAAGCACATAAAGAAGCCAAAACCATGTATTATACTGTCATGAAACAATCTGGTTATTTGAAGAACAAATTTATCTCGTGTTCTCAAATTCCCGTCGTGTTTTATGACAGTATAATACATGGCTTTGGCTTCTTTATTTGTTAATTACGAGTTCGCAATAATAATAAAGGGAGGTGGGAACTTAACGCGACAAACTCTTGTTTCCTCTGAAGTAATCTGAAAGGAAAATTTAGAGAAAGAATAGAAAACTGAAAAACTTATATAATATTGCAGCCTCTTTCTTGGATATTCACGTTCGAAGTGAAGCTTGTGATGACCCAGGAAAGGCGGACGGGACATGTGGTTTTGCTTACATCAAGGTGAATGGACAGGATCACTCCCCTCGCCGCAGAGGACATAATGTTGTTATTGTGGACGCTACAACAGGTAGTTAATTATTCTTATTTTCAGTCAGTTAATTGCATTTTATATATTGAGTTTGTACAAGATAGGATGATCTAACAGAAGGTCCCCCCTGCCCCATGATAATTTTGTGAAATATATTAATGGTTTCGCGCCATGCTGTGAAAGTTATCAGTTTATTTCCTTCTGATCGAGGCTCCGACATCTCGTTACTCGAACTGACCAATCAAGTAGCGTTCTTAAATTAGCTTAACGATGGACTGAAAGTTACAAATAGACCAAACATGTGTGGGGAAATTCTTATCTTTATAGATCATCCTCTTGTCGAGGATGATTATTACACGTTTACTACAATAAAGAAAAATATATTTAATGTGTATTACCAGGAACCATATGGCTCCTGGTAATACGTTACTGACCAAACACATTTGCTGTTTGTAGGAGCCGTGCTTGGGACAAAGGCTTTTGATACTTACGGAGCTAGCTCCGCTGGGAACAGCTTGAGAGACTATCTTAATGCAATAAGTGGAAAGTAAGTGTTAATTTGATATCAGTGTTTATATCTGCACTTTTAATTAAAACATTTCATTACATATCCTTACATAAGCCCACAAAAGCAAACCTTTGAAAATAAGCGTAAAAATCTCATTTTTAGTTGAAGGTATTATACTAATCCAATTTGTCTGACTACAGTAAAATAGTTCTGGTAGCCATTCAAGACGCTGGAGCAACTTACATTGCATCTGCGTTCGACGCTCTCAGGAGGCTGGGTGCTACTGATCCGATCTTAACAGACTTCAGAGGATCGTTTGCGTTTGTGGGATCCGCACAAGCAAACAAACCTTCATGGATTGCACAAGAGCAACAAAACAGATACGAGGGACCCAGTGAGATCTATTTGAGAATTCCACTAACACAATTACAAAGCCATCAAACACGTAAGTATATATATTATCTATCTTAAAAGTCCAAATTTAGCAAAGTCCATGGTGGGCATAAAGTGACCCAAAAGTGGCAATTGGCTTCAACTTTTCACGTTTTAATTATGCACGTTATAATTACCTGAAATTTTACAACAATATAGCCTCGTCATTCTGAAAATCGTATGTTTTTTGTTTTTCAAATTTCGAAACCTTTGGCGGGAAAATGGCGTCACAAAGTTGGCGCAAAAATTATTTTTAAGTATTATGGAACATTTAATGACAGTTTCTGAAAGAACATGTTACGAGGATCCTAAAACTGAAAAAAAAATCCAATCAAACGTTATGGTGTATTATATGGCGTATTGACGTTTGCATCCGGCAGCGGTCTGCGGTATCGTATACCAGAGTACCAATAGGCTATAGTGCACTGTTCCTTTGTTAAAATCTTTTTTTGCTTTTCTACCAGCTTCGTCATTAAACATTGCACTTCGTAGCGAAGGCTGTGAGGATCCCGGGAGAGCAAGTGGCACATGTGGTTTTGCTTCTATTAAAGTTGACAATCAGGAGTACTCTCCCAAGCTCAGAGGATTTAATGTGGCTGTGTTCACAGAGGAAGGTACGCACAGTGCTCATGTTGTAAATAGCTTGGGTCTTAACGAGTACGAGGCCACTTTTAGTATCGCAATTTTGTTGCGACAGTCGTTGTACGAAAAATTGCCTCGAGTAACACCCCCTGAAATGAACATTTCTCGCAACGTTATCGTTGCAGCAAGCATTGCGAGAAGTAGAATCAAGTTCTACTTTTCGCAACGATTGAGGCAACGCTACCACGAATTTTTGATGCGTTGCCTAGGGGTGTATATACTAAGCAACGTTACGTGCAACGACGCAACAAAGGAATCCTCCACTGTTGTAACAAGTTACCATTAAATTGATGGAGTAATATAAAGCGAAAATATGTTGAAAACAAAGTCAAAAATTTCAGTGTTAACATTTATCTGATAATTTGGGTTTCATATTACTAGCGCACTGCCATCATGTATTTTATGGCGTTTCATGGTTGCTGACAATAGTGGCAACCGCAATACGTCACGTAATATAAAATGGCGGCGCGCGGGAAATTTAATCCCGAAAATGGCTGTTACTTGTATTCAATCTTTCCCTACACTTGAAAGTTTTCCAATTTATTTCAACTAATTTTCAGTTCAGACAATATTTGGTACAATTTAACGGCAATTTGTTTTGATCCAAACTATGCAACAAACGTAATGAAAATCTTGACGTAGCCTCGCCTTTTGTATTCGTATCCTGTGGTAAGGGAAAGGATCTCAGATTCTGTCTTTATACTCTGTTAACGTCATTTCGCTCCCTCGAGTGGCTGAAAAACACGAGTTTTAGCTACGCCATCTTGAGAGCAGAATCATGTGCTATAAATGACATAGAAACTGAGATTTTATACCTCATTAGTTTGAATTTTAAACAAGGCCATAATAAGTTAGTGGCCAGGTTACCTCCGAGACAGATGTATATTATACTGTCTCTATACAGGTTCCACTCTGTTGTTGCTTGAAAAAACAAATGACATCCTTCACTTGATTTGCAGGCTTATTTTTGGAATCCAGAGGATTTGACACTCACGCATTGCCAAAAGCCGGACCAAGTTTAACGAACTACCTCAACAGTCTGTCCGGCGAGTGAGTATATCGATTAATTTGCTAACGTACTGAAGTCGCTTAAACTGCATGGCAGCCACAGAAAGTGCCGAGAAAGCAACGAAACGAACACTAAGTGCCAAACAATAGCGCATGTCACGCAGGCTAGAAACCGACCAATCCCATCCCTAGAGTCGTGTATATCAGCGAAGTCACAGTAGGCATCGGGCTAATCTCGTACCCACATCCCACTCTGTCTGACACTGAAAAGTGGCCGTGGGCGATCTGGGTACGATATTGGCATTGTTCTTTATCTTTTCTAGTAAAATTGTGCTGGTAGCTGTTCAAGATGACGCATCGAAGTATGGAACAGAAGCGTTCCCTGCGCTAAAGAGACTGGGGGCTAAAGAGCCAATTGTTCTGGAACACCGCAGTTCGTATTCTCTGGCAGGTTACGCGGGCCAAAACTTGCCTTCATGGGTCAATCAAGTGCAAAACAAACGAGGCGAGGGACCAAGTACACTTACTGCAACGGTCGAGATGTGCGATTATCTGAGTAAGTCATTCATTAGTCTAGTTTTCGACAAAAGAAGAAATTTGAAAATCACTGACTGTACACTGATTGCAACTGAGCGTAGTTTTCACTTTTGTCAGGGGGAGGGAGGTCGCTACTTTCCTGTGGTTGCCATTTTCGGAGGGGTTGTTACTTTTGAGAATTACTCAAAATCTTATCTTACTAGAAGGTTGCCGAACTTCTTGTTACTTTCAGAGGGTCGTTACTTTCAAGATTCTCGATAATGACTTAGCTTTTTCAAAAGCATGGGACATATCAGTAACAGTTCGCGAATGGTATCTGTTTTGATAGGAGAGGATGATCTAAGAGAAGGATTCCCGCGCACCATTAAATCTATTAATAGTTTCGCGCCATGCTGTGAAATTTATTTTTATTTCCTTCTGATCGAGGCTCCGACTGACCAATCAGGTAGCGCTCTTAAAATAACTCAGCTATGGACTGAAAATTAAACATATATTTCAAAAAATTATCTTTGTAAGAGAGCCATGTATGGAGGAATGCTTCTCTCTTAGATCATCCTTTCATGGGTTTGATTACTTTTTATCCAAAAGAGCGCAAAGCTATTCAAAACTGTAAAATAATTTTCAAAATTGAAAACTTTTGCATGCAGCTAATTCGATGGTACAGTGGAACCCCGCTTTACGGACACCCGTCAATACAGTGGAACCCGCTAACCGGGTTCCACTGTACTGAGTTGCCTAAAAGCACATGTACATTGTTTTTAATGTAACATTCATAGGTCTTTGAACTTTTCCGCACTCAAATTTACCATGCTCCATCTAACGTTAAGTACCTCAGCTCAAAGAAATGATTCTTCATTTATTGCGTGATGCAAGAAAATCTCTTTGTCCATTTACTCATCTGAGGTCTGTTGTTTTAGGTCCATCGGCACGAAAGCGCAAGCGCAGGTCTACTCCAGGTAATGTCTCACTTCCAAGAAAATGTCTGTTTTGAAACTGACAAAGCAATATCACCAAAGATAAAAAAACTATCTCTTTACATAATTAATAACAATATATATTAGCTAAACCACACAAATCAGTTATCGTAAATTAGCTAAAAAATCGAATTATATTGAAAGATGTTTGTTTTCATATTATAGAACGATTTCGCATAAGTCGATTTTTATATGCTAATGAGTACCATTAAATGCTAATGTAGAGGAACAATAGAGAATTTGGTGTGCTGAAATAAACTATTGTTTAATATTCGAATTTGTACGTACCACACTCACCAAACGTATATTACCCGCTGGTATCTACACAAATTCGAATTTTACACAATAGTTTATTTCAGCGCACGGGATTTTCTATTGTTCCTCTACATCAGCATGTAATGGTAATCATTAGCATATAAAAATCGGCTTATGCGAAATCGTTCTATTATGTATAAAAATAGATATTGTGACAAAAACAAGCTAATTAATTATAAGGCCCGGGTCGCACTTGCGGACAAATTTTGAAATGTCCCTACATTTTCCCAAAAAAATGTCTGGATATTTTGTCAGAGACATCTTCTAGAAGAACAAAAGGTTTAGTTACTAGTACAATAGCTTTGCACGCGCTATAGACTTCTTGGTACATTTCTCTGCTGTCTTCTGCAAAACAACGACGTGAACTGATCATATTCTGGGCTTTGGGGAGAACAACTTTGTCCTTCATAACTTTATTAATCATGACGTTGGCTCGACCTGTGACGATAACCACAGAAAATTCATAAACAATCGAATATATAACACAATGCATTGTTATTCGCATATTGTAAATCCAGTTTTGGTGATGTAAACCATATTGTACTTGTACTCAGTGCTGGAGGCCGCGGTAAATTTGAATCAAATATATGGGAGCACGTGCTGCAAAATGCAAATTTGTTATTCTCAGATAAAAAAACACAATGGTTAATCAGCAAAGCATTGTTATCTGGAGTCACCCGGTGCGTGCGAATGTGGTTTGTCCAGCCCCAGGGCAGGACTACGGGGCCTTTGAAGTTTTGTCCGTTTTGGCAAAATTTGTCCGAGTCGCAACAAGTAGGTCGCACCTGTTTTGCGATGATTGTATCAAACAAATTTCAAAACGTGTCGCACGTGCGACGCAGGCCAATCATAGGACAACGGCTTCTTTGTTATTTTATATTTTTGGACAAGTTGTTCGTCCCGAAAACGAAGGTCGCATTTGTCTTTGCTATAATTGACGCTTAAATTGAAGAAATCCACTAAAGTTACCAAACTTGTCCGCAAGTGCGACCCGGGCCTAAAGCCCTGGCCAAACGGAGACGCAAGTAGACGTAAGTAGACGCACGTTGAACTTGCGTACAGACTTGCGTTGGTGGCCAAACGGAATGCGCAAGTTTATCGCAAGTGTACGCAAGTTGCCAAAAAGAAAGCCATTTGAATGCTCCTGCGCGCGCTGCAATTCAGTACTAGAAGTAAACAAAAAAACTTGCGTTGACTTGCGTTGGGTGGCCAAACGGTGAAAAACTTGCGTCTACTTGCGCTCAAATTTGATCTCGATCATAGTGAACGCAAGTCGTCGCAAGTCAACGCAAGTCAACGCAAGTCGTGGCCAAACGGAGACGCAAGTGGACGCAAGTTGGAAACTTGCGTCTACTTGCGTCTCCGTTTGGCCAGGGCTTAAGTGTAGGTCAGTAGATTTGTATGTGATGTTGAGATGTTGGATGTGTAACCATGGTAACGGTTAATTTTCTTATGTTCTTGGTTATCTGTATGTGGACGTTTAGAAGTCAACGAGTGCAGCAACAATCCATGTAAAAATGGCGGCAAATGTTACGACCTGTTCTATGGCTTTAGATGCAAGTGTTACAGTGGATACGAGGGAGTCACGTGCGAACAAGGTAGTCCATGTGTATGACGTCATGTAAAATGTCATGAATAAATTTGAGAAGGGTTTTAAATTCTTCACTGCAAATAGAAACTTCAAAGGTAAAGATTATTACAAAAGGCAGATTTCAAAGTGAAACGTAAAGAGATAAAAGCGCCGTTAACAAAAACTAAACAACTGAACTGAATAAAGAAACCCTAAAGAATTCGTTTCAGTCGTACATGCCCATTTGTTCCCGTTACCAGATGAAGTTATTTGACTCGACATTTAAAATTTTGCAGCAACAAGATTTTATTGCACTATTAAACACATAAATCCTGAATGTATTCCTGTATTTTTTAAGCTTCCTCGTGTAGTGAAATAGGAGCTCCTCTGAATGGTCAGAAGTCTTCATCTAACTATAATCATGGCAGCACTATAACATTCTCTTGCAACGCTGGATTCTCTCTACGCGGGTCGGCGTCCAGGACCTGCAGCCATGGACAGTGGAGTGGGACTAGGGCGGAGTGCAAAGGTAAATAATTTCTTAAGATAATAGCTTTGCTGAATGTTAAATCCAAAAATAATAAGTTATAATTAAGGCGATATAAACAAAAGGCGAAAAATAATAACACAGGCGGTACAATATCAACTTGTGATAAGAATACAGATAAGTTCTACTGGGAACACTGCAAACTATGACATACTTAACTACTTATCCCTTTATGCTGGTCATTTTTCTCGTTATGGTCTACTTGGAATCTTTTATATTTTTGAAACGAAGAGGGTCTATTTGTTGCTCTTACACTTGGCGAATCCTGTGGTATTCGTCTGAACAGGATAATTACTGAATGCATGACTTTTTCTCTTTACTTTCTTTGTAGATGTGGATGAATGCGCCAGCGGTGGTTGTAGTCAGCAGTGTGTTAACACTCTCGGTAGTTTCATATGTTCGTGTAATCCGGGATACACATTAAATAACGATGGCACTACATGCGATGGTAATTGATCAAGGTTTTGTTTGTTTATTTGCCGCTACTTGTAGCTTCAATGTTTAAATTATAAATGTTAATTATATTTATCGGCTATCAGGGAGTTATGTAATAATAAACAGCACACAAACGACGTTTAATTTCATTTTATTTTTTGGGTGTTGTGATGTACAATGTATGTTGAATCCTTATGAACGTGCTTTTTAACTCGTGAATGCGAAAGCAGTGAACGGGTTATAGCATTTGCTGGACAAATTTCACTCGCTCGATGGGCTGTAAACATTAATCGCGCTATTAATTTATGCATATTAATTTATTCATTCGCGAGTCAGCTAATAGGAACCTTTGATTTAACAAAAATCACAACAACAACAGAGAAACTTTTTCTTGTTCTCACCAATGATCATGTAGACAAGACTATCTGTTAGTTAAAACTATGATACTGTGGCGCGTTATTAGAAACCTCTTCACTCATGATATTTCTTGTTTCTGTTTATTTTAGACGTCAACGAGTGTTCCCTGGGATTATGTAGCCACACCTGTCATAACTCACCCGGAACATTCCGTTGTTCATGTCCCTCCGGTATGGAACTCGCCCCTGGGGGAAGATCATGCCGAGGTGAGTTGTTATCAGTTCTTCAAGTGGTTACTCTGAGAGAACTACTTGTGTATACTATACATGGCGGTAATACCTCGGCTTGGAACTGTGTGCTATGGAAAGCACGCAATAAGATACTTAGACTATAATGGTCAATGCTCAGTAGTAATTTTAGGACTTCGTTAACTTTAAACTCGTTTAAACATAATATAAGAAAGGTTGATATATCGAGTTTGGTAGATAACAATCAAAGGGCCTCCACAGACTAGAGAGATAGTTGTCGACAACTATTTAGTTGTCGATCATAAAAAGTTGTCGATAACAAAAAATCCAGTGTGTGAAGCTTGTTATCGATAACTAAGGCCCTAAGTTATCGAGAACTAGCTTCACACACTGTCTTTTTTGTTATCGACAACTTTTTATGATCGACAACTAAATAGTCATCGATAACAATTGGCCTAGTCTGTGGAGGCCCTAACTGTTTCTTTGTACGTTCACGATGATTTCTAAACGTCTTGATGCTGATCAAACAAACAAACAAACAAACAAACAAACAAACAAACAAACAGACAGACAGACAGACAGACAGACAGACAGACAAACAAACAAACAAATAGAGATAGTGAATGTGAAACACGCTTTCCTAACCGTTTTGCTTTCTTGGCCTTGTTCACGAATGGAGTTAGATAAAGTGTACTATAGCTAGGGATTGTATTTAGCTTTTTTTTCTTTTGATTTGCAGATAAAGACGAATGCTCTTCAAGCAATGGCGGCTGTGAACATATTTGTATGAACAGCTATTTGAGTCATTCCTGTCATTGCCATGGAGGATACACAGCTGCACCTGACAACAAAAACTGTAACGGTAACTATTACACGATACTTGCTCGGCAGAAGTGACAGAATAGAGTTTCCCATTTTTTTAACGGGTGCGGTGTTAACTGGGGGCCTGGGGCGGAGCCAGGTTCGTGTTTGTTTTCTGCATGTTTTGTCGGTGATTCGCCCCATACCTCCACCCGGCTGACCACTGGGTCAAAGCATAGGAGTAGAGGTTGGACAGAGTGTTATTGTTAAGCCGCAAATAAATAAGCTAAATATTGGTTTATGAATCAGTCTGTCATTGAATTTCATCTCGCCTTGTAGAAAAACGATGTCCATCCATTACTGCTCCGGCGAATGGCGCTATGACTATGACTGGTGACCCAATTCTGGGAAATATCGCTACTTTCAAGTGTAACGCAGCTTATCAATTAGTGGGATCTCAAAAACGAGTTTGTGCGGCGAATGGGAAATGGTCTGGTGCTCAGCCGACATGTAACGGTAAGACAAACCATGTTGACATGTGAAGACACATGCTTACTATGCTTATATAAAACGTTTAAATGCGGAGGACCACACACATGCCTCATGGATAAGCCTTGCTCGTTTTGTGACCACAGACAACTCTTGCTAAGATGGACACCACCGGCACCGGCACCAATGTACGAGTAAGAGAGAGTCGAGATAACCTGACACCAGATCTGAGATGGTAAAACACGTACAATAAAGACACATCCAGTGTCCGTTGTCCGTTTTAGAGAAGTTTTTGCATGTCTTAAATAAAAATAAAATAAAATAAAAATAAATAAACAACTTTATTTAAGTATTAGAGGATTTAGCACTGCTGTACTGTACTAAAGAGAGTTGAGGTACAGTAAAATGTCAAACGAACGACAGGGACCAAGTTCAGGTGTCCGTCAATGGAGAGTTGACTGTATTCCAGAATCCAGAGCCCCTCTACGCAACATGACTGGAAACCTAAATTTTCATGCACTCGACTAATTGAAAAGAAACCAACGTTGGTTTCTGTTCTAACTACGCTTTTTAAAGCAGGAACCTGAAATGAAAGGCGATTTAGCCTTCAATGCGGTTTGAACGTAACCTGCAGAATTCTTTTTTGCAATACATGAACTGATCATGCATGAAGTAAAATTAAACCACTAAGTTGAATGTGACCTTTGTTCACAGCCGGGCGATGTGTTGACGTGGGAACAGTCAAGTATGGCGCTCGCCAGGGGAGTGGCACTAGTTATGGAAGCAGTGTTAGTTTCTCGTGTAACAGCGGATATGCTCTCGTGGGATCTGCCCAGCGGCTTTGTGAACAGAGTGGAGTCTGGAACGGAGAGCAACCGAGATGTGTTCGTGAGTGTTTACATGTTTGTGAAAAACTAGTCAGGATACATTTGGTACAGTTGTCCACTGTAAGCGTCAACTGAATACGACATCACCTTCTCCGCTTTAACAATATTTACAAGTGTAGTATACAAAACAAACGACGAACAACTTTAATATATCCTATGTCAGCCAGAAGTCCTTCAGATCAGAGTGAGCAAAGCCAAGGACTGACGTCAGCTCTTGCGTATAATGTTTATTTTTGTATCCTTCTGTGTTAATAAGTAATTACGTTTGTTTGTCAGGTGCTGACTGCGTGCAACTATCCGCTCCAGCGCTTGGTCAGATTGAAGGATACCGCCGAGAAACAGGCAGCACAGTACGTGTATCATGTAACACAGGATATAAAGTCTATCCTGACATCTCATCGTTTAGGACTTGCCAGGGAGACAAACAATGGTCTGGGGCTGATCCTACCTGTAAAAGTAAGATTTGTTTTCAACAAACATTATCAGCTCTTGCTGATTATAATATTTTTCAGTCGCTCATTACTTATTTTCCCTATAACATATGTTATTCTCTCTGTTTCATTTCTAGTTTTGGTCAAATTTGTCGTCTTGAGACTTTTTACTAAGCTACATTTGTATAATAGATCTGTAAGCTTAACCGTTTGTTGATTTATTATTTTCAATCTGTACATTTAGTGATAGACTGCGGTGATCCCGGCACTCCATGGCATGGCCAACTACACGGTTCTAATTTTCAATATAACAGCACAGTATCGTTTTCGTGCCGCCTTCAACATCACTTGGAAGGAGACTCGGAACGAACATGTCAGGGAGATGGACAGTGGAGTGGAGAGCAGCCCAAGTGTTTGGGTAAGATATGAACTGAAGCAGCCCAAGTGTTTGGGTAAGATATGAAGCAGCACAAGAACGTAACAAAGATATCAACCTGAAATAAGTAATCTTACTAACGTCGTGTTCATTCACCATGGTACGTTTTTAGCTTATGGTAACATTACTGCTAACATTCATACCTGATAACTACTATTTGAATAATGGGAACTTTTGTTGGTAAAAAAGCTGAAAAAGATTCCACGCATAGAAATTAAGAAGTGTAAGTTGGTGTTGACGTTTCTCTTAGCAACGAAATAAATGATGGTATATTTTCGGCCTTTTTAGCGTTTAGAATTTTTACTATTTCAGTTTATTCCTTTCCCATTTTTTATCTTTAAAGCCCCATGGGATATGTATTAAAAGTAAACGTTTCTTTTACATATTCCGATTTTATAGAAACTCTGTTTTATATTTAGAAAGGTCATGTGGAAATCCTGGTACACCAACCAATGGGATCAAGATTGGAACTAACCATTCATACGGTGCATCCGTTCAGTTCACGTGTGATCCAGGATACACTCTGCAAGGTTCAAAACAACGAACATGCCAAACTACTGGTCAGTGGTCAGGCTCACAGCCAATATGTCAGAGTAAGTCGGAATCAATTTCTTAGATGTTTCCGGGTCAATCATCTCACAGTTATACTTTACAGCTCAGAAATAAATAAGTGTATCACATTTGATGAGAAAGGTAGTGATACCCTTAATCAGAAACAATCTGCTTATCAGGAGTTTGCCTGCATGGTATAAAAGTGCACCAACGGGAAGACGAGGAGAACTAGCCGACGCATGCGAGTGTATAGTGTTTAGTTTAAGAGTTGGTGGCTCCGAAGTATACAACACCTAAAATGACACTAATTCCCAGACTATCCTTACCTACCTGGCTTAACAGTTTGGAGCTGAATCTAAGGTACAAACAGTAAAAACCCACAAATAAGAATTGCAGTTTTCCACGTCAGGCTCTTATAAATCTCATGTCTAGTGAGAAATTCTTAAAAGATCCTGAGCAGCCTGATTTAAAAACAGGTTCTTATTTTTAGAACAGCATGTTGCTTCCTTTGTTTCTATTTCATAAACGTGCATTGTGCCTGTTACTACTTCATTCTTATCAAATACAGTACCTGTCCTACGTTCTGTGGTTTTATTCTTTGAACCCAACAACAGCTCGTTTTGATATCGAAACTATTTAACATATCAGGGCGAAACAAATTCTAATGGTCGGTATTTACTTGCCATATTTCCGCCTGCACTGAATCCACTAGGTTCTTATATGCAGGTTCTGACTAACAATGATCGATATCTCACAGCATTGGAGTTTTTTCCCTTATCTGTTTTTTCAATTTTCTTTTTTGGTAAAAATAACTATTGTCGTTGTTGTTGTTATTCAGTCGTGAGCTGTGGCGACCCGGGATCTTTGGCAAACGGCTTCAGAATTGGTGACAAGTTTACATATGGAGAGAGCGTCATCTATGACTGTAATCCTACCTACAAACTGCAAGGATCTATCATTAGAAAGTGTGAAGCTAATGGTCAGTGGTCGGGCTCGGTCGCTAGTTGTGTTGGTGAGTCTACTAAGTGTTCAAAAGCTTATTTTTCCCACTATTTATGTACAACATTTACGCAGTCTATGCTAGATTTGTTAGAAAATAATTCAACAGCGAAATAAACATGATACTGTGAGCTTTTCCTATCACTATTACTGACGTTTAATATTGAAAATGCTGTTGGGTGTTTTCTACTTTGAAAGCCGGGAGATGGGAAAATAGTCCAACATATTTCTGGCCAATTTCAGCTCCAGGCCACATATAAAAAGTCTATAAATAGGTCGAAATTATACATAAAGGCATCTTGTATTGTTTCATAAGTACATTGTTGACATTTTTTTCTCGCCTTCAGCTTCAAACTGCGGCAGTATTCTACACGGCCCTTCAGGCTCTTTTCAATCCTCTAACTTTCCAAACAACTACCCGAACAATGAGTACTGTACTTGGGAGATTCAAGTACCGCAAGGAAAGAAGGTGCGTCTAGTGTTTGACGAGCTAAGGACGGAGGAGAACAAAGACTTCGTGTTCATTTATGATACAGGAAAAACCGATCCGGTCGTAGCGTTCAGCGGTGTTAAGGACAAACCACGCGCAATAACCTCCTCTGGGAACAGTATCAGGGTGAAATTCATATCAAATGGCGACAACTCAAACAATGGATTCAAAGTTTCTTATAAACAAACAGGTTAGTCTGGTTGCATCTAAACGTGAACACGTCACACAAAAACATGACAACATGTGTGTAGTCACCGAACATTTGAAGTTTGACGGTCCGTTACGCGAACTTTTGCGCTGGAAGTGAGTTGTTTGTTACCAAAGTTTCAATCAGTGAAACCGTGCTTAACCATGGCTAACATACACATGTTAGCGACTAGCGTTCAAACAAATTAATGTCATTGCAAAACTTGCCTGTTAACAAAGTGAGGTCCAACGTCATTTTTGGTTGACAGTTACGGGACCGAAAGTTGGCGTAACGGGCCGGAAAACTTCAAATGTTTGGTGACGAACATGTATGTTTGATACCAAATTAGGTCATGTTTACATGTAGGGCGTGTTTATATAGCCTGATACAGACACGAGAATTGAATTGAAAACCCCGTGCCCGATAAGTGCTTTTGAATTCCCCCAAACTCTCTCTCGAGTGTTTGCATCAGGCTATGTAAACAAGAAGCGGCCGTTTTCTATTTCGTTTATTTCTGTCTAATTGCGCTCGTTTCGTTAATATTTTCTTGTCCGCAGACTGTGGCGGAATCATGGTCAGTGAAACAGGAGAATTTCTCTCTCCTGGATTCCCAAATGGTTATCCTCCAAACCTTAGCTGTACCTGGCTGATCTACATCCCCAACAAACAGATCGGTCTGACATTAAACGAGTTCAAGACAGAGAATGCTTATGACCGCCTGGAAGTCGCCCATGGACCCTGGGTTACCGCGCCTCTGGAGATCGCCTGGAGTGGTCCCAGTCCCCTGTCAGGGGAAGTAGTGACTACAAAGTACATGTGGATTCATTTCATAACTAGTGCGCAAGACAATGGAGTCTACAGGGGTTTCCGTGCCACGTACAAGCCATACGTGCCTCACACCAAAAAGAAATGAGGGGAAATTTATAAACCGGCAGAGTCAAATCAATTATCTAGCTTTGTAGAGTTAAAATGATGTATGATGATCAATGAATCAATAAACATATCAAAGAGCTTTCCTGTGTTTTTTACTTGAGACAACAACAAGAGACGGAAACATTAATGAAAACAGAAAACAGAATCACAACTCGTATTGATATAGGTTATTTTATAGTTTGAACTCCTTCCTCAATTTCAAATGTTTAGGGTCATATATTGTCACGTGACCTGTCAAGGTTATTTTTAGCTCAAATTTCTATTAAGAAACACGGCAACACTTTTAAATAATTTCTGGAGGCTGCTGTTAGCTTTATGATGTTAAAAATATTACAAACATCATTTCTGTGCTTGGACATTTTAAGATAATGTGAAATAAAAGTATGAAATAAGAAATTACTTTTATAGGGGGACTGGGCACTAGTACAGAATGCCGCTTATTTAAAATTAATGAAAAATTCAACAAAGGCCAAGCAGATATTTTGTTTTTACCATTTTGATTGATCTGGTAGCAGTAAAATTAAATGACATTTGGTATAAACTGTTGCCATTTTTGTTCAACGAGATTGTGTAGCCGTAACACGCTCGCTATCAAGGTTCACCACCCAAAACTGTACCCCTTTCACCAGGCGGAATATGACTGATTTATTCTGTCATTTCAGGAACTAACTTCTCTATCAAGGTTCACCACCCAAAACTGTACCCCTCTCATCACGCGGTATATGACTGATTTATTTTGTCATTTCAGGAACTAACCTCTCTACCAAGGTTCACCACCCAAAACTGTACCCCTCTCATGACGCGGAATATGACTGATTTATTTCGTCATTTCAGGAACTAACCTCTCTACCAAGGTTCACCACCCAAAGCTGTACCCCTCTCATGACGCGAAATATGACTGATTTATTTCGTCATTTCAGGAACTAAATTCTCTACAAAGGTTCACCACAAAACTGTACCCCTCTCATCACGCGTAATATGACTGATTTATTCCTTCATTTCAGGAACTAACCTCTCTACCAAAATTCACCACCCAAAACTGTACCCCTCTCATCACGCGGAATATGACTGATTTATTTCGTCATTTCAGGAACTAACCTCTCTACCAAGGTTCACCACCCAAAACTGTACCCCTCTCATCACGCGGAATGTGACCAATTTATTTCGTCATTTCAGGAACTAAATTCTCTACAAAGGTTCACCACCCAAAACTGTACCCCTCTCACCACGCGGAATATGACTGATTTATTTCCTCATTTCAGGGACTAACTTCTCTAAAAAGGTTCACCATCCGAAACTGTACCTCTCTCACCACGCGGAATATACAAACAATAGCCTCCATTTGGCAAGGAAATATGCTCGGATATTTGTCCTCGTAGCTCACAGTTTTCCTCGAGCTTCGCTCTCGGAAAATTGTTCGCTTCTCGGAACAGATAATGCCCAAGGACAAATATTCGAGCATATTTTTGAAGCCAAATGGAGGCTATTGTAGTTATTACCCTTCAAATATTTTCTCATAAGGCCGCTCTCATCGGTGGAAGATCTCGGCCAAACTGTTAAACATAAAAATAATTCTGTTGGCGTCCAAAAATGTTTCTGGTCTGTTCAAAACAATCAATTATATTTTATATAACACGGAATAAGCTTGGGACATCATTAACAGCAATAAGTTATGGAACCTTAAGCGAGTTATAAGTTAAAATGTTTCAAGCAATAGGCGTATGGTCGTCAATAAAACGTATTTTATTATCAATATAAACGTCTAACATAAACTGCTACGCCTAACATCATCATTACTTTCATTGCGCTACGCTAAATGCCTTCATGATCGCGGGGCTTGTCAGTTTGTTTTTATCCTGTGACTAACATTACATGCTGCAAGCGTTCACATTGATTACAGCAGAGGTTTCTTTGCTACACTGGCCATCTCATCTCACATCCATGGTTCCCAGCCCTGGTAGGTTCGCCCAAGAACATTAGGATCCATGGCATGATCCACTAAACACGCCACTTGAGACTCCACTGACAATCCACTCTCGGGTTCGCGGGCTCGTATGTTAACAGCGCTGTCACCGAGACAGACGGATTCCATTTGTTTATACCAAGAATGACTTGTGTGGCCCAACTGAAGATCGTCTCTATAAAAATATACAGACAAAGTTTGTCTTCGGCTGGAGTGTAAATAACGACGGAATTTCCGTCAAGGGACGGATTTTAATCATATTCATATTTTTAATCATATTTAATCATTTAAAAATATTCAATTCAAAACAATTAGGACGTTTACCTGCACTGTCCACGTCTACAGCAGTTTCGAGAAAGATTGTGCTAAAAAGCGTGCGCGACAATGCCGAAAGGTATTATGGGTAGTGGTAGTTGACTATATCCCAGACTTCCTTTAGGCATTGTCGCGTACAACCTTTCCCGAAACAGCCGGTATATGCATAGAAGAAGTAGATAACATGTCATCCTTTTAGTTCCGTTGTCATTTAGCGGTCAATACGCCTGATAACTTAGATTACATAGGCCCCGACAAGGTGTTCAGCCCGCTTGCTGGGCCGATACTGTGCGCAGTGAAGTAAAAACAGTATAATAACTAACCTCATAACATGCGCAGGGTTAAATCCTTCCAGTTTCTTCCTCGCACTTTGTACTTTCTGTCTCGGATACCACGCTACATCCTCTTCGTCTAAAAAAAGAAACCATTCGTTTCAAGTTAGTACGAGAAAGCTTTGACAAATTGAACGGCCTGCCAGTAAGGACAGAATCCATGTGTACCGCCTGGGCACTGATAGAATAGATGATGCCAGTAAGAACAGTTTGAGTTGGAACTAAGCAGCTGTAGATATATCACTGAAACACGAACCTGTGTTGATTCCTTGAGTCTTGGCTTGTTTACGAGCAGACACCTATAAAACAGAGCAACAACACATCAACATTCTCATCAAAACTCTCCTAACTCTTGACATACATTTTATACAACTATTCTAGGGAGAAATAAGTTTCTAATCAACACATTTCCCGTAAAATGGGATAGATAAAAGCGTGCATAACACAATAGACTCGCTTAGCTATAATTTGTTTGAATAAACGGAGAGAAAACGGATTAACATTAATATGAATAAAATATGAATCAGGGGCCGCTCCTGTTAAACTAACTTGTATCGTATCAACAAACCTGCCAATCAAGAGAAGGTTCTTTAATGAACACGTCCATAGTGTTAAGGAGCAGTTCGTGGTTATTTCTCAGAGCCCTCAATGTATGTACCATTACGCTCTGCAAGGTTCCACTCTCTTTCAACGGCAACATGAGATTCACAAACTGCCGAGTCAATCTAAAAGGCATGAGTTCTGGAACGGGAAGGAACTGCAAAATAAAAATGAAATGTACAGTGAAGAAATAGCAACAATCATCTATCAATTTATCAATCATTCACCACTCCTTCAATCAGATAGATAAATACACAGAAAATAAACAGTTATTCACATTTTGAAATGGTATTGAACATTAACAATAGGTCCGAAATGCGTATATGTGTCTTCCAATGTGGAATGACTATAATTCTAGTTAAAGTAATTATGCAAATAATACACAAATGAAGGTAAAATAAACACCCACAGTATATGACTGACTACATACTGTTGAACATTAGAAGTTTGATAGAACAACAAACAAACAGTGTTCATTTGGCAGGAGGTTATAAACCTCACATAAACACTTTACTCAACTGAATGCATAAATGAATTAAAACAAGGATAACTCGTGACCGTCAACTGGCTGCTTTTCAACGTAATCAATACAATTTTGACAAGCAACAACATTAAGTATCAGAACCGATGATAATACCTGTGTAGCAGAACCAAAGGCGTGACCAAAGTCAATGCCAATCATTCCTCCGGTTTCCATGTCAACCATGAAGTTTGACAAATGACGATCTCCAATACCCAAAATATATTGACAAATGCACAAACACGCATGCGTGCTTGCAAAATGCGACCTTAGAGTAAGGAATGCTTCAGGAGAGACGGAGAGTTGCGTGAAAGCACGTCTGTAAATCAAAACAAAGAAATCAAATACAATTTTAGACACATCACATATATGGGAGGTTGTTTGGAGTATTTACTTACAGCATTTGGTTTGTATCAGAAATCTCATTCATTGACTACATTCACCAACTAATGTGCAAACTAAAATCGTACACAAACTATCATTTGCTCAACATAACAGAATGATTAATCCATACTTTTTGTTCAAATATTGTTTTTGAGCTTGGCCGTGGCATTCTTAAGCCTGTTTTTCACTAGCGATGCAAGCACAAGCGCAAGCAACATACGCAGACGCAGTAACGCGTTGATCATCAGTGCCTTTTGTTTACGACAAATCAACACGTTACTGCGTCTGCTGCTTGCGCTCGTGCTTGCGTCGCTAGTAAAAACCAGGCTTTATGGATCACGCCAACTACATCTATTGTGCGTAACTTGTCGTCAAATTAATCAAACCAATTTAAAATAATCAACACAAAACACCTATAACGAAAGTAAAGTCTGTTCACCTGAGAAGATCCCACGGCACCAAAGCAAGCTTCTGCTTAAAGCTTCTCTCTGTTTCAGTTCGATTTGCTCTCCTACATGAAGGTTACAAAACTATTATTGCAGCTTCGTGTTAATAGTGGGAGGTATGGGTAAATGACCAAGTAACAGGTTAAACGCAAATAGAACAAGCCCAATAATGGCAATATTCAGCCATCTTGACGGAACAATCTTGTTCATTAAAATATAGACTGAAAATTTCGCGCGCTCTGATTGGTTAAAAACCATGTTTTATCAGAGTATAAATCATAGAAAAGCGTGTTTTATCGTTTCGCGCGCGTAAATCTATATTTTAAAGCACATAAAGAAGCCAAAACCATGTATTATACTGTCATAAAACACTCCGGGAATTTGAGAACACTTGAGAAATATAGAAAACACTCGCCTGCGGCTCGTGTTTTCTAAATTTCTCTCGTGTTCTCAAATTCCCGTCGTGTTTTATGACAGTATAATACATGGTTTTGGCTTCTTTATTTGTTAAATAAATGATTTAGCCAATAAACAATGAAGGAAGCCAGTTAGGGACATGAATACGCAAGCTCTTTATCGTGTAGGCAAAATAAATTCAATTCACCCGTGAACATAGCTGTTTTTCCTGTCTTTATTTTCACAATGTGCTTGCAATTATTGTTATACAGATAGCATAGATAACTCAGAAAATTTCACCTGGGAAATACATATATATTTTTTCATGTAAAAATACACAGAAAACCCTATCAACCGGTGATGGCAAAACACTTAGGAGAATAACGGTTGGCAATCACGCCTGGGCAAGATGACCCATCTTTAACGATCTGGTTTTTCCAACGTATTTTGTTTCATTGTGTTAGTGTATTGTAAATGTATTCATTTTGTCAACAGAAATACTAATACAGAGATAGACCCACCTTGCCCGTACTGGCTGCCAATCAAAACACGGGATTCACTTTATGTTGCCTGCTGGCGAAGCCAGCCATAATTTTGGTCTTGGAGTGATTTATTATTATTACCGCTTCGCTCCAAAACCATTTATTATTATATCGTACATATTAGTACACTGAACTTACTTGTACATTTCTCCGTAAAAGCGATTAGGCATTCTAGGATCACCCTTGAACTTTTCAATCCAGTTCTTATGGCAGGTAGCTGGACCATTACTGTAACAAGAGAGTGTGTTAACAAACCACAATTTGTGATGGAGAACTCGCACTTTATATCAACCAAATATAATTCGATAATTGGATTTCGTCTATTTTGCAATAGACCACGAATTCGTATGGTTTATTACAGCAAGGCGCCCAAAAGTGTGACTACTTTTAATTAATTCACATTCTTTCGTGCGCGTAAACTATCCAATCAGAAGTCAAGGATAGCTATTCTTCGGCATCTGATTGGGTAGTCTGCACGCACGAAATAATGTGAATTAATTAAAAGTGGTCACACTTTTGGGCGCCTTGCTGTAATTGGTTTAGTAAATAAAATACAAAATCAAACTTTGTTGAACGAAGTTAATTCACCCACATACGACTCCCAGTCGAAATCGAACCCAACTCCCATCCCTAATCCCGCGGGATGTTTGAGGAACTCGAGAAGAGTCAAGCCAAAGCTATACGACGGTTCTTTCAAAATGCATTCCAAGTGGAGTATTGCGCCGATGAATCATAGTACTGACTGATTTGATCAAAGAAATATAATTCATGTGGTTTTACCAGGACAATACTCAATAGCTGTGGACCAATCAGAGAGTGGCCAGCATGTCCAGTTATTCTATTAATAGCACAGGGACTAAAATGAGATTACCCAGATTACATAATGATCAATCGTCCGAGTTGATATAAAAGCAGCCATTTGAAGAAAACGTTATCCTCCAATTGCGAGCTCGGAAAATGATTGTGGTAGACATATACGTTTGATAAAAATAACATTATAAACGGTAAATGAAATGATCCATCTGAGCCCATGCTTCAACATCATAACTTCGTTTAACTATTTAACAGTTTGTCATGTCGGTTGTTTGAAACCAAAACCAACGCTGCACATGTCGAGTAAACATCTTTACTATAGTTAATCCTGAACAACAAACATTAGCGCATAAGTATATTTACATTCCCAGGTAGTGTTCATGTTCACTCTTGGTCATAGCAGCTTGTAACACTTCTTTGAATGGCTTGGTATTCTTCAGCCATTCAATCAACCCAACCCTGTTAAAAACAACAGCACAGCAATTATACTTTGTCTTTTTAATATATACAGTATATATATATTAATGTATTCGTGCAAAACGAACCAGGCATCCTAACAACAATGAACAACAACAACAACAACAACAACAATAAAACAACCATGTCCCACCGAGGAGTCATGGGAATGACTTGATAAGTCCTTAGTTTCAGGCCCCTTTGACTGCACGCTGGATCGCCTGCCATGACGTCATTCATTAGTTCAAAAAGCTGGAAACAAACACAAGAAATTTATGATAGTTAGTAATATGAAAATATGAAAAAATCCCACAAGAAAAAAAAAAGGAAAAAGAAAAGTAAACGACTTTAGATATGAAAGAACAAGGTTATCTTTAAATAGACTAGTATACTTCATGACAACTCCATTCTATTCAGAAATGTTCACTTATATCATACCATCATTTTTCTTTCCACGCAACTTTACTTTTGAAATGAATTAAAATAGGTCTTTTTATTTAAAGTTTCACTCTTAAAAAGCTTCACCCCACCCGCTGACCAAACATGGTCAGTTGCGTTCTGAAGCTTGATACTAGACCCAGTTCCCCGCTCACTTGTTCAATCCTCTGATCAAGTCTCAGGTCCTCTCCTCCTTTCACTAAAAACATGTGATCCTTTTCATCATCTCCTCGAATGATGAGGCGCTTTGGCTTACGGATTGAAGTCAACACCAACACCTGAAAGAAAAAAAAAGAGAACGAATTTGTGTCATATTTGAAACTTTATGGTTAATGTGGACACAAACGGGAAACTCTGAAGTTGCATTGTAACGAAATTATGATTCTTAAAACTGTTTCGTACCTTTTCATCAAACCCTGCAATTTTCACGTGATATTCAGGAAGTGGTTTTTTCCTTCCGGTGTATTGACCTGACAAAAAATAAAATAAATAAGTGATATCAAAGGAATTAGGGGCTTATAAGAGAGAAGGGGGGAGCTTTTACGGTAACGTTTCTTAATTTTAAGTTCATAATTACCAAAAGCTGTATTTTATTTGTTCTTGTTTTAGTAAATTATAAACTATTTAACAATGAGATTGCAAGCTCTTCAGGCACAAGCTTGCCCTTACCGGGAATCTCCAATGTATGCGTGTGGTCACTTGACTGAAAACGAGATAACCAGGGCGAGTACTCCTTCAGGTTTCCTGGGGGCTTTCCCCCAAGACGGGACCTATGCTCCGCCATCTTTCCATTAATATCTTTACACCAGGTGTTAAATTGCTGGATGGGCAAAGAGCGCAACATTAATACTTACAGTAAACATATTTTTATGACACATAAGAAACTGGTCTGGGGTACAAAAGACAAGACTTGACAACACATGCCCTCTATAGGTTAAGGTATTTTCATCTGTGTTATTTTGAAAGTACAGTCTTTCTTCAGACATTAGCCAACCAAACAAGGAGAAAAAGTATCATCCAAAAGTAAGTACTAACAAGAAATGGTTACAAACAAATACTTGTCTTGTGTGAATCAGCGCTTAGCATCACGAGGCCATCACATAATACAAACAAGCAATAAAAAACGCTCTCCTTATTTTATGCAGTAGAGGTAATATGTCCATTAATTTCAAGAACATTTCTGCTAAAAAGATTTAGTATTAATATTCACCACTTCACCATAAGGGAATGACTGAGTTAGCTACAGACTGAATATTTGTGTAAACTTACATTAGCCTTAACTCCCTTGAGTTTTTCGCCTTCCTTTCCAAAAACCTTTTGAACTACACTTGCAAATTCCTGCAAATCGTGGACAACACCTTGTGATTGGACGCTGGGTTTGAAAGTTTTTAAGTACGATATTTACGCTAGGTTATCAGAATTATGGACTTCAAATGGGCACGGTGTAGAAAAATAATACACTTAAAGTGCAACTAACCCCAAAATTTTGTATTCGTTTAAATAAATGTACTTGTTATTTGAAACTTAACTGCGAAAATTTTTTTGGATTTGGTTGAATCCTCGATTTTCTGTGCCCCGACAAAGTGACCAAAAACGCCCCCATTTTTGTTCACGGCCGCGTTTTTGACTGGGAATGAGTTTAGCGGCTAGTGACGTCAACTCAGGAGCCTTGGATCCTTCGCGTCCACTAATTTCCTTCAGGAAGATGCGATACACATTCGAAAAGTGTGTAGAAACGCCTTCCAGGTGCGTTATTGGCCGTTGCAGTAACACCCCAGATTTAGAGAAAGGTATACTATACCATTCTAGAGCGATCGTCGAGAAAATACGAAAAAGACGGTGGATGTAAACTCAAGCGAACGAAGTAAAGTGGGACTGTGAGAGCCATTGCTCAAGAACTCCGTCTAGAATTTGTCCGCGCACTTCTAGCAGGCTGACTTCCAAAGGCTA
Organism: Desmophyllum pertusum; assembly: GCA_029204205.1. Lineage (NCBI taxonomy): Eukaryota > Metazoa > Cnidaria > Anthozoa > Scleractinia > Caryophylliidae > Desmophyllum > Desmophyllum pertusum. The sequence goes on along the minus strand of MU825419.1, from coordinate 141,880 downwards.
TTTAACCCGGTCGAAGCCAACCCAACTAGCCATCGACCAAATGTTACCGAGCACCTATCTCTACCATCGCTATAGCCAGAAATGTAAGCCCCTGAAATTCAGTAGCGCGAGCGTAGAATCCGAGCATTCATCCGTAGTATCGCGCATCTGTAATGGCGTTAACATTTCACCCTCGTGCGAAGCAATTTCAGGAATATTGATGAAAGTCAGACGAATTTCTTTCGAAGGATAAAATAGGAAAAATGACAAAAGATTTGAACTCCAAAAGTTTTTCTGAGGCCGGGAAATAAGCAGTGCGATAAACCGTATACTGATCGTAATATCAATGCGGACTACAGAGGGAACAGGTCCACTTCGCTTATCGAGGTTTAAAAAGTGTTATTTATTTGACGGTTTTTACTTCAAAATTAACTTAGTTCACTTATTTGGAGTAGCAACGACAAACGTTTGAGGATGTCAAAACTGTAGTGATGTGGTTTGTTTCCTTTCAGCTTGTTTTTTATGGCTTCAATTTCCAGGCCCGAGCAAGCCGCGCGGAGCAAGCCGATTTTCAATCGATCGAAAAAAGCCGCGAGCGAGAGAAAACTGCGACAGTTACTTGGCTTTTGTAAAAATCAAAACCCTCTAAATGGTGAAAAGCTGGCATTTAACAGAATAACCATTGCTTTACAAAATACATACTCGCTAAAGCAAAAATATAAATGATCATTCGGCTCGCGCATATCGATGCATGGGAGTACTATAGGTGACAATAATTGCTTACCATTGACTGACTTCTTCAGTGCTATCCAAGCGGTCCTTTGTGCTTTCTTTTCGACTCTTCGTTCGCTTTGACCTCCTTTTCGCATTTAGTTGTCCATTCCAGGTGACCGGGCAGTTCATCCAAGAAGATATCTTACTCATTGCTGCTTGAAGTATCGATTGCGAGTCTATTTGTTTACATCTGGTTTGACAAGTATTCTTGGTTTGCACCTGACGTCATCAAAATTCTAAAAGCTAAACTGGTAATTCTACAATGCTATTCTTTTCACATATTCTATACGTACAAGATTTTAACCTCTATGCAAAGTTTGGTATTGATTCAGTGCTTCATTTCGCAGATAAAGCATTTTGAAATATGCGATGTCCCGGATTGACGTGTTTTTGAACTGTCACAAAAACGACCAAAAACGGGTATTTTAATGTCATTTTTAAATTTTCATATGTGATATTAATTTAGAAGTGATATCCAAAGAGTTTTGAAGTGAAAGCTAATGATATTGATGGTAAAATCTACTCTACTTCTTACACAATTTTTTGGCCGCCATATTGGTGCCCCAAAGAAGGACACCAACATGGCGGCTGCATACTAAATACAGTAATTTTCTGAATATTATTTTCGTAATAACTCGGTTATGAAAAACGCTGCGATGCTAAAATTTGGAACAAGAGTTTCTTTCTGTCTGCTCTATAACCTGTTAATTTTCTGATGTTGTTGATGCAAGCAAACAGGTTTTGTAACATTGATGCAAACTACCAATTAGTGATAAGACTAACCAAGAATCCACTCTTTCTTTGCCGTCAAGTCTAGCTTGAATTACTTCCTCTAGCTTGTTGTCTTCTTCTTCTTCCTCCTTTTCGTATTTCTTCAGCCATTCCTCGTCCACATACGGTTCGTCGGTATAAGCGAAAGCCATCCCATCTGTGTGCTTCGATCATCACGGGAAGCTACAATAGCTTGCGACCCGTGCATCTTCCACTTCGATCTCAACATTTTTGTGTCATAGTCTTCCGAATTGTAACTAGACTCCGAATTTGAGTCACTAGATGACATATCTAGTTTGTGTTAAAATTCTGTGGCTTTCGAAGATAAAATGGCTCGGAAATAAAGAAAAGAATATCTACGCTCGAAGGATTCCCAGTCAAATGCTTGTAAACATGATAAATCACACTCCTGCTTTGACGTCACATTGCTCGACCCAGGACTCCAATTTGCGCGGTGGTGAACATGGAAAGCCTGACTTTAAACAACTGTAGAAACGCGGGGATTTTATCAATCACGATTTTGATTTTGATTTTGATCAATTTTTTCGCAGACGTGATCGGGGCAATAGATAGATTTTAAAGAGAAAAAAAAAATTTGGGGGTTAGTTGCACTTTAAAATATGTAATAAAATTGCCTGAACAGAGCTTCAGTGAGGTGACAACGACAATAATATTTATTTCGCTCAGATATAAAAATAATGTGAAAATAGAAAATACACCATAGTAGATAAAATTGAAAAAAAAAAAAAAAAAACCTAAAACGTTTAATATTACTGCTATAGGTACTGCTATGCCATTCACAAGTTAATGTTAGGAAAGAAAGGAATGGGCCTGATGTACCTCACGGTATGTGGGACTGATATATTGACCTTATACTCAATTTTTCTTTACCTGAGCAAACCTTTTTCTGAATGGACCAAACGCATTTCCTGGAATCTGTGAGCTAGTTCCTGGCATTGTTCTGCTGTCCAGCAGGTGTTGAAACATAGATCCAAAGCATTCTTTGACGGCTTGTGAATCGCTTTTCTTATCCTTGTCTTCTAACAACTGCTTCATGGGCCCGTCACACCAATCCTGTTAAAATACAAACAGAATGAAAGATCAAGCTAATCCTCCTTATGAAGTCCATGTTTTGATATTAACACTGTATCCTGATGTCTCTTCAACTCGCATCCCTAGTATATTACTCCTGCGCAGGCCGCTATAATAATAATGCTTCATCTGTTTGGCTGACGAACAGTTTTTTATCTTCAAGATAATTCCACAACAAATATCTGTATCAACATAACTGTTTCGCAACTCACGTGGATGAACATCAAATAGCGTCAGTTTCTTCATGGGCGACTCCACAATCTTTAACAATAACCTAAGGACTCGCATGTATAAACAAACCTTGAAGACCATCTCTGGGTTGGTAAGCTGCTCTAAAGCGGCAATGAAGTCATTCAATAATGGATTGTCCAGTGACTCCTGAAGCCTGTCAATCATATCCCAACAAATAGAAATAACAATTAACTTAGTGGGCTTCAACAAGCAAGGTAACTTACTTATGAGCTAATGATGGGTACCTTGCCAATTGTACAGTAGCTACCAACTAAATCGCATGTTTATATACCTGTTCTTACTTGTGACTTTGCTGTACCTCGTGCTTGGATCATGCGGTCCATGGAATGCCCCAGAGATCACTTCTGTAAGCTACCTCAATAAAGATCTTTTTAATGCCTACTGGCAGAATATCACCTTGCTTCTTTGTTCTAGTTTGATTTTAGTTTGCTACATCGATTCAAAACAGTTGAAAACCAGACCAAATATACTGACGAATTTGGATTTAAATGAAATTGAGATCCGGATGAAAATGGCCATCAATTTGAGTTGATTTGGGATTAAAGTTTTGACTTCGAACTAAAACAAAGTTTGCGAAAGAAACCTTGTAACACTAATTCAAAACCCACATAACACGTTACCTCTTCACAATCTCTTGATTGGCTTTTCCATCTTTGTTTTCTTCAAACACAAACTGCTCACTGCTTATCTTGAATGGATACCATAGAGCCTAAAAACAAAGAGGATATGTAATGTCACCAGACAAAGCCATATCAAGAAAAAATATTCACACTTTGAGAGGTCTTTCTTCATCGCATTACCATTAAGATTACCATTACCATTAAGATTACCATCACCATTACCATTACCATTTTCATTACCATTGCCATTACCATTAAGATTACCATTACCATTACCATTACCATTACAATTAGCATTACAATTAGCATTACAATTACCATTTCCATTAAGATTACCATTACCATTGAGATTGCCATTACCATTACCATTACCATTACCATTAAGATTACCATTACCATTACCATTACCATTACCATTACCATTACCATTAATAATAATAATAATAATAATTTATTGATTTATATTGCGCAAATATCAATTTGAGAATTTTCAAATGCGCTCTTAAAATAAAGTAATATAAGTAACATATACCATTACCATACCATTACCATTACCATTACCATTAAGATTACCGTTGAGTGTGTATTACGGAAGGAAAAGGCAGTTCACTATTAATTGTAAGTATTGATGGAGTTAGCCTGCGTTCAAAAATACAACTGCCAATCCTATTCCTTTCCCGGAAACATATGAACAAAGAAAAGTTGAATTTACCTGAGGATAGGTTCGCGCTATTTTCTGTAAAATCTCATGCACTGATTTCCCTTCTTGCTTGTCCAATATGGCGACCATCTGATTAATCCAACCAATGAACATCCAGCATGGAACATCTGATGCCTTTGAAAACAAACACGGTAAGTAACAATCATTCTCAAACTCATTAATAATTCATCAAGTTAAACAAAGGAAATCATAACCGTGACGGTTGTTTGGATACCCGGTCTTAATTAGCTTAAATTTTAATTATTTTATTTCTCCGTTTACTCTTCGTTTAGTTTCGATCGAGAAGATATATCAAACACTCGAGACTGTGCTTCATCTCATTTCCATACACCTCGAAGTTTGTCAAAAATACTCCTCTTCACGACATAAAAACTCTCTTCTCGATGTTTGGAAATGTGATGAAACACTGTCTCTTGGGTTTGATATATTACTTCAAATAAGCATGTTATGTAAACAATACAAATCAAAATGTCATCGTTTCATGCAGGTTTTACATGTTTTTTTCTGTTAGTAAAATACTTGGAGTATTTGGAATATACATGATGCACTTGCAACTTACCTTCTTAATGAATGCGTCCAGAGTGTCAGGGTACAACTCCACTATTTGAAGAAGTCTGGGGAACTTCTGACGAGCCTCATCAGAACTATAGCACATGGCTTTTAACATGTAGCGCACAACAATACCAGGGAACAGCTACAAAGATACACTTCACTCACTAATTGTCATACAATGTATCAGGAGGCAAAACTTGATTAAAAGTTAACTTTCTGGTAAGTCTCACATGTGCAAGTTGTTTGGAACTCTGATATATGCATTAGTGGTTTTCAATTTCCGAGTAGCCTCTGTCACTGACTGAATAACATCTTTCTACCAAGATTAAAATTTACCATCATTTCTTTCCAAAAAATATACTGTTACTTCGTGTTTTGGATTGTTATACAGACTCTTAAGAGTGACTGCCTGTTGGGATCGAGAATGGTCCGTCAACGACCAATTTGGCGAATCGCTGATATTTTGCCCAAAGATACCCTTGGGTGAACTATTTTCAAAAATCATATTTAAAAGTTCCAGCGATTTTTTAATTTTCAGAAAATCGCGAAAATTTGAAAGTGCGGTCACAATGCGGTTTTTCGCTTCATCAAATGACAAAAATAAGGTGCAAGTACGAAGCACCGCCGAAGCGTTAAAAAAATCCAATTGACGCCAAACTTCACACAAAGTCGGAACAACTATTCCTATGCATTGTTCACTTGTAACAATTTTCAAGTACGTTGATATTGCAATTTTGCAAGCCATTTTAAAACCACCTCCGAAAACCGCTAAAAATGGCGGCAGAATATCGTTAATGTTTAACACCATAAAAATCCATCTGGTACCTCATTTTTCGAAACTTTAATTTCACAGCCCTAACATATGATTATTAAACTTTTACCATGCCAAGTTTCAGGGTCGAACTCGAAACGCTTCCCTTCGAAAAAATCCAAAATCTATGTAATGTGTTCGTGCCAAATGACGCAAGATTTAGAGACGAATTAGAGGTTAATCAACTTCAATTTGGCCCATAAATTCTAAAATTAATTTCAATCTTGGCAATTTGCAGCGTGAAGCTGGCAAAAATATCTAATAGCATATAGCAAACGCATTCAGAGGCTTTAGAAGATATTGAAAGTCAAATTTGAGATAGAAATCTCTCTAATTTTACCATCGGCTAGTATTCGCAATGTACAGTAGTTACAAGTAAACAAACGTTCGTCGATCGGTCTCTCGAGAGGTCAGGATGTCAAGAACAGTTCAAAGGTTCGGCAATGTATCACTGGAGCGAATATCTAGCAGAAGACCAAAATGTCAGTGTTGTAGTCTGGTAGTAATTTCAAAACAAATGGCGTCTAAATAATTGAAAAACAAGAAGCGAAACTATCCGACCCCAAACAAATACACATCATTTAGCGCTAATTATTGCACGAAGTATAAGCCACAAGAAACATACCCAAAAGCCATACGTCCACCTAAGTGCTACATATTAGCTTCCACAATTCCAAGCTTTCTGTTATAAACATCAGGGAAAATCTGAATCCATTTTCTGGCGGCATATTCAGTACCATCGGCATGCGTATTGTCAGGCACTAAAGTGTTGTTGACATTCGAGCCTCAACAAATGTCACGCAAGTCAACGCCTGAATTAGCTATCAGGCCTGGCCGCCAACTTTACTTTACAACATACTTCATTGAAAAACTCTGACAATATATTAGCACCATAATTATGTGAATTGTAATGAATTTCGGGGGATTTCTTGCGGGAAATATCGGTCTTTGCGGGATCTATGTTTTTACAAATTATATGAGAGGGGGACCGGGAGAGGTGGATAATTTTTGCAGGAATATTTTTTTCCGAACATTTGTATAATCAAATATGTAAAGATCTTGCAACATTGGATTCCTGGCCATTCCCGAGATGGATTGTGCAGAAATTTTCATTCTTCTCATTCTTCATGTTTTTGCAAATTATGAGACGGGGAAGAAGTTGGGGAGAAGTGGATAATTTTTGCCAACCTCGTTCCCAGGGTCTCTCTTCTTCCAGCCAAACGCGATTGAAGAAGAGAGACCCTGGGAACGAGGTTGAATTTTTGCAGGAATATTTTTTTCCGAACTATTTATAAACAGCTATGTAAAGATCTTGCAATATTGCATTTCTGGCAATTCCCGAGATGGATTGTGCAGCATTTTTCATTCTTCAACAACATTTATTTTGTACTCTCTCAAAAAAATTACAATTTACAATTTTTTTTTCTTCGGATAGCAATACGGGATTATTTGTAACAACCTACACCCCCCCCCCCCCCCCCCCCCCCTTCCCCTTCTTCTCTCTTAAAAATTACAATGGTCCATCGCTTATGAGATATGTTTGCTAAGTATGAAAAGGCACGAAATAATGACAGTTCTCGATAATTTACTTTCGGCACGTGCACTTGCTAGTAATGTCCTTCAGAAGTGCCAAGTTTGGAGCCTTGTTACGCACGAATGGGAGAGCTCTATCTAGGCCCAGGCCTTCGCACACGCGTTGCAGCATCGGTAGCTTGAGTAGCTTCAGCGCATTGCACGCACGTCGTCCTGATAGTACACGAGAGGAATATGCTGGAGCTGGATTATTTTTACTGCCTCCTTTGCCTGACTAAAATTAGTCTCCTCCTGTCATTCCTGGACATCCATCTCATCTGAGGGTCCCTTTGGCGCACTGCAAGAACTTTGGCGAGAGACGAACGAGGCGACCTGCGAGGTGGAGAATCAGTGCCACTGGCTCGTCGCATTTCTCGCGCAACAATCTCGGCGTCAAGCTTGCGGCCCGTCGTTTGGCCAATACGGAATTTGGCAAATAGGTATGACTGTTGCTTGTCGCTAAATCCATGCGCCTTCTTGGCTGCCCTGACTGACCCATCCCTGGTCATCCCTCTTTTGGAAAAAACAGTGGCCTCTTGGTGACTTATTGGGGTTTTGAGGGAAGGTAATACGTGCTAATACGCACTGTTCACTATGCGCGCGCTCTGAAGGCCTTCTATTTACTCGCGAAAATAATTCGCGAAAATAATTAAGTGAGAATAAGGTACTTGTAAGCAGCCGTCTTGGGGACATGAATAATTCCCTGTTGCCTCGCCGCTATCCACGGAAACACCAACAGCCAAGAGGGGGGGGGGGGGGGGGGGGGGGGAGTGTGTGTGTGTGTGTGTGTGTGTGTGTGTGTGTGTGTGTGTGTGTGTGTGTGTGTGTGTGTGGGGGGGGGGGGGGGGGGGGGGGGCTGGGTGTTGGCGGGGAAGGTTGTTTAAATAAAATCCAGTGGTGCTATCCGGAGAAGAATGAAAAATTCTGCACAATCCACCTCGGGAATGGCCAGGAATCCAATGTTGCAAGATCTTTACATATTTGATTTTACAAAAGTTCGGAAAAAAATATTCCTGCAAAAATTATCCACCTCTCCCGGTCCCCCTCTCATATAATTTGTAAAAACATAGATCCCACAAAGACCGACATTTCCCGCAAAAAATCCCCCGAAATTCATTACAATTCACATAATTATGGTGCTAATATATTGTCAGAGTTTTTCAATGAAGTATGTTGTAAAGTAAAGTTGGCGGCCAGGCCTGATAGCTAATTCAGGCGTTGACTTGCGTGACATTTGTTGAGGCTCGAATGTCAACAACACTTTTGCCTGACAATACGTATGCCGATGGTACTGAATATGCCGCCAGAAAATGGATTCAGATTTTCCCTGATGTTTATAACAGAAAGCTTGGAATTGTGGAAGCTAATATGTAGCACTTAGGTGGACGTATGGCTTTTGGGTATGTTTCTTGTGGCTTATACTTCGTGCAATAATTAGCGCTAAATGATGTGTATTTGTTTGGGGTCGGATAGTTTCGCTTCTTGTTTTTCAATTATTTAGACGCCATTTGTTTTGAAATTACTACCAGACTACAACACTGACATTTTGGTCTTCTGCTAGATATTCGCTCCAGTGATACATTGCCGAACCTTTGAACTGTTCTTGACACCCTGACCTCTCGAGAGACCGATCGACGAACAATCGTTTGTTTACTTGTAACTACTGTACATTGCGAATACTAGCCGATGGTAAAATTAGAGAGATTTCTATCTCAAATTTGACTTTCAATATCTTCTAAAGCCTCTGAATGCGTTTGCTACATGCTATTAGATATTTTTGCCAGCTTCACGCTGCAAATTGCCAAGATTGAAATTAATTTTAGAATTTATGGGCCAAATTGAAGTTGATTAACCTCTAATTCGTCTCTAAATCTTGCGTCATTTGGCACGAACACATTACATAGATTTTGGATTTTTTCGAAGGGAAGCGTTTCGACTTCGACCCTGAAACTTGGCATGGTAAAAGTTTAATAATCATATGTTAGGGCTGTGAAATTAAAGTTTCGAAAATTGAGGTACCAGATGGATTTTTATGGTGTTAAACATTAACGATATTCTGCCGCCATTTTTAGCGGTTTTCGGAGGTGTTTTCAAAATGGCTTGCAAAATTATAATATCAACGTACTTGAAAATTGTTACAAGTGAACAATGTATAGGAATAGTTGTTCCGACTTTGTGTGAAGTTTGGCGTCAATTGAATTTATTTGAACGCTTCGGCGGTGCTTCGTACTTGCACCTTATTTTTGTCATTTGATGAAGCGAAAAACCGCATTTTGACCGCACTTTCAAATTTTCGCGATTTTCTGAAAATAAAAAATCGCTGGAACTTTTAAATATGATTTTTGAAAATAGTTTACCCAAGGGTATCTTTGGGCAAAATATCAGCGATTCGCCAAATTGGTCGTTGACGGGCCATTCTCGATCCCAACAGGCAGTCACTCTTAATATATAACAAGGAACGAAAAACAAATGGGACACTAAACAAAGAAAAAACAAAAGTTCCAGCTGGTGGTTAACAAGTTGTTTAAAAGTAATCAAATATTTTACGAAAAAACAAAAAAAGTACCTTTGTGTCGACCTCTATAGGTGGACCAGCATCTACAGGATGGCAAGAAAAATATATATGATGGTTACAAACATAATGTAACAAACATATTTAGTGGCCAACTCAGTGACTATGGAATTTTAAGCAGTCTGATTGGTCCGCTATCTCAGGATATACAACACTATCCACTTCCTAGGAGTTAAATATTGCCGAGAATTCTGGGAAGCCTTTTGGTAGAATGTTTAGTAAGAAGAAAAATTAAAATGGACGGTGAAAATTATCGCTCTACTTGTGTTTCAGAAGTAGAATTCCTGAAAATTCAAAGGCTACAGAGTTTGTTCTAAAAAAATCCCAAGTTGTACATATCTTGTGGTATCATAATGACGAATTAACGAGGGTTACCAAACATCAGAACTAACAGGTACATGTAAATTTGTTAAATGAAAATACTGACCTTCTTCTTTCTTCCTAAGACAATTATCACAAAAATTGACCATAGCCATCATAGCTTGGACAATACCACTGCAAGCATAAGAAAAAAAATAAAAAAGTCTTAAATCGAGATTGAACGTGATGACAGAGCATTGGCGTTGAAAGAAAGCAACATTACATTAGCACTGTTTTGCATGTCTACATAACCTTTGGGATCAACCTTGATTGCGAAGCTAAGGGCGCAGCAAATTGTACCTGTAATATGGCGGGAATTTCTGCTAACTTAATCTAACTGGGTAGAGCTCTTCAACAACATACAAATTATCTTGATGGCAGATAAATAGCTATTTTGGCCTGGTAGCTAAATAAACGTTCATGAAGTCACAACCTGCAGTCAAATCTTGTTCTCCACTGACTGAGCTATCATATCAGATGGGTAGGAATGGACAGAATATTGATACTGGAACTGTGCGATTGAGCAGGAGCCAAATTGATTTGAACGTAAAATATGGCAAATCCATTGTGAAGCAGTAACAGAAGCATTTCACTGAACATACCTGGCCTCAGGCCCTTTGTATTTCTCTTCAGCGTTTTTAGCTGCCTTGATGGCAGACTGCAGCGATACAAACGAGCGCGTCATCAGCTGACTTACAACCTGTTGGCAGAATAGTTAAATTGGAGCTCAGGAACTATTTTATTTTTCAGTAGTAACCCAAGAAAGGAAATACAACCACACAACACAACCTTGGTGAATTACGTTAAGCTACAGTAAAGTAATTAAAATAGAAACAATGATTACCTTCTTAGGAGAATTAGCAGAGTTGACTCCACAGAGTCTGGCTAAGTTAGCCTTCTTGTCATTGTCCAAGGCAGTAAAGATTATTTCCCCTAAACAAAGGAAATCCCAAGGCAAAATATCCAGTTAAGAAACAGATGTGTCATACTTTATAACATACAGTGCGCTGTAAAATCTTTACAGTACTTGAAAGCAAATAAAATAATTATATTCCCCTTCCCACTCAATGTTGTAACGAAATAGGCAAGTATTGTAGCTATGATTCATTATCTTTGTACCATCTTTGGAGATTGCTTTGGTCAATATATCAAAAGTCTTGCTCCTAAGAATATGATGCTGGAGGCCCCTCAACGGTTCACTTTCCAATATTCTGCTGGCGCTAAATTTGTCTGGAAAATAACAAATAAGAAGTGAATTAATTCTTCGGGCTAAATGAACAGCATGACAGCTTTTAGTTTACAGCCAACACAACTCTTACCTAACTGCCCTGCAGCCATTAAAGCAGTATCCACAGCCTCGATAGCTGTCAGGGTTTGTGTTTTTCTGTGATGTACTTTGGCATAAGTGTGGGACCAACTGATCTGCAAGTTTTCATCATCCTAGAACAACGTGGCAGTGACAAATCGAACATGTTATAAAATATCAACCATGTTAGAAAACAGTTGATATGACTTTGTTATGGTTGTTTACCATATCCAAAATCGGAATCAGCCAATCAGAAGCTCTATCTACTATTCTGTTATCCTAAGATATCACGCACTTGGTGCGACCCCAGCCTTTGAGTGTATCGTTAGGATAGTCACATGTTGCAGTTAATAATAAGTCATGTATTATTATAAGAGATTGCATAGGGAATATTACTAATATAACTGTCCTTCAAACTCACCTGTCTTTTTACCTTAATATCAATAGTGATAAGAGCATTTAATTATACAAGATTAAATTAAAGCAAAGCTGAAGTGGTTGTGTCTAAATTAACTAAATCATGAAAGGTAAAAAGTATACAGCATGCCTGAGGTATCATGGTGAGAGCTTCTTTAAGATATTTGTTTGCCACTGGGTAATTTGCCTGCAAAACAAAAACATGCAATTACTTTACGTTTACGGACATGATTACTTTTTTATTGCACGATAACTAGCATTGACTTTGGATGCTGTCAACCAAAGGGATCTCAGATCATTAGGAACTGACAAGCAATGTGCAATTAAGTTGGGTATAAAAACATCAACAACCTACCTGTTCTTTAGCAGCGTTTGCCATATGCAGCTTGAGCTGAACTTCATGCTGTACAAATCTGTCTTTTACGACCACAAGAGTTTCTCCAGACCTGCCAACAATGCATTCAAGTGTTATAATTATCAATTCAAGCTAAACCAACTGAAGTTATGGATCAAAGTAAAGCAAGGTGTACGTTGCTAAATGAAACGTCCTGCTAGCGGACTCTCCTTTATCTTGTGCTAAAACTAGCTATGGCAGCAGGCTCTTATCACATGTCTGCACTTTTGGTGCAAACTATCTAGCTCACGTCTAACTTCTCGTCATACATAAATGTTCGAAATAACGCTGTTCAAATTTCTGTCTGAAATTTCCAAATAAATGATACATCCGAATATTAAAATATTTGAAAACGTACAAAACTTTGTCTTTTTATCGTCTCCAGAAGTACAATGATGTAAAGGACAATATAATATACTTTTAATAAAAAAAAGCTAGGGTCCTCTTAGTGATGCACACTCTCGAGTAAATACTTAACAATTTACAGGAAGTGCATTCAGCTGATTCAGAAGTACTCAACAAGGGGAAGGGGGGGGGGGGGGGGGGGGGGAAAGGGTGAGAGATACTAATTTCCTCACTGACCATAATACCAAAAACAAGTACACGGAAAAATGCATGTGGCGAAGTAGAAAGTGGCAAAACATTTAGAAGATTACCTCTCCTCAGCTCCTATTGTCTCAAATTTCCGCAAGATTTTGTTCATGTATAGAACTCTGAGAAGAAAGGAAGAGATGTCAGCAGAACAAACGATTTTATGCACCAAATAAATGAAAAGACTAATCAACATGACAGGGAATGAAAGGACAATTTTCATTTATTTCTTGTCTCAAAAAAAATAATTCCTTATACAAGTATATGTCACACACTACCCTCAACAAATTGTTTTAGACGCTTAAAAATTAAAATGCCGACAGTTTCCGATGAAAAATGGCCGCGCTGGGAATGGGTTTGATTTTGTGACGTCAATGTTGTTGAGTTTAGTTTCACGTTAAAGAGGGTAAAGCGTCTCTGTTCATGTCGAAGAGTTTCTTTCATTTTTGTGTGGAACTTTTGGCAATATCTCTTTCCAAATGGACAGTAATTTTAATTTTTCGGTTGAAATTGTTGATATTCAGTCTTATCAGCTCGAACCTCTTGCATCAAACAAGGATTCGAACAAATCTCCGACTCTTCAGGCTACAGCATCAACCAAGAGAGAATCAGTGACATGACTAGGACCCTTAATGTCATGACCTGCCAACTGTCACGCTACAGTAACGAGAAGATAGATCACCTGTTGGTAACAAAATCATCCCATACACTGATGGGATGGAGTCTAAGATCAGGTAATCTTGAACACCACTTGTCCAACAATGACACCACTGGTGTGACACTTGAGAAGTTCTCTGAAAATAGTTTACTACGTTAGAAAAAAGTATGAATATCACATGTTATAATGTGGCGTAGTAGTATAGCGACGTAATACACACAAAGGCATACAAAACAATACATAAAGCCACCACTGAATATCTCAAATAATTATGAAGAATTCAATTGCAATCTCATTGGCAGAATTCGTGCTATATCTGACTTTTTGTATCCGAAGTATCATTGATCTTTAGAACTGTTGTGAATGACATAAACAAACAAACAAACAAACAACAAACAAACAAACAACAAACAAACAAACAAACAAACAACAACGAACTTTCTCAGTCAAGTTGAAATACATGCAGCTTTAACAAATGCAGTACTATTCCTTTCCAAATGAGGCACTTATGCACAGGTACATGTTGACTACAGTAACTTTACTTGACAATTTAACTTTATCCTTGCTCTACAGGAATAACCTGGCAAATAGTACTTGAATTCCGTCTTCTGAGAGACAACTCAGTAGTTTTATTATCACAAACGTTTTATAATCACAAACAATAACATACCTTCTTCTGCAATAAATTCAAGAAATTCTTGCATTTCTGTCATCTTTTGTAATGACTGCAGTTTGGCAGAGCGACTGGCAGATAACATAGAGTCCAGTCCTGCCCAGTCCTGTTAACATATACAGTGTATATCAATTAATCTTTACTGAACAATGATTTTCAACCAAAATCAAAGACAAAATCACTTACCACGAGGAAGCTCTGTTCATAGTTACCAGCATAGTAACATGCCCTGTCATAATCATCTTGAATAATGTACATAAGTGCCAAGCTATCACTGTGACGACTCTGTAATAAAAAAGATTTTCAGAAACATCATTGTATCTTTTATATCAATTTCATCAGGTAATAAACTGATGTAATGGGATATTTGGTTCCTTGTTGCATCAGATATTTACAGAAACGTGGCCATTTTCTCCCTGAAGTATAAAGGCCGTTTTCTTGGTAATGGTACTCAAGAGTAAGAAAGCAATGACTGTTCTTCTTTATTCTTACCTGCAACAGAGCTGCTCTCTCATTGTTTTGCATTGCTCTGGTCACAAAAGAATTCAGTGATGTGTCACCAGATCCATGACACTGTAACTTCAGTTTACTTGTTATCAGATAAGGAAGGTAGTGCTCCTACAAAATGGAGGACGAAGCATTAATAGGATGATATGCAGAAGTAGAACATGACATGGTAATCTCTTCTAAGTCTGGTGCTATAAACTCCCGTTTTTTTTTTTCGCATGGAGTGACTAAGAGGTTTGACAAACAGCTGGATGGGGTAGAGATTCGTGGATTCAATACATGGGCTACGACATGCCTGACTCAAAGTAACCATGTATTGCTTACAATCAAGCCAAAAATATTTATAAAACATGACATTGTTATCTCTGCTGCAAACCTCACCTGAAAAAAGGTGTCAGTCCAAACTTTATCAAGATCTGGAGGATTTGTATCGTCTATGTTTCCAACTGAGCATTTTTCCAAGTCCTTCCATTTAGCCAGGTTAGCAAAACACTGAAACAATGTAATAAGTAATAAGACAATTTAATAGTAAGTATTAAGACAATTTTGTTATAGTCAAGGGATGGGTTATTCTGGCCATAAATGCCATTTTTAAAAACGCCATTGATTCATCAGCAATATTGCCTTTTAGTTATCAGATGGTGAAACAGTGGATCATGTAATGTGGCCTCCATGTTTAACAAATTGGTTAACTGTTAATGATTACTTGACGTAATTCAGTGTGATAAATATTTTGGCGAG
Organism: Desmophyllum pertusum; assembly: GCA_029204205.1. Lineage (NCBI taxonomy): Eukaryota > Metazoa > Cnidaria > Anthozoa > Scleractinia > Caryophylliidae > Desmophyllum > Desmophyllum pertusum. Next base: position 126,517 of record MU825419.1, on the reverse strand, counting down.
ACCAAACAAGACTTGTGTCATGAAGTGTAGTGTACCAAAATTGCACTATCGGTTTAATTTCTTTATGCACAGAGGACTTTTCAGGAGTCAAAATGTGACGTGTTTTTGTACTCGCTATCTTGATTGCTTATGGTTTGGAAAAAAAAAAACTGTTTCAGGTTAGAGTTTCCCTGGTGACAAATTTGGCGAAAAAACCGACAAATTGTATCGTTTCTGATTATAATTGTTTTGTGGACGATTAGTTGAGTCAACCACGAGTAGGAGACGCAAGCCGTGGTTTTGGTGCGAAAACTGGCTTAAATTCCACTCAAATTACTTTGCAACATTGTGTTTAGAAAAATCCAGCAATAATATGTTGAGTTAAATGTAAGGCTGACATACCTGTAACCTGGCATCATCCCACAAATCTTCTTCCTCCTGCTGTGGTTCCCCGTTTTCCCAGAGTTCACTTCCAATGGCCTGGGTTTTTTTTTGTAAAAGCAATTAGTAAAGAAATTTGGGGGGTTGTTGTGACAAAATAGTAAAATTGGCATGCAGATTAACCAATACTACATGTTAACTTCGCCGCTGCTTACAAATAAGACATACGCGCCGTTTTCAAGTCCAACACCACACTTAGGAAGCCTGTAACTATCTCTACTCCTCTTCAAAGCATCGAGACAAATCGAAAGGATGTACAGTCTCACAGCACATTGTCCGTATAATAAGCTTCTCCGATAACAAACCCTCTTGATAATAAGCCCACCAAGTTCTCTATATTGGTGACCTTACCTCATTGTACAGTTTAAGAGCCTGAGAATAGTCTCCTCGCGCCTCTGCTTCTAAGGCCTTCTGGGTAATGGGTTGGGTTCCAATGTGTCCAGTAAAGATACCTCGCAACACATCATAGTCACCTAACGACCTATACAACCTACAGCAGGAATTATAGCAGTTAAATTCTAGTAAATTATTTGATGGCTTTATTTATTAGTTATAGCTTCATTGCATCACGTCCAGAAACTTGCATGTAACCAATTCAACACATACACTGTACCATTATTGGAACAAGTGTACCAATGCTAACCTAATATATCATGAAAACACAGTTGTCATTTAAACTCATAAAAATATTATCCCTTCCTTGAAATAGCTGGAGAGTAATTTAATATTCCCATTTACACTAACTAAAAATGCTTAATTAAACCAAGTTGGAAAAAAAGACAGAATGAACACACAACACCACCTTCCCGGCAATAAACCTCAGTATGCAATGTGTAAACCATGTTTAGCTGTTCAAATAAACAGCTTTTTAACAACAGTTAACAACAATTTTGGCATGGGCAGGGTATACATATACCATGTCTCCTTTATTAAGCCCCCGGGGCTTATTAATTTTAGGTCTCATAAAGGGGACTAAACAGAGGAAATATGGTAACGTAGCATACAAAATAGGAAGATACCAACTTTGAGAGTTCTATCCACGATGTGGTTACTTGCGAGGGAGGGGCCACAGAAGACCTGGCTCTTTTACGGCTACTCTGACCATCATCATCAATCTGCAACAGTTGTTTCTCAAGAAGCATAATACCTATAAGGAACAATTTGTTATTTTAACATCGCGTTATATTGTTTCGTCACAAAACAAGCCAACAATGATAGCAAAAAGGAAGTGTAAAGAGAAACCACAATGTGCAGTTTGTAGTTGTCAAGTGCTCATGTGAGAGACAAATAAATTATCATCACTGCCTAAGCAAAAGAAAATGTTACCAATAGGTTGTTGCAGACTTGTCAAGCATGCTGTGCTGACAATTGGCGGCTCAACAGAAAGTTTGTTTTCATAATAACAGATGTCCTAAACAAAAAGAGAAAACAAACCCAGAGAGCAACATTAATACAAATGGCATTTGTGCTATTGGTATTTACCTAATACTTATAGTATGCACACTTGCTTAAAGGTGGCTCGCAACGATGTACAGCTATTGCGCTTTGATGGATCACTACTACCACCCTTTAGTATATAGCAACTCAGCAACCTTGTCAACCTACACGAAGACGCTCTATAAAAGGGATTTGGCTCCTTCTACTTTCGACACACCTAATCTGCATTTTCGCTTTGCATATGGATCTTACAAAATTTTAAGTTGTGTTCCTTTACAAATTTCAAATCCACTTCTAATGTATTTTTCTGCTCATTATGATTGGGGATAACCCAAACTGCAAAACATTTTCACATTTTTTTCTTTCAGAACAAAGAACAAACCTGAACACTCGAGATGAATGGAGGGAAGAACTGTGTGGAGGAGGACATCATGTTATTTATGGCGGACTTAATGTCTGATGTAACACTGATTGCTTCCCTCTCAGGTAACTTCTCCTCAATCTGAGAAAATACTCCTTGAAACAGAGCACTGAATAACTGCTTAGCAAGGCTACTGTCACACTGCAACAAAACAAGATCATAAAGATCTTCACAACTGCAACACTACGTAAGTGGATTAAATGTAGGGAACATATTTTTATTCCATTGCTCAACCCTGATTGAGCAATGGAAAAAAAATAAATAGCATCTTCTGCACTTGCCCATGGCATTCTCTATCAAATATTTGGTAACGGCAACATAAGGTACACCAGGTGAAGTTAAAGCCTACAGTAGGTGGCATATCAGGCCAAGGCACACTTGCAGTTCCCATTGCATGAAGCGACTAACGGCACTCAATAGGCTGCTAGTCTATTGCAGATAACCCTGACAATTTCGGCTTCCTCTTTATAGCCCTGGATGGAGAGAGGCAGTGTCTTTGCAACACAGTGTCCCCCGCCAGCACTCGAGCCCAGCTCAGATCCGGAGTGATCAAAGTGCTATAACACTAGTAGGCCATTGCATTTCTCTTGGTACACCAGTAAGCCTATTCAAATTAAGGCTGACTCACTCAGATTGCAGAATCTCGTTCATATCGGCCATATTAAAGTTACTTCTCACCTGTGCCACTGCTTGCAAGGGAGCAATAAGTTCTGAAAATTTGATCTGAATATCTGGCAAGTCTCCAGTGCGATATTTCCTGTACATCACGACACGGCTTTCACGAGCAGCTTTTTGCCTCTCAAGGGCTTGCTAAGATAGAAATAAACCAAGCCATGGTCAGCTCAAACATGTTATTGGGCACTGACAGACTGAATTTAAAAGGTTTTCAAAGAATATTAGCCTTGAATATTAGCCTTACCAAATACTTATTTTTTCTCTTGCTACGGGCCTGGCATGCGCATTTTAACTGGAACAGTGCCTTGTGGCTATGATTTTTGTGCAAAAGTGGGAGGTTAATAAGTAATACAGTATGTACCTCTCTGAACCTGTTCCTTTTAAATGCCTGTTTTGCAAAGAAACCACTTCTATCGGATTGCTCTTTCAGGAAACGTCTTTTCAATTGAAGAATTTTGTCCTTTCCACTTGTCACTTAAGGAAAAAAAAGCACAAAAACAAGATTGAATTGCACGCCATGATACTATATTAGGGGCTGGAAGAGATCCAAGATAGACACTGATAAAACTGAAATCCTAAATTGCGAGCCATTTTTTTTTCGTCAGTTAGTAAGCGTTTCGCGGTATCGTACATTAAAACACAATTTTCAAATTCAGAGAAGAGATCGTTCATTAAGTACAGGCAATCCTAAACTAAGAAAAAAGTGACACAGAAACACATTACTAATTAATAATTAAGTAAAATTCTCCTCAAACACGACATAGCATAGACACAACCTAATCCTTCATGACAAATCTGACCTTGTGATTGTTGTGTAGGGTCTTGTGAGGCCGGTATCAGTCTTTGACTTCCAAAGTCATGTGGAACAGGCTTGAGCATCTTTCTATGATCCCGTGTCTGAGAGGTACTGAAGAGTAAGGAGGACTGGACCTGGGTCGAGGCCATTATCAAAGACTGGGAAGGCGTTGGATTTGAACCCTTGAGTGAAAAAGCCAGTAATTTATAAAACTGGAAGTGAATTTGTTTTTAAAAAAAAGTTTGGCAATTAAGACTGATAAATCATATTTTAAATTACGTTCACATGATGGACTAACACACACCTGTTTGTCTTGACAGTTACGTTTGGTACAGTTATAAGAATTGTTAAATTCAATAAAGCACAAACCTGGCTTGGATTAAGCCAGTCAAAGGCTAGTGATCGCCCCTGATCTTGAGTTGGTGTAAACTGTAGATTCTGTGTGGCTCTCAACCCTGCAGGACCATCTACTGACATAGATCCCTGTGTCTGGGTCATTCCAGAGCCAAGAGAACCTTGAGTTGCTGCAAATAGGGGTGTCATCACCAAATGTCTCTGCTGCCAGGAATAGTTAATTTGGTACTCCTATAGGGGAAAAAACATAGAAGAATTAGTTCAAATTGTTATACTCATTTTCAAAAGTGACATCATGATCATTTCAGTTTTAAGTCATATTTTACATGCATGTAAGTCAGATAATATGTTCTTCGGGGCTGTATGAACAACTCACCTCAAACTTACACTCAGACAGAGGCTGCTCAAACATCATGCGGCCATAATCAGGGCTCAGGGAAGTCAGGTGTAGAATAAGGTTTGTAGTGTAGCTCAGATACTGTTAGAAGCAAAGAACGAGACTAATAATAACGAACTCAACGTTATGGCATCGTCATTAAAATTCTATTAACAGAATAAAGCTTGATAACATGAGCATGAGAGATTCAACTCTCACGTTATTGAAAGTTGAGTTTACATTGTCATTGTCATATTCAAATAACACTATCTGTGTCAAAATAATTAATGGCCTTATAACCTGACTCTCAGTGTTAGCTGAATACATGGCTCGCAGTACTTCTACCAAACGTTCCAATGTCGTTCCTGGAAGTCGAGTCTCATCGCTCCAAAAGTTACGTAACTTTAGCCTGAGACAAAAGATACAAAAACATGTGACACATTACAGCTCAAGTATTAACATACAAACTGCAATGACATTAAGATTGACTTACTTAAGGTCTCTGTTATCATCTGCAAGGCCCTGAAGAAGGTGATCTTTAGCAACGGCCAAAATGTCTGCAGCACCTTCCTCAGCTTGGAATGCTTGATCAGCTCTACAGATGAAAATGAAATGCATCATAGATTCTTCATTCATATAAATACTTTATAATGGGTAAAAGGCTATTGTCATCTTGATGTCAACGTTCTTCCAATGTAAGGTACAATGTAAGACTACTGTTTCCATAAATCAGGGTCAATGGTGCAAATAAGGAAGTAATAAAGAATGAGGAATACTGAATTCTGAGTTAGGTATAGGGTATCTCTTATGAACGAATGGCGAGCTATTATGTTTATTGCATACACAATTGAGAAAGTTTCTCAAAATAGACCATGGTGGCATATTGGTCTTTACAAACAATAGAAAATACATCATTGCTTGAGAATACCAATATGGCGCCAAGTTGGAAAGTCCTCAACTGATCTCCCAGGTGAGTTTCAGGCCTATTGAGCACACTAGTATTACAGTTAGTGCATTGGAATCTGGCTTCAATGGTCCGGATTCAGGCCCTGACATGTGTCATTCTGCTTCACTCTTACAGGGCCCTTTTTCATCCAGAAGTATAAATTGGTATAGTACCAGCAAATTGTTAGGGCAGCCTGACAAAATGCTGAGAGTAACCCGTAATGGATTACCTTATTACATGAAATGACATGTTAATGTCCTTGCTATATCAACGCTACACTGCCCGTCTATCTGGGGGTAGATGAATTGTTGTGGTTTATTAATAATAATAAAGGTGACGTTTTTAATATACAAACCTGAAAGTGTCATAAATCCAGATGAGTATATCGTACATCAGCTCTCTACACAACACGCTTGGATGAGAGACAAAAGCAGTTACTGATGGAAAAATAAACTGGAGTTCTGGAATGGTCAGCTTCTTCAAGAGATGCTGGATTATCCTTAAGATTGCCACCTGACTTCCTTCATCCCTATAGTATGATTATGAAGTTTGTTAGGTCAAAGGATAAATACTACAATTTATGGTTTGTGACCATTATGTATATCCATGTGGAACACGTGCTGGTCTTATGGTTAGTGTTGTTGTGATGTGTCCAGTGCCTCTCTCCCCCCAGGAATATAAAGGGTAGTGGCAATGTAAGGCACAATTCTGGGGGTAACTTGGCGTTGGACTAGCATCCAACCCAGAGGTAGCAATATCTCTAACTGCATGGGATAAGCTCTGGCAGTGTGGGCCAGTTTGGAGAGGTCCTGGTAGGATGAAATGCAATGTGATACCGGGAATATAATCTAAAATTCACAACATTCAAGACAGTACAGAAAAGATGTTTACAACTCCCCTCCACCTCCCCTTATTCAGATAATTATTAATTCCCAAAGTTGTACACATACAGTGTAGCTTGCATCAAGTCTAAGAAACTTGGCCTTACCTATGAGCCAGAATGTCTTTTAAACCTTTTGTCTTCAGCTCTGTGAACAAGTTGGGAATGTGCTCCACTCTTGAACAAAGAATCTCAAGACAATATGTCTTGAAATCACCATGAACAGAGGGCAACTTGAACAATATCTGATTCACAAATCTGTAGCAAACACAAAGGGCAATGTAAACCTACAGTAAAATGACATAATGTCCATAATGGACCATGCAACAAGAGGATGTAAAGCAGAAAAACGATTTAACAATTACTGTCGATAAAGGTAAATTAACCGACATCATTGTCAATATTCAATATTCTGGAAACATGGTTATTTGCGGTCTATCTCTTCATTTTTCAAATCAGTGGCTAATTAGCTCACACGGGATCAACGAATGCTTCTTGTTTAATTAATGAATTGATTTATTTACGCATTCTCCATCCTCCATTGTTCCTACGAAGGGCTGAGACTTCAGTTTTCCAAGTTTACTACTTAACAATTATGGTTACCAACTTCAAGTTGATAATAAGTGTTTAACTTGCCCGCCGACGCAGCACAACAGTTCCTTCAGACATTAATCAGTTTGCACATATACTGTTATGTATATTTACCTGTCAACAATAGGAGGATAGTTGAGCTGCAGTCTGTGCACACAAGTGATGAACTTGTCAGGCTCTGGTTTTGCTGAATTGACTAAAGACAGAAGCTTCTGACTGACCAAGTCATGAAGAGGACCATCAAATACCTAATGGATATGTAATTAACAAAAGCCTTAACCGTACGTAATCATTTATCGGCTTCTTGATAGAGCTGGTGGCAGACAGTTCTTGAAGTAATGTCTACACCTGTTCTGTTAAGAAGTAAGCAAGCTAAAGTTTCGGCGCTGGTATAAGGGTCTTTGTAAGCGCATCGCTCCAGCAGTTTCTCCTGAGGTACGTTGTTGCCTCTTTTCTTCGTCTTCAAACATTTCTTTCCAAAGGATCCACATATCCATCTTTTTGCGGCATTTTTATCTAAAACTCCAGCCTCTGCATGTGCACTGCTTACAGCTACACCTGCGTTGATTCGTAAGAACTATGACAAACAAAAAATGTAACAATGTTCGAGCGTGGTAAATTTTTACGCAAAAACGACGTGGCTACGTATATTTTCCCGTCTTAAGTATTAAAAAAAAATACGTGTGAAAATCATGTAAATCAATAATATCAGATCATTAAGATAATTATTTTGTTATATTTTTTGTATAGTTATAGTTTCATTCTCTGAAACCAATTGCTAATATAATATGCATTACCTTTTGTACATCCGCTAAATGCTTCAGGAGCAAACCAATCACTTCAGCTGCAGCAGCATGAACATCTTTGTACTTGAAAGTTAGATTATTGACAAGACTACGGTAAAACCTGTGGATTTAAAAGACAATTGAGAACAAAACTAACATGGTATAGATCAAACAGCCACTATAACAGGACAGAAACGTTCTGAGTAAACATTCAAAGTACAGTTACTTAAATCATGCCACTCTCTAAGAAAGTAAATAAAGTAAATCATCTGACCCTGTCTAAGCCCAAGTAAACAAATATCGCTCTTTGTGTGCTCCTCGACAAAATATTCCATTTGATGATGTAGCTTAAAAGATACCATGCAGTGTATATCGTTGTTACTTGTACGAGAATCTTTAGCGAGAACCAATCAGAGACACTACACAGATATCAGTAGTACTACATCCGGTATGGAATTTTCGGGTGAAATTTCAGACATCCCTCTCACTTGAGATGGACATAATTGTGCTTCCAGAGAAAGATACTGCAGAATGGAATCTCCGACATTTGACACCTCACCTGTCTTCGTCAATGTTGGAATCAATTGCGATGGGAGAAAGGTCATTGGCAGCAATGATTCCAAGCAACTGGATACCAGCAGCATTGTCTTTCTTTGTGGGGTCAGGATTGGCAAAGGCTTCAAAGATCACCCTTGAAATCATTTGTAAAACATACAATGAATGCTCTAAAAATAAAATAACTAATACTAACACACTACAACAGCTTTCATACCTTAAATTGATTTTCAACTTAGCATAAAGTAGCATAAAGTAATAAACAATGCATGTCGTATTGTACATATTGACTTAGGAAAACATTATTTTTGTATCATTGATTGGTGTTAATTGTTTTCTTGCTTGCATGAATTAATTGTGTGTTACAGTAAGTCAGTAAGACAACTGATACATTTTTCAAAACGAGGAAAATAACGTACAACTATTGATCTTGAGCTGAAAATAATAAGGAACTATTAAAATCGTGATAATTGACTTTTACATGTAGGCGTGTATGTAGTAAGCACGATATACATTTGTAGAATGTGCAAATACAGCATTTGTATCCTAGCATGCTGACAAAAAATCCTCTATTTGAAATAAATATTCTTCCCCGAATTAATAACAACACTTTGGGTTCTCAATTTTCAATTCGACATAAATGTAACAAAAATAAATCCCTGAAAACACAAAGTGTAATACCAAAGATCAATAATTTACTGTACATACATGTACAGTAGTACTGCAGTGTGTTGTTAATTAATGTAAAAGATGCTTTAAAGAAATTCCTCACTCACATGTACTAAAGGAGTACAACAGTTACAAAATGGAAGGTCTGCAACGCTTGTCACTTACTTTGTGGGCACTTGGAGTCTGTCCTTCCAGATTTCTACCATGCTTTTTATAATCTCCAAATTGTTTCTGAATACAGAGCGATTATTGTGCTGAGTTCTGGACATAAGAAACTCAAGAAGCCTGCTTGTCAAATGACGATCACCATAGGAATCCTTTGAAAATAAAGAATTGTACCTGTAGTTGTTGGATAATAACCTAAAGGTTGATTTTGTCGTCAAAGGCCAAGGATTCACCGCCTTGTAACCTGAAGGAACCTTTTAAGGCAGTAGTCACTGCACCCTTGGGTCATAATTACACTAATCATTTTGCATGTATAACCTTTATTCCAATTGGAAATTTGTCCAAGCTTTTACGCTTAAGCGTTTCACCGCCATTCATGGATTTTTCTCCTGGTTTGCATCAAAGTATCAATACAAATTGATCCGCTATAATTATTTTCTCAGACTATTTTTAGTTTAATGAAACACGTCACTGTTATGAGAGCTGAAGAATGTGACTGATAATTTGAAGGACTTTGGGTGCTGTGTTTTCCTACCATTTGTAATCACAATGCACGTTTTACTCAATTTGTTTTATAAAAGATAATCAACTCACCTCGGGTATTGCCGTAGTGCTCCAAGACAACAACGTAACAACAAGATCCACAATAAAGTAATTGATGCCTTCTGTGCCTGGCTGCTCTGCCTGTTTCATTTGCAGGATTAGCTCCATAAAAGGAGTGAGCCAGAATTTGGCATAAGGTTCAAATATCTTTGAAAACAATAACAACAAAACAATAATGCACATCAATGACTTTAATTATATACATGTAAGATCAAGTAAACACCAAGAACCAGCGCAGTGGAACCCTATAAGTAAGTAAGTAAGTAAGTAAGTAAGTAAGTAAGTAAGTAAGTAAGTAAGTAAGTAAGTAAGTAAGTAAGTAGTAAGTAAGTAAGTAAGTAAGTAAGTAAGTAAGTAAGTAAGTAGTAAGTAAGTAAGTAAGTAAGTAAGTAAGTAAGTAAGTAAGTAAGTAAGTAAGTAAGTAAGTAAGTAGTAGTAAGTAAGTAAGTAAGTAAGTAAGTAAGTAAGTAAGTAAGTAAGTAAGTAAGTAAGTAAGTAAGTAAGTAAGTAGTAAGTAAGTAAGTAAGTAAGTAAGTAAGTAAGTAAGTAAGTAAGTAAGTAAGTAAGTAAGTAAGTAAGTAAGTAAGTAAGTAAGTAAGTAAGTAGTAAGTAAGTAAGTAAGTAAGTAAGTAAGTAAGTAAGTAAGTAAGTAAGTAAGTAAGTAAGTAAGTAAGTAAGTAAGTAAGTAAGTAAGTAAGTAAGTAAGTAAGTAAGTAGTAAGTAAGTAAGTAAGTAAGTAAGTAAGTAAGTAAGTAAGTAAGTAAGTAAGTAAGTAAGTAAGTAAGTAAGTAAGTAAGTAAGTAAGTAAGTAAGTAAGGAAGGAAGGAAGGAAGGAAGTAAGTAAGTAAGTAAGTAAGTAAGTAAGTAACTTTATTTTACGAGGGTAAACACATAACAGTTAAACACTGATAAACTAGTGGCCCTCGATCCTAGGTATCTAAATTTAAATGGTCTAAAATATGATTTACAAAATTTAAAATAGACTAAAATATATTACAATATAGAATAAACGAGTATGGGTACTACAAATTATGATAAAAATATGTACATTGAATATGGATATCTGACTAATACAGTCGCCTTGCCCCTTGTTTTGCCTGAAAAGTAGCTTCGTCTATATTAGCCTTGACCAGCTGCCTTGTCTGGTGCGTACTCCCGAGAGTAATATGTCTGAATCACATGGCCATTATGTGGTCCCAACAAACAAGGTAGTAATTTTGATTGCTTGATTGTACAAAAAAATGCATTTTACCAATTCCAAGAGATAAACAAGAAGTAGCACTGTTCCTGGCATTTCCAGTGTTTGAGATGAATATTGAATATGAGAAGTACCTTGGACTCATTGATAATGAGCTTAGCAATGAATAGACGGATGTTCATGTGAGTAGTTGATGATGTCAGTTTCTTCTGTAATGGTGACATCCAAGCTGGCATCTCAGTTGGTGGAACTCCCTGTAATTATATCAACCAGTTAGTAGTCAGCTTAGGATACCGGCACAAGTGCGAAAATGTTTCAAATATTACCAGTATTACTGTGCGAATCAGAAAAGCGTGAACACTTTGATTTAACTTTTACATGTCAATTGTGTATCCACCAATCACATTCAAAATCAAACAGCAAGAAGAATAGTCACAAAACTACACTTAGCTTTTCCTTTGCCAAAAATTGGTCTCTTTTTTTTTCTTGCAGAGATTTCATCGCTTCCAATTTAAATCAAAGTGTTCACGCTTTTCTGATTCGCACAGTAAAACAATCACACAGTACTTCACACCTGTGTAAAGGAATAAATACCTTTGGTTGTTCAGGAGAAATTTTGTTTTGTACTAGGTGCTTCAATAGAGCAGTCATTTTTGCCATACACTCGTGTCTGTTTAACTCATCCATCTCCACTGTGTCTTCACTCACTTCATATGACTCCTCCTGTGATAAAGGTACAATTGGATCTTTTTACACTAATTAAATTGTGAGATGTTATTTTCTAACATTTGACAAACTATCTCAGATAATCATAGTAGCATAATTCTTGTTAATTCCAGCATGTAGTAACCTATCAAATCACAGAATATTTGCTAGTAATGTTGTGAGGGGTGCAGTGGGCAAGTGGTTAGCAACAGTCCTTCAGGACTACCCTCACCCGGAAGATCACACTGAGATACTCCTCAGTTCAAACCATTTACTATAGGTCTACTACATAATTGTACTTCACCTTTTGTTCCATACTTGAGCTACCATCACTTTGTCTGTATGAAGCTTCTCTTACTTCAGTTGCAGAATAAGCCTAAGATAAAAGGTTTCAAAATCAAACATATTTAGATAAAACAAAGCAGAAAAGAAGCAAAGAGAGTAAAACAGCTTAGAGTCCTAATAAGCCCCAAATATGTACATATCTAGCATCCCTATACCACAATACGGGGCATGCAGAAAAGGCTTTATTAACTTGCATTTTACAAAAGCCCAGAATACATGTTTTATCATCTATGTAAGGTCGTATTACCTTCCATGTAAAACATTTACCTGTATTGGTGTAGAAAAATCATACTGACTAACATCTTCACTAAGGCTACTGTCCGCAAGATACTGAGAAGACATGTAATGAACCGAGCGACCTGCTGCAAAAAAACCAAAAGAAGTCAACCTTCCTACAATAATTCACTCAAGAAGCACATCCCTTTATTACAGTTGAGAAAATCACAAACTTCATCAAATCTCGGTCAAACAAGTTAACAATATCTAAACAATGTTCATTCCGCCAAAATTGAATGTAAAACTTGTTAGGCTCCAAAAGTGTACGTGTGCGCGTTTGGTAAAATGTTATTCTGTCGAGTCACAAGCCAACTAACCAGAAGTTATGATTAAGTCATTGAGGTTTGGCTTTTATGGCCACAGAAAAGGAAATGGCATTCACTAATATCCGCAAATGTATTAATGGATAAGATTAGTTATACTGATGTATAGTAAACCATCTCACCATAAATTCCAGCTGATCCATTTTGGTTGTTTTCCTCCAAAGCATGAGAGCGAGCCTGCTTTCTGATCGTAGTCATTTGCTTTCTTCTCTCAATCGGGGCCTGAGAGCAGGGAATGAAATTAACGAAGCACTTGCATCACTACAGAAGGTTTTTGTGTGCAATACAGCGATAACTTGAGATGAATTGCCAGGTGCAAACAAGTAATAACTTACAGAGAGTTCCACTTCAAACTCATAAGTCTTTGTGCAATCTACCAAGTTGTCTAACAGCAACTGGCCCTGAAAGAGAAGACAAAATACATCTAAAACTGAAGCCTTGCATCATGTACCGGTACTTCTCTTCTACAAGAGATGGAGGTAATACCTTTTTAGAAGCCAAATATATAAACACGAGCTGTAGGCGAGTGTTTTCTATTATTTACATACTTTATTATATACGTTTGTAGATTTAATCGCTGTAAAACGATAAACCATGGTTTTCTACGTCCTTTAAAATATTTCATATCAGAGTAAATTGACTATCTAAAGGACAAGATCAAAAAACAATCGAAGACACAAAAAAGTTCAGTACTTCCAATGGCATACAGATTGACTGATCATGTACCGGAACATGTGTGCATTCACTAACCTTGACTGGATTCTCAGAGAAAAGAAAACCAACATAAAACTTGAGCTCTGTTTGTGTACAAGATATAAGAGCAACCAAGGCATTGTAAGCGCAGCAATGACACTGTCTCCTCAGTTCAAGGGCCACTGTCTCACCACGCATGTCTTCAACTGTAGCTGCACGAGCTGCTCTGGAAAGTAACAATGGTGTTCACAGGATCCATATTAGTATAATTACAACTTATAACATATAGCCAGTACAGTCAGTAGTACATAGTGCGAGGGGGTATCCAAAGCTCAATCAATACGGTACTTTTTACCAGTGAAAAGTGCTTCAGAGAAGTGTAATTGGAGGAATTTCGGTGAAAGTCAAATATGAATTTTGCATTTAACATAAAATATTACTCCTCTTACTTTGTTATTGCCATTGTTAACTCCTTTCCTGTTTTGACTTCACTTCCTGCATAAGCCTGGTTGATTCTGGATTCTGGTGTATTCAGCTCAGACTTGGAAAATTGAGAGTACAGAATCTCAACCAGCTCAAAACAGCACAACTTGGATGTCACTCGAGATTCGAAGGTTGGATCTGACGGCTGTACAACAATTATTATCAGTATTCTAAACTGTCATTTAATTCAGCTCAACCTATAATCTACTGTTAAAAAGCAACAATTTATAAATTAAGTCAGATAGGCAAAACGTTTCAAACATCTTTTGGTTAAATCGATATCTCAAGACTAGAATATATATTCAACTAATCAAAACAGTTCACATGTTTTCACTTTTGTTACATCGTAATCCTAATAGGATAAACTTGAACCTGTTATAGAAAATTAAGAATGAACAAGCATGAAGTCTGACGTCGTGATGATGTGTCACATTCCTGACACATGATTAATTTGACCAGATATTCTCTTCTGAAGAGTGAGACGATCTGGGTACTAAATTACCCCAAAAATGTTGACCGTAAAATCTACCATTCGGTACAACCCTGACCAGATTATAATTATACAGGTACCTTAAGTTGTTTGACTTCTATTATTGCCATTATATCCTTGATATGATCAAGGTAAAACTCTCTCCGTGCTGCAGTAGATGTATTCAGGAGGAATGTAATGCACACTCGTTCAACAACAGCTCGGCGGGACTCTGATAGATAGTCTCTCTCATTCAAAAATATTGAAAAGCACACATCCATGGCTGCTTTGGCTTGGACAGGTACTGGGTGTAATCTGATCACAGAAAATAATATCAACATTAATGGCATCTGTCTGCACACAACAAATAATGTGTAGCTGTGCAATAAAAAATAACAAACAGGGAAAAAATAATGTAAGAGTAGCAGGAGAGTTCTAAGAAAAAGTCAGACTGTATATATGATTATTTGTGCAAGTACAGCTTCAATAAATCTTGAATAGGGAACTATTTGGTACGTGTTCTGTACGTTTCGTCAGTAATTTGTGATTATAAACACTACTCATTATTCAGGTTTTATAGAAGCCCACTTTGTGACACATCGCGTATAAGGAACTAAAATAAGTAATATGCCATATTAAGGCGCATGTACACTTGCCTTTGAATGAAGGCTGCTAAGGACTTCTGAATTTGATCTTCGTGTATATGCTCATTTTCACGGCAAATGATAGTTATTAACAGCTCAAGTAGCATCAGACTGCTGGAGCTGACAAAAGCCGCGAGGAGCTGAAGATAAAATGATGGAACGAAGTCAACATTCAGCCCCACCCTAGGGGTGCAGAGTGACATCCATGAATAAAGAAAATCATGATATCTTCTTGCAAATAGTTATTTTTCCAAGTGACCAAATTGAGAACCTGTTTTACATACTGATACAGCACCATTGCTGCTTAGCTGGCAATACATAAATCAATATGTTGATTATCAACTCGGAGTTTATAAAGGTCAATTAACCGCCGTAGCGAATAAGGAATTTCTAGAAGCTGACGTTTCGAGCGTTAGCCCTTCGTCGGAGAGCACTTGCTCCGACGAAGGGCCAACGCTCGAAACGTCAGCTTCTAGAAATTCGCTACAGCAGTTAATTTCAACTTCGAGTTGACAATCAACTAAGTGTTTTACTTGCCCACCGACACAGCACCACAGTTTCATTAGAAACCAATCACTTTAATACATAAATCAATATTTGAATAGGTCATAAACAACCATAATATAACAAATCTCCAGATATTACAAACAAACCTTTGTGAAACCAGCCATTTCTCCAGTAGAGACATTGACTGAACTTTGTTACATACATAACAAACCAAGATTGCATCAAACAGTTTGTTGGGTATCAAGCATGTTTATGATGAAACACAACTATTGATTGAGTTCTAAACTTCAGAGTTCATGTGCTATTTAAAATTGCTGTAAGAAGAAAAGCCACTAAAAAAGAGAACTAGATTTGAGTAATGTGAGGTCTGATAATGATAACAACAGCATTTTGATATCTTGCTCCAAGCAGCACAATGAAAGTGTTTGCTCCATTCAACAGCAAATTACAAAAAAAAAAGTTATTGGACAGCTGATAAAATACTAAGGAAAACAAGGAATACTGCCACCATTTTACTAAATAATATTATAATAATCTTTATTTAATCACGGTAATATAAATTCAGCAAAGGCTGCTTTTCAAGTAGCCGTGAGTAGAATCGTAAATGTAACAGTAAAAAGCAAAGAAAAAGTCTACGATATCAAGGGAATATTGTGTACCTTATCTAAGGCCTGGATGTAGTCATTATACTGTGGACCACCCTTAATAAACTCTGTTGACTTTAATGGGAAATTATCTGCCACAAACGTGTCCAATGCAAGCCTTTTAAAAACATAAAATTGAAAAAGGTTAATTAGTTAACTTATATTTTCTTGCTGTCCAGGATACAAAGATAAGGTTACGAGATTAAGTAAAATAAATATTATAATTCAATCACAATTAGACCACCACAACAATAATTTTTAAAAAGAGCACAACGTTTTTCAGTTTGTAATACATGTTTTGACACTGAAAAACGTTGTGCTCTTTTTAAAACTTATTGTTGGTCTGCTGTTGTCCCGACCATTCGGAACCGCCACAACAATATTAATACGATACTTGAAGAATGATCTGTGCAGACCTGGGTGGAAAACCGTAAACCACATGCAAATTACATAAAAGCAATTATACCTTGCATTTCTATCTTGGAAGAATATTTGAAAATCTTGTATATCTTCCACATACATGTACAGATCGTGATTGACAATCACATCTTGTGTTCTTCCAACATCCTGCATCCTGCGTGCTCTATTGCTTACTAAGTATTCATTTAGCAAAACGTTAAATCATACAAGTTAGCATTTACTCACTTAAGTTTTTCCAGGTGTCCTTTGGATAACTTGGTAAAGTATGGCAAAAGCTCTAGTGCTTGACTCTGATAAAATAGGAGAAACCATTGAATTTTATTAATAATGGTACCCTGACTCAATGTCTGAAATCCAGGAATGTCATTGGCTGATCTTGATCAGATTATACTACAGTTCGTTGCCCTACTTCCGGACACTCTTTGCAATTAATATAATTATACCTCATTTCAAAACAGCACCATCTGGCTGAAATTTCACGACTATATACTAGTGAGTAGTTTGTGATGTCAGCAAGCTGGTGCTGGTGCATTTCACTCTCGACATAAAATGTGTTAAAAACTTTAATTTCTCCATCCCCTCCATTCTTCTTTAAGTTAATGATCCCTCTCCTGACACCTTTGTCATACTGAAGTAAGTTACGTAACTGACTAAAGAAAATAGGCAAAAACAGGCTCATACCATGACCTTTTGCGTCACTGACTACATTACAAAGAATAATATTTGCTCAATTAGATCACTTGCTAGTTTATATTGCACTGTACATGTCACATAACCATCACAATATAGTAACTGTACTTTAATTTCCTAGAATGTCAATGCTGACCTTGAATGCAAGAGTCGCAGACTTCTCATTCATAAAAGACAGATACATCTCAAACAGGCTTGGGAATGTTAATCTACTGGAATCTGTGACCATCTGTTTATTGATGAAAAGAAATATGAAAATTTGGAAAAAGTTATCCAGAGAATGATTTAATTAATATATTTTAACAAAATTAAAAAGAACATTTGATCGATTGAGTTCAAGAACATTAGCTATTTAATCTGCACATAAGTGTACTTGTAAATCAATGTTATTATGCATGACAACGAATGGATCCAAGGATGGTACAACACATCATATCAGCCAGTGACCTAACAGCCTCTGCTAAGTAAAAACAAACAAACAAACAAACAAACAAACAAACAAACAAACAGATAGATAGACAGACAGACAGACAGACAGACAGACAGACAGACAGACGACAGACAGGACAGACGACAGACAGACAGACAAACAGAAATCATGCTAGTGTTCATGTTCAACAGTTTTATTTCTTGTAACAAAGACAAGGAACCAATAGAATGGGAAAAACTGAAATACAAACCTTTGAGTCTAAAAGCAAAACCTTTTTGAGAATCATCAGCACAGACTGCTTGAGGTCAATAGCAGAATGTTTGCTCCACCAGACATCAAAGCTGGACCAGCAGTTCAGAATTGTAGCTACAATAGTTGACCCATGTCTACAAATAGCAAAAATATCGTAGAAAAGGCTAGCTATTGTAGTTGTACATTTCACAATTAGACTACAGTTGAAACAGATGATTTAACTGATGAAGATAAAGCATTTATTAACAATGTCCTGGTCAAATGTTAGAGTGTGTAAAATAGTAAAAAAGTAGAAAATAACGAGTAAGTGATGACCCAAATTGATTTTTTTTAAACAAATTGGTACCTTTTTCTTAGCGTTCTTTCTCTGATAACTTGGTCAAGAATTCCATTCAACATGCTTGAAATCTAACAGGAAAAGATAATTCAAATAAAATACATTGTTATAATTATTCTAATAGTAATATATTATATGATATTTCAACTATAAAACTATATGTATAAAGTAAAGCTAAAGGAAAATGTACATCAACGATTGCTGAAAGTCGAATGGAAGATGAATTTGTGCTGTCTTATAGAACGGTGCAATATTATCCTACATTAGTTCGTCTTGTGTGAACCATTTACTATATTATGCTACATGTTACCCTGCTGTACATTAGTTCGTCTTGTGTGAACCATTTACTATATTATCCTACATTAGTTCGTCTTGTGTGAACCATTTACTATATTATCCTGCATTAGTTCGTCTTGTGTGAACCATTTACTATATTATCCTGCATTAGTTCGTCTTGTGTGAACCATTTACTATATTATCCTACATTAGTTCGTCTAGTGTGAACCATTTACTATATTATGCTACATGTTACCCTGCTGTACATGTCAATATTATGCTACATTAGTTCGTCTTGTGTGAACCATTTACTATATTATGCTACATGTTACCCTGCTGTACATTAGTTCGTCTTGTGTGAACCATTTACTATATTATGCTACATGTTACCCTGCTGTACATGTCACATACCAAAAATGGATGTGACGTAGCATTAGCTAACATTCTGGGCATGTGCACATTTGCTTGTCCAATGAGGAAGCCGTTGATGCTTGTCTGAAACGTTCTATAGAATGTGAAACCAAATGAAGAGCCTGAAAAACAGTAACACGAAAAATGTTCATTTCTGATAAGAGTTCTATTTGAATCTACATGTATGACCTTTGCAATGCTGGTGTAAAATGTTCACTGACGATATAAGTATCCATTAAAACTATGAATAAATAAAAGTTTAAAACAAAAACACTTATAGTACAATTACTGTAACTGGCGAAACTAAGACAATGAAAACCCACATAATTGCAGAATGGAAATAACAAATTCCAATGCAGTTCCAGTATGAAACGTTGTTTGTACTGAACACTGGTCCGTGTTTGTTTCCATCTTATTATCTGCAATGTGAGTGGTTTCCATTGTCTGAGTGGCACAGGTTACAGAAGTAGCACTGTAACTCATGGGTAAGCAAGCTAACAGTATCAGAACCATTTACATGATAGCGGTTAACCATAGTGCCATAGATAAACCTACTTCAGCTGTCAGCAATATAGTAGTAATAATAATAATAATAACAATAAAAATAATGTGTCAAAGTCTTCTAGCGTGCCAAAAGGCCCACTATAATCGGGGACACCTAAACTTAGTTTGATATATCCAATCGGTTGACTGCAGGGTAAGGATGATGCTGCATTTGTACCACGATGTACATTTCTAAATGGGCAAAAATAAATATATGTTTGTTACCTGAATTATCGGTTGATTCATGCAGGATGTATTCCATCAGGATGTTATGCTGCAAAAGGTAACCGAAATATAAATTGAGAGATGTGATTTTCATATCAATTGTCACTTTATAATCAATCAAATATTTTTCTAGCATACAATTCAGGTAGTCTAAACACATCATATTATTATTATCAGATGATGCAGTCAAAACTGGGGGATATTTAACAAATACCTGATAGTTAGCCATTGTTTGTACTCTTATAAACAATGATATTATGTCAGAGCATGGTCAAAACAGACAAAGGAAGCACAAGCGAATTACTTTGATGTTTGAAAACTTGGCAAAGATCTCCCAAATACATAACCTCTGGCCAATTGGCTTCCTTAGACATTATCTGCTTCTTGAACTCACTGCAGGTTTTCTAGCGCGAAACTGTTCACTTCAAGGAACAGAATGTCAGCAGACAATATATGTGCATATTGTTGAGCCAAATGAAGCTATTATTTTATGTGTACGCTAAAGTTTACGTTTATGAATTGTGATTCATACAAACCTCAAGACCAAGATCATAGGCCAAATCCAGCAATTTACATGCAAGTTGTTGTGATGCTGGGGTAAGATTTATTATTAGAGAAGTGGCGTTCGAAGGTGATTTAACACCTTCATATACTGCTTTGAACAGCTTTGATGAGCATTGTTCTGTCGAACTATCAGCCTGAAAAACAAAGGGATAACACAAAAACTACAATAAAATAATTATAATAATCATAAATTTCTATGCTTAACGTAATGAATTAAGCTTCAAAAGGATTGATCACTGTCTTCTATATGAATGCACTTCATTATTACGTATTTTAAAAACATCATTTAAAAATGTCTTAAGCACTGTTATAGCCCAGGTTTGCATGATCCCTCTCACATGGCCATAAAGAAAGTGATGAAATTAGCAAGAGCGCCAATTCTACAGCCAGTGGCAATCACAGTAAGTGGAAGATTTCATGACAGTTTGAACATTTGAAAAAATTAACATGTTGCAATTGTCTTCATCTTCTGTATCTTTGCCTTTGACAAAAGTACTAGTCTATAAAATAATGTACCTGCGAAGTTAAAGCAGGCAATAGCAAGCCAGCAGAGTGAAGCTGTTGGTATCCCTGCACCAGGTGACCCAATCTGAGATGATCCACCTGGGATTCGTCTGGTCCACATAGCGGCAATGGAAGCTGATCAAACAGATTGCAGTGACTATGATGGAATTAACAGGATTAGAACGTGACATATTACAGGTGTATTATATTCATTACAAATTTACATTTCTACTTTATTTATTGATAACGAAAGAAAAAACAGATGGAAGGATAGTCACACAGACGGACGGAAAGAAGGAATGAAGGAAGGGAAAGGTAGACAAACAAATGGAAAGAAAGTTACACACTCACCAGACAGACGGAAGGATGAAAAGCCGGAAAGAAGGAGAGAAGGAAAGGATGGACAAACAGATGGACGGACGGATGGGTGGGGGAGGAGGAAGAGGGAGGGAGGGAGGGAGGGAGGGAGGGAGGGAGGGAGGGAGGGAGGGAGGGAGGGAGGGAGGGAGGGAGGGAGGGAGGGAGGGAGGGAGGGAGGGAGGGAGGGAGGGAGGGAGGGAGGGAGGGAGGGAGGGAGGGAGGGAGGGAGGGAGGGAGGGAGGGAGGGAGTCACAGACGGACCGGCATTAGGAAGGAAGGATCGATGGATAGTTGAAATAATAATTATATATTTCCAGAGCTTCACAATATGAAATTTACAACTTATGATGTAAAATGTCTCATTCTGGGACACTTGCAGGTTCGGAAGGTGAAACTAGAGAGTTATTAGGGAATGTGAAATTCCACGGCAAATATTATCACAGGGAAAGTGATCATACAAAAACTTTTCGAAAATAAAGAGAGTGAACTGGATTACCTTCCAAGTGCAATTTTCTTTGCAACACTCTCTTTTAACCTTTTTGCAAGTTGTTCAGGAAGCTTCTGTGCCAACATTTTACACAATTCACCAGTCTTAAAAACAGAAAAAATCAACAAATAATGTTACTTTTTTCTCTTCAGAAATAGGAAGTTAAGTAATTGTTAATAGAGAATTTGCTCACAAGTATGAAGCCACGCAACTAACAACACCCAGCAATCAAGTCTTGTCTTGTTCCGAGTCTTAAACTAAAATTGATTACATAAGCCCACGCTACATGCTACTCATTAAGGATAAAACGTGTGGACTATTGATTGTTCTGTTATGGTGCAAGCTTAAAAACCAAAATGCTTTCAAGTATTAGAACTGACTCTGACATTATGCACCAGCTGTGGGTCAGGAATTCTGACGACAACCTGTCATCGAAAGATCAAAGGTTTTAAGGTACTGTAAGACTAAATGGAAAGGCTGCCTACATGAACATTGTGCAGAATACGTACTCTTTAAAAGTTAG
This sequence comes from Desmophyllum pertusum, assembly GCA_029204205.1. Lineage (NCBI taxonomy): Eukaryota > Metazoa > Cnidaria > Anthozoa > Scleractinia > Caryophylliidae > Desmophyllum > Desmophyllum pertusum. The sequence continues at coordinate 104,535 of MU825419.1, read as the reverse complement.
TCTGACAAAACAAAGCCAATCTAGCTCTCCAAAGCAACTACGACGAGCCCAAAAAGCGTCTGAATAGGGGGCTATTAAGCAACCGACTGGCTACAAATATTCAAACAGTCCAAAGTACATTATAATACAAACCTGATGACCATATTATAATAATTTAATAATGTATTACAAAACCTGTTCTGGTAGCTTTTCAATAACTTCAACATCTCCCATGTTGAATCCAATCACTCCTGGTTCCACGATACAACTAAGTACAATATTGAACAGGTCATCACTCCAAAATTCAGAAGGAACAATCTAAATATTGAAGAAGTATAACCATTACAAAAAGAAACCAACATAGGAAGAATAATTGAACAGTAATAGTAACATAATATTTGAAAACAGACATGATATATTAACATATTTGACCAACGGTGAAACTGTCTTTCCGAGATCGATAGCTGAGCTATGCAGGATTTTTGACGAGGCCCGTTTCAAGTAGTACCCTGCATAGCTCAGGTGGTGCTTTCCAAAAAGAAAATATTCAGGACATTTAATGAATCTGAAAGTCTGAATGAAAAAAAGGATCCAGAAAAAAAGACCCACTTCAAAAGGTAGACCTCTCTTGACATTCCATCAATTTTGACAATCATAATTATCTCCAGTACAGTACATTTGTACCAATGGGTTTATTCTGCAACAGCTAACCCATCTAGTTAATCCAAGCTGTCTCGTATTATTAAAAATCATTAACACCTTGAAAGTTTCCTGAGGGAAGACCTGAAGTAGCACTGATACAAAGTTTATGATCCTTACTATCACTGTGCACTTTGCCCTATGAATAAACAAACAGAAAGAAAGAATATCAAATATTTATTCTTGTGCACGACTGATCTAAACACATCACGTGACACAGCCAGGCCTCGATCGTACAATTACTAGTTTTTATCCCTTCTCTCTTATACAACATGTCGCTTATTGATTTTATTTTAATGTACCTTTGAAAAGGAATATGATGAGTAAATAGGGTCTCCTGCAGAGCATCCAACCTTTGTTGTGGATGGCAATGGATTCAAGTCCTGTCATCCTTGCTTGCCACCACGTGTGACCTGAAGCTTAACATTCACCACCTTGTCTTTATCGTACACAAGTTCCAACCAGTTTGCGGAAAATCATGAACTTCCCTAATTGACGACTCATATATTTTTCCCGTGCTCGTGACAAAGTGAATACAGCTTATTTACTACAGTTTCTATCTTGTATCATACCTGTTATAACTATCAATCTCCTTTGGTGAAAATATCTCAGCTTTGCTACTTGATGGTCCTGCTGTATAGCAATTGCTGGCTGCTGTGATGCCCAACATGGCCAACTTAGATAAGAAAAAGTTCAAAGACTTGAACAGAACACTGAACTTTTTACCATCTTTTGGTGCTAAAAATAAATAATTATGAGAGTTATAACAACAAAATATTGTGAATATGCTATACACTGGAAAATATCTCAAAATAAATGGCTCACCAGTAAAGACCTGACTTGGTGACAAGAGACGTTCACCAAAGCTCCATGTATAACAATCTAGAGATGCCAGCAAGAAGTCAAACCAAAGGAATGTCTCTTTCAAGGAAAATGGTCCACCAATATGTGACAGTGTTGGGTATTGCTGAATACCATTTTGCCCTCCGCCCCCACCTTCAAATCTAACAACATAACCAAACGTTAGCAACAGCACATGAGTTCAATTACAATGAAATGGAACAAATTTGTCAAATTATACAATAACACATTTTAAGGAAAGAAATGATGGTATATGCTAGGCTTGGTGGTATTATGACAAAATATATTAATCAGTCAGTGACACAAGCTACTTTAAATTTTTTGCCATTAAGACAGAAAGAACAAACACCAAGAGTATTTTAAAACACCATATGTATAATTCAATCAAACCTGTGAAAAAACAAAAATTGATGATCTGCATAAGTTTTCGTCATCCATTCAGCAGCACAGCTTACACCTAACGGATGTGATATAGATAGGTCAAACAACAAAAACATCACAAATACTAAACTATATGCAAGAATTGCATATATGCAAGAACTAAATGCTGATAGATTTTTTTCCAGGTTAAATAAAGCTTTTATTATTATTATTATTATTATTATTATTATTAAGAATTAAACAAAATGGGAAATGATTCGCCCAACTTAAAAGGACATGTAAGGACAGATAAGTACATTGAGGACAGATATAAATTTTAATTATTAGTTAATTAATTAGATCTAGATAAGGACAAATAAGGTCACATTTCTGTACTAGAACATCGCTCTGAACTGGGAATTATCACATGGTAATTGTCTGGTAGAGGTTTACCATGTGACCTATTTTGCAACAGAAACATTATTGGTGGATTATAACTAGGGTTATTTACTCAATGTGTGTTAACAATTGGCATTTTTTGGTTTGAATTTCCCCCACTGATTTTAAGAATGTCATCACAAGACGTCTCACCCCAATGACTAATTGCAGACACAACATAAAGGCGAGTGTGGTTTGACTATCACCAATTGTGTTCAACTATCACAGACGCTTGATTATTTAACATAGTATTCTTCCCAGCGAACAACGCATCCATCAGATCTAAGACATTACCTGGCAGAAGTGGTGCCAGCTGACAAAAAAGTCGCATGCATTGATGTCGGCATTCAGTGCTTGGTTTACCACATTGCTTAATAAGCCAGGGGATCATATGAATTAGAGTCATGCTACTTCCAAATCCCCTGCAACATCAAGAATTCAAAATCACCTCGTTGGTAAATTCTTTTTAGCTATTTTTATTCTTAAGTGTACACAGCCCTCAAACTATGTAAATTGGAAAGTCCAACCACTCTACCATATTGTATCCACGCCACAAAAAAACACTGCTTAAGTGCATCTAATAATGTATAAGAATCTTAAAGGTGGATCGTAATTTGGGTAAATCGAGTGCATAAAGCATAAAAATATAAATTCAAGTTGGTGAAAGCAAACATGCCTGGGAATTCTTCTGCGTTTGTTTTCCTTATTCAGCAACTGTGCCCGCGCTTGAATGATCCTCTCCAGGTGAGAAATAACTTGAACACACTGATCCTGAGTACCTGTACAATTTTAAATCTCCTACATTAGCAACAAAAACTCATGTTAAATTACACAATTCTGTTGAAGTCTAATGCCCGGTAATATTACAAACTAATTGCAATTTTGAGATGTAAATACTGCATTATATACCAGTGGCTAGTTGGTGGTGTTCATTCATTACTATAGTAAACTTGAAATATTATTTTTCTTCATACAGCTAATATATGTTGTTGAACTGTACTGTACCTCTTGCCTGGTCATCACTATGTGCAAGAGACAAACTTTCCAAATAATTTACAAGGATCTCCAGCACAAAAATGTCTACCAAGGAAGACTCTTCCCTACATGAGACATAAGATCATAATTAATGAATTTATCAATATAAAAAATGCTTAAATTGCACTTGTATGGTTACTGTAAAATGGTGAAGGTAATGATTAAAAAAGGTGTGTTCATCTACTGTTTTCTCGGCACCTTAGGAATGGCTTTCATTGATAGCACTACAGTCTTGCTTAAGATGGCATTTTCTCAATAGAGAATTATAAACCAAATACAGCCAGCTGCCTGATACAACTTCAAACATTACAAACATTTTCCACATGACAATACTTGTTGATTAGTTGCAAGATATCCTTAAAGATAGCAGACCAATCAGAATGATTCAAATATTATTTATTTATTTATTTATTTATTTATTTATTTATTTATTTATTTATTTATTTATTTATTTATTTATTTATTTATTTATTTATTTATTTATTTATTTATTCATTCATTCATTCATTCATTCATTCATTCATTCATTCATTCATTCATTCATTCATTCATCATTCATTCATTCATTCATTCATTCATTCATTCATTCATTCATTCATTCAATTTATTTATTCATTCATTCATTTATTCATTCATTCATTCATTCATTCATTCATTTATTCATTCATTCATTCATTCATTCATTCATTCATTATTTATTCATTTATTCATTCATTCATTTATTCATTCATTCATTCATTCATTCATTCATTCATTCATTCATTCATTTTATTCATTCATTCATTCATTCATTTATTCATTTATTCATTCATTCATTCATTCATTCATTCATTCATTCATTCATTCATTCATTCATTTATTTATTTATTTATTTAATTGTTTGTTTGTGGAGTTGGGGGATGACATGACGTCACACGGCGCGCTCGTGGCCTAATGGCTTAAGGCGCTAACTTTTAAATCTGATCTTCGGGATTGACGGCGCGAGTTCAAATCCGACATGGTCCTTCTTTTTTTTTTTTTTTTTTTTTTCGGTTCAAATCCAGGCCGTTCTTTTTTTTAACCCCCTTTTCTTTGCTTAATAACATTGACTTCGACGTAATCTTTGTACACGTAAATGTAGAAACAGGAACGGCTGCTGAAGAATAACAATTTTTACTCCAAGTTTGTTTATCGAACAAATTTATATACGGGTCATTTGTGAAAAAAACCCGGCTTTATTAAATCCATTATCAACAACAGGAAAAGGAAAGACGACTCAGGCATTTCTCAAAGTACGATCAACATATGGCTTAGTTTTCATTGTAGACGCGAAGACTTGTGTCTGAAAATAATTCGCCGATCCGATATTGCGAAGAAGATTTTACCTACAAAAGCGAGGTGGTTTCAGATCATTCGGACGGAAAAGTGGGGAAAACAGTACAAGAGCGCTACAATTTATTACAGATATCGAGAGACGAGCGAACTCCAATCGAAACCAAAATCCGGTGGCATAGCAAAAACACGGCGTTCGTCCGGCGATTCTCAGAAACCTTGCAGCGATTCTTGGAAACCTTGCAGATCAAATCGCAGGCGTGCCCGTTACTAGGCAACAAAAGCTTCGCGAGGGCCTGCGAGTCACGTATTACTAGTTAATAATTATTTATTATTCTTGATCTTGGTGAAGAACAAAATTGATAAACCGTAAATTAACTGTTAAACTACAAGCAGATGTATAATTGTTGAAACATTCCTGAAAAAGTTATCGTAACTATTGGCATTTACTTCGATATAACAGAGAAAAATATTATAACTATTCCTTCTCCGCTATTCAATGTTGTTTCCTGAATTGAGGTTTCATCAGCACACAACCAACATTGATTAGAGAGGTTGAGGATTCGAACTGACATTTTTGTGCAAACCATGCATATAGCTCGCGTTTTTCTCCATCTGATTGTACATCACCGCAAACACATGAACTTGCCTGAAAATCGTGTAGATATTGTTGAAGGCCAAAGCTGCACCAAGTCTTTTTGCTGCACTGGGATGGAGGGCCAGACTGTAGAGACGCTTTAACAAAGACTTGATATTGATAGGGCTCTTTTCCAATTGCTAACAATAACAAACATAACATTCAGTTTGTGTCCTGTGATCAACTAGTTGCAGTTATCATCAAATGCTGGCACAATTTTAGAGGTTCAACATGTACAATTTAGTCACTTAAAATGTTTTCTGCACAAACTTAATTTATAACTTGACAAACCTTTTCATTTGTCTGCTTGATTGACCACTGGAGGAATTCCCGTACACACTGGGCACTGAAGTCCCGTAATGCAGTGTCAGCATGGTGGATAATACCATCCTATTGAATTAAAATTTAAACAAATTTACAGTTGCAACAATAATGACAATTTGGTAATGTTTTTGAACATTTTTGGTTGTCTTTATTTCCTTGATATGCTGCATATTAATTAGTGCATTGTCATAGTTTTCCTTTCAGGTACCAGTGAATTGTTGGGGCTTCCTGATAATATCATCTTGAGAGTTAATTTGCAGTAGACTAGCATACCATCCAGAAGAGGAGTAAAACTCGTTCGATGCTTTGGACAAAATAAATGAATTTGATGCTAAAAGCAAATAAACAAAGTGATATAATCATACCAGGATTGCATCTAACAGAGCCATAGTTTCTGGACTCTCATACTTTCTGTTGTTGGTAAACCAGTGAATCAATTGGAAAACTAATGGCTTGAAAAGCTGCTCTGACACCTACAAACCAAAAGGACAACATTAGAGTTATTAATAAGACATCGAATGACACAGCTTGAACAATGACTCCACAGCTAATCTTGTCAAATGCGTCATATATCTGACAGCATAACGAGTAGTTTTGGTGAAAACGAGTCATTATTTTCGAAAACTGGGTAAACTTTCATCAACAGCAGTTGAATGTATTTGTTTCTAATTCTGGGCCGATAATTGAAGGATTTCAAGTCTTGTGCGACTTGAAAAGCTTTCAACTTTGTTGAATAAACAATGATATCTGTCTACAAAGCTGCAAGTTGACATTTGAACGCGCGCATAATTGTCCTACAAGTGTACTTGTTCTTTATTCATTACAGTACTTTATTCATCTCCGTCTTACACCCAATGGCACGTCTTACAGCCAATGGCTCACCCAATGGCAATGCAGTGTTTACCTGTTCCACGTCACACGCGAGCTGCAGGAGGGTAGGAAATACATGCTTCCACAACTTTTCCATTGGACTCTGCAAACCAAAGATGTTAATACATTATTATTTTAATATAATTACAGAAACCGAAATAAAACAACAAAATTATTGAGTGCATTTTCCTCAGCAACCCAGCAACTTTACTCCTATTGTAAAACTTCGCATATTTTGCCAACACACCAAAAGTGGGTTTTGAATTCATCTTACCAGTTTCCAAAATTGAAGGGTGTTGATCATGCAATGATTGACAGGTTTGGAGGAAAATTTCCCCATTAATGTGTAAGACAACTCAGAAATTCCAAATTCCGTCAAACAACATCCAATATGGCATGACAGATGATGACTGTCATGGCCACATGAAAAAAGGTAAAACACGTGAAGAAGTGGAACGGCTAACTAAGGTATAAGGATATTTTGTTGAAACGTCTGCACCAATAAGGACATGACAACGCTTCAAACCCTGAAAATTGAGTTAAGTTTAAAAGGTGAGACAAGTTCATAATATAGTTGCCTGGTTAGAACTTGTAATTTGTATTTAATTTTTTATTGTCCAGTATTGTGCAAAAGTAATGCAAACAACATTCATCAAATTGTGTTTTTGATCTTGTCAATTTGATCATATTTACAAGTTAATTTGCGCCATAGAAATAATAAATATTATTATTATTTATTAAAAAATATTTATCAAATGAGTACTCGTGAAATTGGTAATTTCACTTCCATTTTGTAAAAACAATCCTATAATTTCTCTTGCCTTTATTAACCGGGCGTGGGCCTGGGGCCCAGCCCGGTTAATAAAATAGCTTCTGTTTTTTTTTGTCGTCGATCTCTTATACCTCTACTCCGCCAAAGTGCTAGGAGGAGAGCTAGGGGTGAGTATGAATATATATGAATGTATTCGCCTTGTGAAAGATTTTCTCGGGGAAGAACGAAGCCCGGACTCGAGAGAGCGGCGGAAATCGAGCCTATGTGAAAGTTGGACTGGTCCAAATAGATATTAATTTAGGACCGCGTAAACACATCGGAGCGGCGTACAGATTTCGCAACGTCGGTGAGTTTGACTCGTCAAAATATTAAATCATTGTACTCACTACTAGGTGGACACACTAGGAGCGCCATTAGATCAATTTTTTTTATCAAGGCTACGTTACATTTCGCCAGGGTCATAATATTGTCCTGTTTGTTTTGTGTGAAATTCATTTCTTTTCCGTAAAGGAAAACAGAAACTTGCTCAGACTCGCAGATTTATGTAAACAGAAACTTGCTGAGACGTGCAGATTTATATTTGGACGATTACGTCATAGGGTCACGTCGAATCGTGACTTGAAGAGATTGTCTGTGAGGTGCGTACGTACATCACATACACTAGAAGCGCCATTAGATCAAATTTTTTATCAAGGCTACGTTACATTTCGCCAGGGTCATAATATTGTACTGTTTGTTTTGTGTGAAATACATTTCTTTTCCGAAAAGGAAAACAGAAACTTGCCCAGACTCGCAGATTTATGTAAACAGAAACTTGCTGAGACGTGCAGATTTATATTTGGACGATTACGTCATAGGGTCACGTCGAATCGTGACTTGAAGAGATTGTCTGTGAGGTGCGTACGTACATCACATACACTGGAAGCGCCATTAGATCAATTTTTGAGCTATTTTTTTTTAGAAAAATAGCTTCTTAGCTGTCGTATTGGACGATGTAGCGAGGTAGGTATGTATGTTTGTCCGACCAATCAAAATCGGACTACCATCAACAACACTAAGTTCAACAACCAATGAAATTGCCGTTTGTAAAGCGGCATAGTTCTGAGAAGAAGAGCGATTTTAGGACTGCCATCTTTGTTTGTGTGTAAAGGCAGGCATATAACTAAGACATCGATCCCTTCGAGAAGATGAAGGCAACCTAAGCTGAGCTAGTGATAAGCACCAGAAAAGGAAAACCTGATGAGACCAATACTGAACTTGACATCTGAAAGTATGAATGGCGCCGATTCAGCATGCAGTAAAAACTTCGATCAACCACGAAAGAACAAACATAAAGAAGAAGAAATAGGGGTGTTACGAAAACTACGACCCTCGAAAACTAAGACCTAGTATCCTTTGTATTGTTACTGTTATGTTCATTCATGAGATTTTACCAGAAGTCTCTTTTATTTTCCCCGGTACGTTGAGAATTCCGCGCTAAAGTAACTACTTTGAATATTCGAGGATTCGGTGACGAATCATGCCAAACAGAATTTGATTTTTGCTAAACACGCGCTATTTCGATGTTTTGCTGTTGAGTGCAGAAATTTTCACGGGAAGTGGTAAATTCGTGAGCAGATATTTTGAAGAGAAAAGTTGAAATATGCTTACGCAAGTTCTCTTGTATTTTTAATAGTTGACTTTCGGTCAATCTTCTTGGGTTGATTTTATTCACAGAACTTGTTACGTTTTATCCGAATGTTTACCACATTAATTTCGGTAAAACAGAAACGTATGTAATGTGATACTTTTGGTTGTAATGTCGGCGTGTGTAACCTGATACTTTTGTTTTTCATGCAAAGGATGTAACCTGATACTTTTGTTTTTCGTACAAACGCTTGTGATAATTGAATTAGTTCTTGTTTCTCAGTTGGATAAATATCTGCGTGTTGAATAAAATAAAATCTTTTCTCTTCAATTTTATCACAAGGATTTTCAATATATGGCATTTATTTCCAGTTTGGTGCAAATTTGCTGCAGTAGAAATATGGATATCGAAAACAAAATATAATTTGATACACTTGTTTTCAAATGTAAATTTAATTTAATTACATGTAAAAGAGCCGAAATTTTAATAAAAACGTGATGTTTTTCTTTGGAATGAAATCAAAAAATTGTTTTCCTTCAAGGTACTGTGAGGATTTGCAGTTCTTGGTGTTCTGCTATGTGAATTGTCATTAAATTTTAGCATTTTGTATTTGATTAATAAATGCATTACAACATGTCAGGGTCAAAAGGTCATCAATCAAATTTACATGAATGTTTTAAGCAGACCTTCACTAAGGCTTTTAATTATACGATGATAAGGAGTACAATTTAATATTTAAAACAACACACTGTACTGGCACAAATATTTCTTGATGAACCACAACACAAATGGTTTATGTTTTAATACCTAAATAAAATACTTTTGTTGACCCTTGTCATGTGTAACGCAGGTTTGTTCAATTGTCACGCATTCGTTTCCAACTGTTTCTTTGCCTGGTAGTTAAAGGAAGATGTAAAAACAACTGCCCCTCACAGAACCGTTTTTATTTTATAGTAGTCAACTATTGGACTGGAGGTGGGGATTTGCACTCCCAGGGTGGGGTAGGCTCAGTCTCCAGCTGTGGGTGTTTCGGTGTGCCTGCGATCCTCTCCACCTCCATCGCGGACTGGGGGAGCATGCGTAGCTGACTGCTCTGACATTCAACCCTTCGAGTCTTTGAGTTTGACCACTCGGTAACAAATGTAACTTTTCAAAATGTTTGGAAAATATTCTTTATCTCAAAACACCAATGCAGTCCAATCTCTTTTTTATTTATTTCACGTTACGCTTTTAACATCCAAGAATTGCATTATTTTCTAATCGACGACACCAAACGTTATTTTCCTTTTTAACTACAATTCGCAATTTTAAAACTTAAACCACCCAAGTAAAATTAATAAAATATAAAAAACGTTTGAATATTCTCTGACTGGAAACATTCGATCGTCCATTGAATATAATCAACTTGACCAGCACAAAACTGTTTGCCAGGAAAACAAGCCACATCGCTTGATTTTTGATAACTTAAAATACACTATACTAAAGCCAATCTGCCAACTCAAAACAACCAACATGATCTACAGTTTCCAATCCAATCTTTTTATGCTCCATAACACCATTCTTTACCACGCCAAAAAATAGCTCTTGCACGCATTGCGTGCCTATGTTTTTATCAAGGCTACGTTAGATTTCGCCAGGGTCATCCTTTGCCTAAATGATATTTTATGAATATTGTCCTGTTAAATAATTGTCATTTTGTGTGAAATACATATCTTTTCCGTATATTTTCTGAGAAAAACAGAAACTTGCTGAGAAATGCAGATTTATAAATAAGGACGATCACGTCATGGGGTCACATGAGTCAACGACTGTGATAAACCAGGGTCGCCGTTAGGTCAAATTTCATATCAAGCTATTACTTTTGATTTGAACATGAATACTCTGCTGTTTATTTAGTGTGAAATACATTACTTTTTCGTGTTGGTGCAGCAATTCACTTCCTTGTATGCAGAAGATTTATAAATAACAACCATTACGTTACAATATCACATTTTGACTCACGCAATTTGTCGAACTGTGACTAGAATAGCTGCGAATGATGATGGTGCAACGCGGAACGTCTGCGATTGATGGTTCAACACCGATTCGTACCTATGTTGTCGTGTTTTTTCCTCTTATTCAACTTTGGCTTTATATTGAGGAATGATCTTCAAAGACTGCTCAGAGGCAAGAAAATTGACGTAGGCACTATACGCAAACATCAGACTTCAGCGTGACTGCCGTGACTAATCTGATAGATTTCAAGCAAGAAAGCAGGTAAAACCGCTTGCTTGCTTGATAAAAAAAGCCCGGTTATATTTTCTTCGAAAATTCTTGTTAATAAAAGTTTCACAAAATGCATGTGAAACTATTTAATTTCCTAATTTCACTCATCAGCATTTTGATTACCTATACATATTTCAGGGTTTTGCCCTGACAAGGCTGGTAGGTCAGTTTAATACAGAAATACAGGTTAGAATGATGAGAAGATGGAAATTCAATTAAACACATCTTACTTTCTTGGTCTGTGTGACGCTTTTGCCAAGCATGAAGAGGACAAGAGAGTGAAGAGATTCACAGGCTGCAACCTGAATAAAGTTTATACTTATCTCAGTCATTAGGCAACAACAATTCCTGAATCATGCTTCTCAAGATAATCGAACCACTAACTACTAGGAATTATTCACACAGAAATAGACCATCTGTTTCACAAATTAACTCATATTAGTATAAACTGCGTAGCGCCTTAAAGTAAACGTTGATAAATACAATTGTTTGGCGCTATGTGAAGTCAAAATAAACGGCTCACGCTTTGGCATTTCTGCCTTCTTCAGGGTAACAAAAACGGCCATGTTTTTATTACCCTGAAGAAAGCAGTAATGCCGAAACGTCGTTCACCATCCGACAATTTTGGTATATAGTCAGTTTCTTCATTTCATGCATGACGTCAATAAAACAAATTAACGAGTATGTAGTTTTGTATGATATGTATAACTTGTGCTATCAACTGATTTCTTCACAACTGAATGAATTCATAATAAGCTTGATGCAATGTCACTAGTGGACAGGAACAACTTGGACATATATAACTCATTAAACATGTACAGTCTACAGAAGTTACCTTTGTCTGCCTGTCACTAGATGTTGTTGCAAGTTCTACCACTCGTGGTAGGAATGGGTCTGCAAAGATTACCGGCAACAGAAGCTATTTGCAAGAGTTAAATTTAAACATTTCCCAGGGATTCTTGCCCCACATCTCAATATGAACGAGCAATTGTGTGGGTGTACAACGTTACATCAGTTTACATGTACAATCAACTCTTGCTAAAACAGACACCCTTGTGACCACGGTTTGGTGTTCGTTATCGCAAGAGCCCGTAATAGCCGGGTACGACATAAAATCTTTGAAAATATGATTGGAGAAGGAGCATTACACGTACAGTTCATCACCCATTGACTACAGCACAGGTGCCAGAGCATTTTTCACAGGTAAATACATGTAGCATTGGCACTTTAAATATTTAAAGGTAATTTATTTATAAGTGAACAGAACTTAAACAAACTTGTATAATACAGCAAACAGTCTTTTACCCCCACCCCTCTGGAATTTCTAATTCCTTCTGTGGTGGGAAAGAAAGAAAACAGAGACACAATCCTGTTTTAATCCTACCTAAATAAATGTTAGGCTTCATGTCTTGAAAAGGTACAGCAAATGTTAAATGGTTTTCAGTGTCCCAGGCCACAACCTTGGAAGGGTCAATGTCTTTGTTGCCAAGCAACAGCATGTTTGTCTGACCTCCTAAACTTCCCAACAGCCTGAGAATCTGATGGCGAACCTTGGCTAAAGGAGCCAACATGGCCTGGGAGGTAAAATAAATACAATTAATACTCACAGACCTTGTACCATGCCATAATGAAAGCTAACCGGACGTATATCAAAAGTCATACCCCATACCCCCACGACCGTACGCGGGGGGGGGGGGGGGGGGGGGGGGATGGATGATCCCTCCTCTTTGGTTTTCATTATTATAAGACACATTGAAAACATTATTCCCTTGAGCTTGCTCTACAAGATTAGATGGTTATTTGTTGGTTATGATGTCAAATGACGTCATTAAATCCGCCATCTTGGATTTCAAAAAATTACGATACAAAATTATACCAAAACAATATAATGGGATGTTAAAATGTACTATTCCTGCAATATTACTTAAGAAAACTGGAAATATTAACAGCACAACAAAGAATTATATCTGAAAATTCGAAATTGGAGTAAGCCGACATCATATCATATCAGGGATGAATGAACAATTACTGAAAATTTGAGTAAAAAATCTAATGCCCCAACCCCCCCCCCCCCCCCCCCTCCCCCACCCTATGTTCATCCTAGGATTAAAGAAACCTTTCCCTAGTCGGTGTGCATACAGCCATCATCAGGGTAAGTTACGTTATTGTGAATTATGATTAGTTATGTTATCATACTCCAAACCTCACCTGAGGCTGTGATTCTTTTTTGACCTTCAAAAGTTTGAGAGGAATTTTCCTGCTTCGTGATCCAGGGCGGGATGCACTTAGCACAATGGTCTTGGACTCTTCAAGTGACTGGCCCTCGTCATCTGTAAAAATGTAAAAATTATAATCCTATAAATACATTTTTTTTATTTTCATGCTAAAGAGTAAAATTCCTCGTCATATTGCACACTTTTTTGCTGAAAAGATTGTTTATGATACAACATTATTATTTCCCAAACTCTACAGGATTTTTGCAGTGTTTCGTAGAGTGCAGCCAAGGGGACCGCACGCGTAGGACTGAGAAAAGGTTGATATTTTGGTTAATGGCGCATAATATCACCGATAGGGACATCGACCTTTCATAATGAAATCATAGCAAACCTGAATACAACATAATCAACAAACTTTTAAGGCTCTTACTGGACTCAGCTGATGTCTTGAGATAACCATCAAGGCAAGGAAGGATTTCACTGAGATGTGGTTTCAATACATCAGCAGGAAGGGCAGTAGTCCAGCTCTGTAAAGCATCCAACCCAGCTTGAGCCAATGGAGTGTAGCTTAAACCAAGTTTAAAGGTAAGCTGGGAAATGAAAGTTACAGTACAATCCTCATTATACATTGTACTATCTCTATTTATAAAATAACTGAGATAAACTTTGATTTTAAACTCAGCTGAAACAGCTCAAGACTGTGAGATGTTTACTGTAGTTTGACACTGGGAGAAAGCCATAAATGGGGTAGCCACTAGCCAATATGTTATGTCTTACAATTTACTTGTTATGAAGAATACTAAAACCCTCATGTGTGTGTGCATACTATACATTGTCCTACCTTTAGTGCAGGTACCAAAGAGGCCACATCAAGACTGACTACTTCAAGAGGAAGTGAGAGAACAAGCCTTAAACAGGAGCCCAGAAGATCATCTTTATACTGCTGCATTCTTATGAGAACCTGAAAAACAGAGAACACTTGTTTAGTTACTCAATTCCATCAATAAGTTGTAAGGATTGTGAGTGAGGACACCAACCATTGTCTCATGAAACTTAGGAGAATGCTCAAAACTAACAAGAGTGGTGATGACGTACGGCCAAATACATAATTATAGCGGATGGCTGATGGTGATACAGTGGTAAAACAAACAAACAGTATTTTAAAAGCACACTAACCAGCACTGCGATAAACGATATTTGTTATAATTAGCTTAGTGTTTAGTAACGGTCAGTTAACCGTTCGCTCAGTTTGTAATATGTTGCAACCGTACTTCACTCGCTATCAGCGCCTCATTCTCTCTCGATATAACTGACTCCATTATTGCTGAAAAATGGAGTGAGTGGAAAAAATAGGTAACACTACAGCGTCGCCTCTAAAGTTAACAAGGAAGAAGATGTTCAAGTAGCCGCATTACTCAGGTCGATCCTGAAGCTAGAAAAATCTTCAAAAATTGGAATCTAACGGCCACCGAAGCTTGACCACCCCAAGGCCCATGCATCCACTTCACAGCACTACCAACAAGATGAAGGTCCTCAGCAAGACAAAGGACGAAAGTGCCGGTGCCCTCATCATCATTGAGTACGCCCCAACTCAAGATTTATTCCATCAGCTGCAGGGAGGACCAGAAAGAAAGAGATACACAAAGCCAAGGATGCGAAAAAGCACCTCCGCCATGAACAATACAAGGAGACCTTGCGATCTATTCCTACAAAGGATGTCATTAAAATGTCTAACAACCCTAAAATATACAAGTGACCTATTTTGCTAAAACATACCTCCTTTGTGAACTTATGAAAGAGCACAAAGCATGTCATAAAGTCAGATGTATCTACAATTTCCATATCTAAGTCTTCACTGTTATAATCTGTTTTTTCTGCCTTTAAATTCTGAAATAATAATAAATTAAGGCATAAATAACAAGTACAATATACAAACACTCTTACATTTTGTAGTTCATCAAGAAGCTTATGGAAACACATTTTTGTGAAAATACCGTGGTGGTGAAAGTAAGAAAACAAGCTCTCGAAATTAAGTTAAGCTTATACGTAAACAACAGCAATAAGGCATAACTATCCACAGGCAACGGAACCACAAAGAACAAAATAAAACTTTCTGGGGTACAATATACAATATACATGTACATTATCTTAGTATTTTACCGGATAAATCTCAACTCAAATCTCAACTCCCATACATACATTATGCAAGTACTATGAGCACAAAGTCGCTATTGATTCATCAGCTTCTATTTTTGCCATGAAAAGTTTATTCAGTGTTTTGTGAGTGAACTGCAGGTACCTTAAAGAAAGACAGCTTGTTACAGATTTTCATGCAAACTTCCAACAACTTGTAGAACCCACTGACAACTGGGAACCTACAGTAAGCAACAAAACAACTTACACAAATACACTGAAATGGCTGTTAAAAGTTATGCATTACTATAATTTTAACAAATAAATGAATACAAGAATATCTTAGATATTTAAAAACAAAATTGCCGTACAAGTCTACATGCTGAAAAGGAAGGTACCCACCTTGTAGACATGACAATTATGTCTCTTCCAAACACATAAATCCACCGTTCAAACAGTGTCACACAATATGTTGGAAGAACACACCTTGAAATCAAGAAGAAAAAAGTTAAAGTTCATTGTTTCCTTGCATAACAGTCTGCCAGGCAAACAACATTTGACAAAATTGTGATCTAACTTGTAAGTTGTTTCATGAAACCAATCTCTGGGATGGGGAATCTCATGGAATCTCATTCTACATGTAATTCTTGTACCCTGTTAGCACTTTATCCTTTGGAGAAATTAGCTTTTAATTTTTAGAGGACCCTTCCGTGAATAACTCTAGGGCGAAGTTGTGCCTCCTCAATAATGATTATTATTATAATTCAGAGACAAGAAAAAACAAACGATAAAAACCGACGTTTCACGCCATTGTCAAGGTAACTACAATATTCAAAAACCTTTGCTGCGAGTTTAAGTAGTGTCCGCTAAATTTGCACAGAAAAGAATGCGAAGGTTAAATTACACAAATACTTTCACACGAATTGAGTCTGATTGCACGTTTAGACTGGGTTTCAGTTGTCTTATAAATAGCATCTCAAGCACCAAACAATCGAACTTATTTGTGCATTTCTTTAGAACGCAGAACTGCCTTAGTAGGGCTTCAGGGACCTTCCCGGGTTCGTCATGAGAGTGTTTATATATGGAGGATTTGTTGTTTGTGTCCCGCCACACGTACGTGTAAGTGCCCGCGTGTATAACCCACGGAACCCGCATCGCAAATGTCACATTGAAAATTAAGTCATACGTTGGACAACATATTTTAGAAACTTGACTCACTTGCAGAATTCAATCAGATTAATAAAAATCAGGAAGTCTTTAGGCACTTTAGGCAGAAGTCCTGCAACTGGATCAGACAAAGACACTTGTTCTTTCTCCGAAGGTGAAGGTGGAGCATCACTGGTTGAAGCACTTTCAGCAGCCTCCATAAGAACATCACCCTACAAAAATAAATATACAATATAACAGTGTGTTGATTTTATCTTGTTGTTGAATGTTATTGTGGTTTACTACAAATAATTATACGGTTATCCAGAAAATAGTTTTACTTATTCAATGATACATCAATAGATTATCGCAATGATCTATGATAACAAGCCCAGCTTGTACAGTGTATGTGAATGTAAGCATCTGTTTTGACATTTTTGACATATTTTTAGACATCTAACTGTCACTGCAGGAATCATCGTCAGAGTCCTATGGTCAGTTGGGTGGGGGAGACAAAGTATAACAGGTGACCAGTCTTTTAACAAGATTGGCTAACATATCAGATGGACAATGAACATAAATTACATCATGCCTAGACCCATTGTTTGGTTTTTCAACAGTTTCTTTTTTCATTACTCTAGAACCAGACATTACCTGTAGTGTTGACGAGTCCTTAATAGAAGACAAATCCAGCCTATGGATTATACGTAGAATGGCCTTCATCATTTCATCATACACCATCCCATGCATGGCTTCACGCTGCTCAAGTTGCTGTCCAAGCAAGGTGGCATCCTAAACAAAACGTTTAATATTCACTTTTCAACAATATATGTCTCTATTTAATATTATTTTTGATAAAATGTAAGTTACATTAATTTTAATCTTAATTAAAACCTTCAAACAAACGTTTGAATAATAAATTTGATTAATCGAAACAATGATCCAATCTTGCTGTGAAAACACATCTAATTAATTGAAGGAACGTAGGTGCCTATGAAAATTGCAACCTTTATTCTACGAGCGTCCCTACATCAAGTATATTGACTTTGTATTACGTTTTTAACCTTTTAAGCCTTAATTTGTAAATAGTTTCTTAATACAAGTTAAATGTTCATTAAAATGATTAGCTTAAGAATATAACATTACCATTGATTTCACTGCTACGCGTATTATTTTTTTTTTCGGGGTGGGGTTGGACAATTACCCCCAAACAATTTCTGCACAGCAAAAGTAGAGAAAAAAAATTCATCACAACAAGTCAAATGAGAAAACATTCCAGCAATCCTTTCTACTCTTGGGTTCCTGTGAAAAAAAATTATTGCACAAACTCAAGACGGAAAAAAAATTCGAGCTCAGAAAAATTGCCCAACATCCGCCCCCCCCACCCCCCCCCCCCCCCCTCCCCCCAAATAATAAATAAAATGGTCCATCCCTTATGCAAATATGTGCCGTGTAACGCAATCGTAGTCAGTGTTGTTTTCGGACGCTTCTCGATATTTCTCGGCCTGTAGCCGACGACAACAACATATACTGAACACTTATTCCCTTTGAAAATGGCGGTAGCGAAGTGGGAAAGTAGAAAGCAGTGGCCTTTCAATACATTACAATCGTGCGTGCACGATTTTGTCGCACGGAAGGAGAAAAGCCATATACATAAGGTACGCATGATTGACGGAAGTCTATTGCCAAGTGCATTTTGATTTCGAAGGTCGCGTAGCAGTGAAATCGATGGTAAAACCTACGAACAAACACTCTCAAGAAATCAAGAGGTGATTCTAATACCTTAAACTTGCCCTTCTCTAGAAGGAATTCCCACAGTTCCAAGTAATCTTTGTAAGATATCTTGGGAGTTGAAGTTTCAGTTGCCTCTTTGTCCCCTGTTGCACCAATTTCATTCACCTTTAATCAATAGCATTGGTAAATAAAGATATATTACAAGGTTTTGCCAAAAAAATGCTGATACCCATTGTTATTATTCAACTTAACAACAAGTAACGTGCGATATTTGGATACATGTAAGCTCTAACTACATAGATCCCCCACCCTTCCCCCCAACAAAAGATGACACAAAATTAAAGCATTTACTGGTTTGTCTACTCATAGTAGTTCATAATGTGGAAATTTCAATATTGTGTAGACACAATGTGGAAATTTACGATTGTGCAATGTGGAAATTTCAATATTGTGCAGACACAATGTGGAAATTTAATATTGTGCAGACGAAATGTGGAAATTTCAAGATTGTGTAGAAACAATGTTGAAAAATTTCAATATTGTACATTTACAATGTGTAAATTTCAATATTGTGTAGTCATAATGTGGAAATTTCAATATTGTGTAGACACAATGTGGAAATTTCAATATTGTGCAGACACAATTTGGAAATTTCAATATTGTGCAGACACAATTTGGAAATTTCAATATTTTGTAGACACAATTTGGAAATTTCAATATTGTGCAGACACAATGTGGAAATTTCGATATTTTGTAGACACAATTTGGAAATTTCAAAATTGGGTAGACACAATTTGGAAATTTCAATATTGTGCAGACACAATTTGGAAATTTCAATATTGTGTTGACACAATGTGGAAATTTCAATATTGTGTTGACACAATGTGGAAATTTCAATATTGTGTTGACACAATGTGGAAATTTCAATAATGTGCAGACACAATGTGGAAATTTCAATATTGTGTTGACACAATTTGGAAATTTCAATATTGTGCAGACACAATTTGGAAATTTCAATATTGTGTTGACACAATGTGGAAATTTCAATAATGTGCAGACACAATGTGGAAATTTCAATATTGTGTTGACAAAATGTGGAAATTTCAATATTGTGTTGACACAATGTGGAAATTTCAATAATGTGCAGACACAATGTGGAAATTTCAATATTGTGTTGACACAATTTGGAAATTTCAATATTGTGTTGACACAATGTGGAAATTTCAATATTGTGTTGACACAATGTGGAAATTTCAATAATGTGCAGACACAATGTGGAAATTTCAATATTGTGTTGACACAATTTGGAAATTTCAATATTGTGTTGACACAATGTGGAAATTTCAATATTGTGCAGACACAATATTGAAATTTCCACATTGTGTCTACACATTATTGAAATTTCCACATTGTGTCAACACAATATTGAAATTTCCACATTGTGTCAACACAATATTGAAATTTCCAATATTGTGCAGACACAATTTGGAAATTTCATTATTGTGTAGACATAATTTGGAAATTTCAATATTTTGTAGACACAATTTGGAAATTTCAATATTGTGCAGACACAATGTGGAAATTTCGATATTGTACAGTTACAATGTGGAAATTTCAATATTGTGTAGACACAATGTGGAAATTTCAATAATGTACATTTACAATTTTCATTTTGGAAATTTCCAAATTATGACTTCACAATGTGGAAATATAAATGTTGAAGTACATCTTTGACAGAACTGTAAGTTCTTTTTAAATTTAAAGACCGTGAAGCAATGAAATTGGGCTCAAAACTACTTAACATAACACAGATCGATGGACTCTCTTCATGGGATCATGACACGAACATATACAAATACACCAATAGAAAATCATGTTATACTTCACACAATAGCGGCTTCTAGCATTACAGAAATACAACAACAAAGGCTGTCATGGTCAGTGTCGGATCCAGACCTGTTTACAAGGTGGGGGCCCAAAACATTTCCCAAAACATTTAAATTTGGGTGAGGGCCCCCAGACCCCTCCCCTATATCCGCCACTGATGGTTGCATTAGATCAATACATTAGAAGTATAATATCGATGTTAAGTCGTTATAATGATTCATTTTGCCATTTCAATATCCAATGCGAAACAAGCATTTGCTACAACAATGTATCTTAACAAAGTATCTTAACATACCTCTTCTAAAGCAACTGGATGAGAACAGGTTCTAATGAGACCTTGGTAGACTACAAAAAAATCAAAAATTCATTGTCCCTTTCTCTCTCTCAGTAGAGCACTATTAATTTTAGAATGAAAAAAGCCTCTCAAAGAGTATGGAATTTGGTGACTAGGAGCTGGCAACTTAATAACCCCTCAATGCTATATGTTTGGTATATTTTATGAACAGACTGGCTAAGGCCCTTTCAAATATAATAGATACATGTAACTACCTGCATGCATGTGCTCAATTAATACATACCTACTTCTGAAAGAAAACTCCTCAGTACTGCACCCTTGGAAGAGAGGTTAAAAAGCACTCTCACAAGGGCCTTACAACAGAGAAATTTAGATCCTTTAGCCAGCCTTGTGAAGTTCTTAAATAAAACCACTACCAGTCTCTCCAGGGAAGCAAGGACAGAGTCAGAAATCTGCATATCAAATCAGAGATTAACAACGTATTGTGTTAATAGATGTTATACATGCACTCTTAAAATGAATAAGACTGTGTTATGTTGTGATCAACAATTCTTAATTCATTGGTTTAGTCAGATGTTTTTCATGTTTTATTGAAAGAAAAAAATAAACGTTGTCAGTGGGTTAGGTTAATCAACCTTTTCAACATCAAACTTGGTTGAAACGGGTAATTTTGTTGATGTTTGCCAATATTAAACTTTTTCAGTCAAAAGAGTTAATCAATATCCAATAATCCATAACTAAAAAATTTATCCAAATACTTTTTTCCAATATACTGACAATATGACAATATGGGAGTTTTTTGCCATCCGAACACTTGCAGTGTCAATATGGAATCAATTGTAACTTTCGTCTGTTATTGTAGAGTGTAAAGACATTTAAAAACATTTCTTCAAAAATGGGATCAGGGTTACGAATTCTACGGAAACAATAAAAATTGAGGTTTGATTACAATGAAATATTCGAGAAAAGAAAAAATAATGTAGAAAATCAAAGAAGAAATTTTTGTGTTGCTTCTACAAACCTCATCCAGCTCCTCGACAATGCAGGACAAAGCTTCTAAAAAGCTTGGAAGATGCTGAACTTTGTCTTCAACTAACTCATCTTGTCTAACCATTAAAAGCATTAAAAAATATTGAATTGATTTTAAAAACATAAAAAAATACTTTGACAAGGCAACATCATTTACACTGGCATTTACTTTCAGCCAAATTGTTGCTGATTAGCAGCGTTTCAGCTCATATGGAGTATATTTCGGACATGACAGTGCAAAAATGTTCTGGGCTGTTCCGGCATGTTCCAGTGTTCCTATTTTTAGTACATGCCCTGGAGTTTGATCAACCAATCAGAGAATGAATGAAAAAGCACTATTCAATGGTCTGGTATGTACTTTTACCAAAACGGTATAATTTCTTGCATACTCAAGAGAGCATGCACTGGAGTGATATCACAGATCACACACTCCAGCGCATGTGGCATGTGAATGAAAGTGAATTCCATCAATGTTTTGTTTGCACGAAATTTGTCTTTTGAATCTGTTGACCGTTTAATGTCTAAAAAAAGATAGAATGATATGACATGGCATGACAATGGCATACATGACTGCAATGAAATAAAACTTGATGAGCACTTGTACTTCTCACCTGAGATATATCTGTTCACTTCTCTGCATCATCTCACTAAACATGAACTTTACATCTTCAGCTTGCATGAACAGCTTGCAGGGCTGTAGACATTCATAAAACACAGTACGTGTTAGAAATAGCTCTCTGAGACAAAATGTGGCAAATTCAGATAAAGAACATTACAACTGAGATTGTTACATGTCTTTATTACCATAGACACAAGCAGATAAGCCGCACCTGTTTGCTCGCAAATTTCTGAATAACAATTAAATGGCTTGCTGACTGCTTCAGTTACATTTTCAAAATAGTTGCATGCAGTTATATTTGACGTACAAGCACCACTACACATTCAGGTTTTACTAGTCAGTTTTTCGGCGAAATTACTAAGTTTAGTTGACTGTTCAACAGACTCAGCACAGGCACAAAATTGGGACATAAAGTCACTTTCTGCCGATTTTCGATCGATGACTTGTGAATTACTGTGTTGTTCAGTGCAATGATTAACTTGATTTGACTGTTCATGAAACTCAGTACAGGCCTAAAAAAAATGAAAAATCACGTGTGTGTTCCGAAGGTATATTCCCTCCATGAATTGGCATACAGTCGAAGCTCCCGTAAGCGGACACCCTCGGGAAATCTAGCTAATCAGAACATACGCAGAATAATAATACAGTTCGGATACTACCTTTGAGAAGTATCCATAACCTCTTATTGCAATTGACATCTGTCTTGTATCACTGGAGGCTGAATCAATAATTGCACGGAATTTCTTGATAAAATACTATAAAGACATAAAACGTAACTTCCGTTGAGTAACAAAATAATGTAATTTTGATTAACTAGGGAGACAACAAAGCAGTTGATGAGTTCCAAAACACATGTCTACGAAGAATCCTCCGAATTAAATGGCAAGAACATATCAGTACTGAAGAGCTACTTGAAAGATCTGACATGAAACCGCTGAGCAAAGAAGTGAAGCAGCGAAGATGGAAGCTGATTGGCCACATACTACGGCAAGATCACAACAATGACTGCAACATAGCGATGACTTGGGCACCAGAAGGAAGAAGAAGAAGAGGAAGACCAAAGACCACCTGGAGACGCACAGTTGAGAAAGAGAGAAACGAGATGGGCTACAAATCCTGGAAAGAGATGCGGGCTACAGCAGCTAACAGAGAAAGATGGAGAAGCTTTGTGAAGGCCTTATGTGACAGTAGTCACGAAGCAGATAGGTAGGTAGGTAGGAGTATTGGAGAAATACATAACAATTAACACATTTGACACTGCGTAACTCATAAATGTGAACTATGGAAAACCAACAACCTGAAGCAATAAAACAGACATAAAATTCACCATCATTTCTTTCTAAAAAAAAGACATTGTACAAGTTCTGACATCACGAATATCGCAGTCTTAGTCAACTTTCTATAAGACAGACAACTTACTAAGGTGAGCTGGCCCCTAACGTGTCCACATCATAGAGAGGTCAGTGCATTCACTGTCCAACTTTATACATTACTTATAATGATGAATTAACCATTACTACCATCAGTGGTACAACTTTAACCTTAAGTCTTCTCACCTTGAATATCGTCAGGTCTGATTTGTCACCACGCCTTGAAACAAAGTACTCTGACATCTAGAAAATCAATAATTCAGTTGTTAGGTAAGCCACCTTCATTGCAACTAGAATCCGTTTTTTTTTTTGTAGTTACCTAATTTGATAAACACATGTTAAGCTTGGAGTAATTTTTGAGTAGTCGACGTTCTTGCAGTGTCTTATTCACCTTTGCTTTTCGTGTTAGAGTATTTATTATCAAAGTTCGACAATAAAAAGAAACAAAGCAAATACCTGCTTCAGAAATGCCTCCATAGCTGCATATCCAGCATAGCTCACGTCTTTGTTTTGGTGCTTGCACCAGCGATAAAATGCGTCATATATCACCTGGATAAAATATTAATCTAAAATCGTAAAGGACCTGTACCTGGGAATGTTCATGGCACAACGACAGGGCCATTGCAATATTAGTTATAAGAATAATTGATATTTTTCAAAGTAGCTCAGATCACTAAGATTGAGAAACCAATTAGTGTTCTGGCGTCCTCTTTAGATCCATTTATATTATTTGAAGAATAAACACAACGTTTTTAAGCTTCAAAGACATGTCTCGACAGAGACAGACTTCTGTCATGTCAGTTACAATGTTCGTTAAATTCGACTTTTTTTAACTAAACAATATATGTTACTTTTACCAAAAGAACAACTTAACTAACTAGACGGTGACAACAAACGAACAATGAAAAGTGTACGAAAACAAACTAGCGAAAAAGAAAAAAACATAACTTACATGAAAGTTAAAAAGAGAGAGACAAATTAACAGGATGTAATTTAGAACAGGCTTCTCCCAGTTGATATACATGGCTTGTTTCAGTTTAATTTGGAATTTAGCGGCGGTGGAGTCTAGAATAGTGATAGATTCCGAAGAGCAGGAACTACGGCATACCTCAGAATTTAAGTGTTTAAACATGTGTGCTCTTATCCGAAGAAGAAGACAGATGCTCGCGGATGCGTGTAGAAAAATGGCGAGTGGTGTCACCAATGTAGCTAGCATTACAGCTAGCACACAATAATTTGTCAATAAGAATTTGCCAGCACACAATAATTTGTAAATAACTCTGTCCCAGGAGAGCTCCGTTCGCGCGTTATTTACAAACTCTCTCTTAATGGATACCTCGCTCAAAGATTGACACCTCTATATAAAAGCCGAAATAATAGTATACATGTATTTGGCTACTTATAATCCACGTAAAAGGAATAGGTCATATTTATAAGCTATTTTCTGATGGCTTTTGTAAAAATGCCCACAACAACTGTTATTGACAGTTTACTAACCTCGTGGTCTTTAGCAATATATTCCTTGAACTGAGCTGCATGTTTTGCAAACAGGTATAAGCCAGCTATATAAACAAAGAGATTTGTACATTTAAGTTATGTCTATGATCATTTTTTCAAATTCGGATTCCTCTGCGAATGCTATACGTCATATAATAGTCATGATGTTTGTACTTCAGACTGTTTGCCATTTCCACTATTTGGGCAATGCTATGAAACATTTAATAAAGAATTTAAAAGTTGGGCATATATATTTAATTAACACTTTCCTGTTTGGTTTGTTAAGTATTTCTTTACTTGGAAGGGAGGTGAAGGATTAAGCTCATGCCAATCATGCTAGAACCATGTGCTTTCACAGGTCGCCATATTGAAATTAACATGTGTAACTCTGAACTGTGTCGCTATACTACTCCTTACACCTACCTTTTGGTACTTCATAACGACTCAGACTGACCTGAAAGCAAATTTTATAAATTAATCAGCTGTTAGATTATGTAAGACTTCGTACATGTATTATTGAACTTTACTGAAATTATCAGAGATCAAAGACAGGTTTCAATATTTTTTTTTTTTTCAAACTCATCAGCTGGGCAATTATGCCAGATATAACATACATGCGCAGCCAAAAATGTTACTTGCGCTTTCAAAATTGCAGAAACGATTATACAAAAAATGGTGACATTACAAATTATAAATGGAATGGTCACACATTAAGAATTACATTCATAGATAATTTCAATGGTAGAACCAAGTTATAGCAATAGCTGTTATGTATGACTGGGATCTGTCATAATGGATTTCAGGATACATGAGCCAGGAATTTAAAGTTTATAGGCAGGCTTTCGACACATACTTGTGGATTGATGGCCATTATTGCATAATTGTAGATGTCTTTGGCATACCTAGAACCTTGACAAAAATGGACGTACATTGTGATCAATTACAACTATGGCGAATATTACAATAATAATTAATACAGTAACCATAACGTTATAAAAGAAGCCCCACAACCAAATACATGACCCACGAAGAAAAGAAGAATTCCCTGACTTTTTCCTGACCAGAAACAATTTTCACTGACCATATATAATAAAACTGAAAATGAAACGTAGACAATTGATGCTTTAAATTATTTTGCAGAAAACAATTTTTATTGACAGTAATAAGATGGGTGGTGTTATCAACAACATTAATTGTCAAGACCTTCAGTCAAAATACCGTAAAATTCCCTGACTTTTTCTTTACTTTGACGACCAGTTATTAATACCCTGACTATTTCCCTGACTTTTTCCTGACTTGTAGCAACAATACATTTTGTACAACAAGTATACATAGTATAAGCAAACAGCTTCTTTCTGTAACTTCACAGTACACAAACATGCAAGCATGACTAAATTATCTGAATTTAAAATGTAAAAAAAAAAGCTAATATAAACCAACCTTCTTCTACAGACTGTGTGAAGTTTGTCAGGTAGGATGTCAAACCTCGTAAGCATCCAGAAATAACAGGCATATCTGGCTTCTTGGTCTTGCTCATCATCTACCAATCAAGTCAAACAAGTTTATTCACTTTATCCCTTCTTGTTATTATCAGCATTAAACGTTTTAAGAATTACATGACCTAATGCAAAAACTTGTCTAGTGAGCTTGAGAGAACTCAAAAGGTTGTAATGTGACTATGTTTGATACAGACCCCACTTCAACAGACCCTTTGGCCTCACTCTGCGAGAATTAAATAAAATATCTCGACTGTACTACCTAAAACGGCATATTTTGACAAAGAAAAAAGATGTAACTATTAACAGTACCTCTGATTTAAGAACACTGATATAAATACCAACAAGCCGATCTGACTGACTGATCATATATTCTGGAAATACTTCTGCAAAGGTGCCCAACAAGAAGTACAAGCAGCTTTTTACTATAATAATGAAAATAGTGGTGAGGAAAAAACAATTAGTATTTTTATTTAATAAATGGCCACCTCTTTATAAGTTCTACAAATTTTCTTGCTGTTTTATAACAAGCTAAGAGAACAGTCATGCAAATAGATATCTGAATGTAGTTCACATACGTTTTAGGACATCCCTGTAGTTATTGTCACCTGGATGTGTATTTATTATTTGCAAGGCCTTTTTGAAGCCAAGAGGCTCACCAGGTCGGTGCTTAACTCTGGTTAGCATGAAGTGACTAGCTAGAACTATTGCTTCCCATGGATGGGGTGCTAGTCTATTGCAGGTTACCTTCCAGCATTTTGTAAGGTTGCTCTGGGTGGAGAGATGCAACACTATTACCAACACTTGAACCCAGACCGCTCAATCCAGAGTCCAATGTGCTGACCATTAGGCCACAACATGAATTTCCAATGGCAACATCAAATTAGCTATTTACCAATTAGGACAGCGGATATTGGTCCATTGGGAGTTCTGAAAACAGTAATAACTGTTTTCAATGGTTACTCGGAGACGTGGTTGTTTGTATACCAGTAGAAGAACTAAAAAGGATTAAAAAGTAGCTTACCTGTAGACGAGTGTTTCGTTGGCTGCAAACAAGCTCCAAAATATCTTGTGTAAGTAAAGGTAAAATGATGCGAAATGATGTTGTTCGTGAAACCATCTGAGATAATTTCAATATGTACCAACGTTATGATTGCACAAGATTCTAGACCCTGATGAGATCAGCATTAGCAATAAATTTAACAGAAAAAAGTATTCAACTTAAGGTTATTGATAACCTTTTGGGGTGCTATCCGGGAAATATTTCGCACGCGCGTTATTTTCGATGAAACCAAGATAAACTATATACCTCTGAAAAGGCAATAAAATGTAGAATCCGAATATGACAACGTTTTAAAATTCTATGGCTTTGGTAAGCGCTCGCGAGCCTTCAAACTCAAAACTGTCGATGTTTGCTTCACTAAATTGCCCGCCTTCGCATTAGTTCGTACAACCAAACAAACTGAAAATTAACAGTAACAGACTTCCGTAAAAAGGATACTTGTCAATCATCCTTGGAACGTTCAGTTTTTCCACAACAGAGGATTCTAGTTTAATTTCAAAAATCTGAAAAAGTATGTTCGTTAAAAATGTGATCAGTATCTAATTTATCCTCGATTCATGAAAATCAAGGACATCAGATCATCTGATCCATGTTTATGCCTCACGGTGCATGTGCAATTCAAACGTGGCCAAATCAAGGACATCAAATCATCTGATCCATGTTTATGCCTCACGGTGCATGTGCAATTCAAACGTGGCCAAATCCATAGCACAAACTCATCATTATACAGAAGGTGTGGACACTTTTTAGATGACAACAAGTCACATGACAAACGTCACTCCTATATCTCGGTGATAACATCATCACCCCGAGATAAAAATGTGTGCATGCCTCCACAAAGTTGTGTAAAGGATCCTGGAATTTTAGCACGTTGGATGACGTATGACACAAAGTGAAGTGCTCTGTACTCCATGTTCATTGAGTCTTCTTTCAAATTTCCAAGTACGTACTTCTCATTACTAAATAGTAGAGGCTGGCATATATATAAGCAAGTAAATTACTTATGATTCAGGCATCACTTTACAATATCTGGTAGTTTAGTATATGCAGCCTTCAGGGAGAGCAAAACAAGCATTGCGAGCCCCACGCCTCTCTCATGCAAAGCGAGAAATTAAGATCAAAATGATACAAGCCATAAATCCATAAATAGCAGCAGTGTTCATTAGGACCACGATTTCTTGCAAAACCAAACCAAACAATCTGATTACTTGGTTTTGTTTTGCAAGAAATATTGGTCCTAATGCAAACTAGTGGTTAGATCACCAGTGAATCATAAAAAGGTACTAAGCAATAATGATTTATCAACAGTTATGACGTATACCTGAGCAAGAAGAGGAAACGTTTCTACTTTTGCTCTGTTGTTGCGATCTAGAGAAAATATTTTTACACAGATGTCCTGAAAAGAAACACAATCCGAGACTATTATACATCTATGTTCATCACCATAATCTGAAACAAAGCAAAAATAAAATTTAAAATCAAAGTACATGGTTATATGCAAAGTAATATATTTTCTCAAAGGAAAAGTACTTTTCATAACTAGCTGTAGAAAACACAGTTCTCCATTGTGCTGGAGAAGGTTTCAACGCAATTTTGTTTCAGCCCATAAACACGTTGAACGCTGGCTATGCAATATCAGTTGACATGCTCCATTGCTTTCTCGGAATAGGAACGTTCAGGGAGAAAGAAGAAGTTGCAGAAGAATTGAAGGTTGGCCATCTGGTGGAATTACCAAAATGATTATTTCAAATAATTGGATTGTTCCAACCAATCGATCATCGATTAGAATCAGATAAATCGGCCACTCAATATTTCATAAATTGTCCATCAATAGACGCCATATTGAAATCTGACATATTAAATAGGCCATCAACTTCGCCAGTGTACTACAGCTTGGGCTGTCCGCTCAGCTTCATTCCAGGTGGATCCCATCTTCTCCAAATCAGTGTTGCGTCACCAGCTGTTTCGGGGGTGCTCTCTCTTCGTTCCCTTGGGAGTTCTAAGTCAGGGACAGGTGGGTGATGTTGGTTGGTGCTCTCTGTAGGGTGTGGCCAATCCAACCCCATTTTCTCCTCATAATCTGCCAGCCAACCGGTTCTTGTTCTCCCCTCAGCCAAAGCTCTTCATTGTGGATTGTTTTAGGCCACCAGATGTTGTAGATGTCTCAGGCAACTATTTATAAAGCATCGAACCCTCTGTAGTGTCATCTTTGTCCTTCTCAACATCTGTGATCCATACCATATAGAAGCACCGATTTTACATTTGAATTAAAGTTGAGCAGCTTTGTCTGTATGCTGATTTCCTTGGAGCTCCAGATGTTTTTTTAGGTTGATGAATGCTTCCATGGCTTTGTCTATTCTTCCTCCTACATCTGCGTCCGTGCGTCCCTGTTTGTCCACAATACTGCCAAAGTACGTGGAAGAGTCTACCTCCTCGTGTCATGGGTGGCAACTGTTTCTCGTGACCTTTGATTTAACTTTGCTGATCTTCAATCCTGCTCTCGCTGATGTTGCTGCCTGTTCTGTGGTCTTGTCCTGCATCTGGTGACGGTTATAAGAAAGAAGAGCAAAGTTATCAGCGAAGTTAAGTACTCTAGCTGTGTCCGAGGTGTCCACTGAATTCCATTCCTCTTTTCCTCTGTGGTGGTCCTCATAATCCAGTCTATAACGAGAAGAAACATGTACGATGATAACAACTCCAATTCTGACGTGAAAACGATCCGAAAGCCGACCTCCACGCACCACTCTGCAAGACATTTCCTCGTAAGTTCGCTGAATGGGTATGTCATAGTGCTTATTAATTAAGTAGTTTCCACAATGTCACTCTGTCCACGCTGTCGAACGTCTTTTCTTAATCGAATATAGATTGATGAGTTCCACTCCAAGGATTGTTCACTCTGATGCATATGGTGGCATTGTGGCTTGTGCATGATCTGCCTTGTCAAACACCTGCCTGCTGGTCCCGTGACGGAGTGCTGACTGCTATCTTTATTCTTTCAAATATAATCCTGTTATTACTTTGCCTAAAGTTGATAGAAGCATGATTCCCCTGTAGTTGCTGCAGACCCTCAAGTCTCCTATATTAGGTAGTTTGACGAGGAGGTCATCTGTCATCTGGTGCTGGTCTATTCAGAAGCTCCTTGAAATGTTCTGTCCATTTCCCTAGCTGCTCTTCGCTGTGTCAAGTCTTTCTTTGTTGCTTCGATCTTGATCAGCTTGTCCGTCTGTCGGCACGGTGCTGCAAGCTTATTAGTCTAGACTCAGTAGTGTTGTAGAGCTATTTTATGTCCATCCTATGTGCTAGTGCCTCCTGTGCTTACTGCTCATGTACTTCTGCCTTTGTGGGCCTTGTTAAAGTTTCAGCTGTCAGTCTTTGTGCTGGACTTTCTTCCTGCCCAGTCTCCTCACACGTCTCAGTCCACATCCTCTTTGTCTGCTCCACTTGTCCTCAAGTTATATATTCTCATCATCATAAAGCTCCTGCAGCACCTGATAAGGTTCATCTTGAGCTTCTCTGCGGTCTCCTTGTCTCTCACTAGGTCTTCATTGTACTTTGTTCTAGTGGTGGTAGTGGGTGATTTGCAGCGCTTCAGGCGTAGCTTGAGTGTTGCCAAATCCATGTGATGGTACGATGCTGTAATGTGCCCCTCTCTTCAATCACCCTCATGTACACACCAATAGATGTGCAGGGAGAGAAAAGGAGACAGAATCCACACGGTACATGACCCTGGGGAGGGCTAGGAGGAACAGGGTGAAGAACTTTTTAAGATAAAAATACTGCAGGCTGTAACTTGATAACTTATACTGACAGGGCTGGTCCAAAACAGGATCTGGTGAAGATGCTTTATTATGGCCTATGTCTGTTCAGTGCGACATAATTATAATATTTGGTATTACCTTAACAAGTCTTGAACGTTAATTTACGTTACCTTTATATCCACAACATAAGGATTTACGTTCTTTCCAAGCTTCATGATATAGGTTTTAAGAAACTTTAGAAGCTCTATCTTGGCATCCAAAAACTGAAATTTGAGTAAAGAACAGTTTCACTGATTTACGTAACTTCTTGAATAACGACGTTTGATAACTTGTAGTAAATCAAAAGGGTTTTGTCATTTTGTGGTTACTTCAGTACTGCAACAGGGCAGTCAATGTTTTGTCTAATGCCATGCTTCGTTATCGGTTCCAACTGCCTTGCAGCATAAGTGTTTATTCAAATGGGTAACATACATGTAAATCTGTCTCATTTTAATGAATGTTCTTAACTGGCACAGTATCACATTTCACAAAACAACTGAATGAAAACTACAACATAATGTCACTAGTGCATTTTAAAATGTCAATTTTTTTATTTTTCAAGAAATCCGTTGGGTCTGAGATATCCAGCCAGAGTCCAAGATTTCCAGATCTTGGTTTTCAAGAGGCACTGTGAATCAGATAGAAGTGTCTTACCCAAGAACATAACAGAAGTTTAAGGACACAGGTCAGACTTGCCCATCAAGGGTAGATGCTAAATCAAAGACGTGCTGTTGGCAAAAAATTTAAATGCTTCGAGTGGCCAGTCTCCTAATCCTAATCAGGCCAGGCAGACTAACCCTAAACGTTAAATGTTGTTAGTGGCAAGTGTTACTTTATATATCCTCCACAATCTGGACAACTTACCTCATCAAGAGTAACTGCTTTTCTTAAGAAACTAACTATGCCTGTCTCCTCATGGAACAGTAGTGAAGAACAATAAGCTAGAAAAATACATGTTCACAGATTATTTCTAATAATTATTATAATAATTTAAATTTATTTTAATTTATAAGCCGCCATCTTCTTAAAATTCAGCCTTTCCTGATACATTTCATATAACACTTGAATGAAAAATATAGACAACAAGCGCTACGTAGACAGTGTAGGAACAACCAAGATCAACTGTGGTGCGTTTTTGGACACTGAAATTTGCGTATAAATCAGTTTCGTAGAGCTCTACAACTGTACAGCAATATATCTCATTTGCACTCATTACCAGTCCTTTTATGTTTCATTGGACTGCCTCTCCTCTACCTCCGGTTAACAATTGATAGTTGTTGTCATGGTTATCTGACTTGTCCCAATATTCAGTGTTTATCCATTTCATTCTACGTTTGTCACAGAGCTTTCAATATACAATTGGGTTCTTCTACATTACGAAGGTTACGCTTCTACGGCTCTACGTTTAGTCATGCCTCATAGTCTGCGTCTTCTTACTGATTGTTACGGCTTGATACTTATTGCATTGATTGTTACGTCTTCTTTCTAATTCTTACGTCTTGTAACTGATTGTTACGTCTTCTTACTGATTGTTACGTCTTCTTACTGATTGTTACGTCTTCTTACTGATTGTTACGTCTTCTTACTGATTGTTACGTCTTGATACTTATTGCATTACGTCTTCTTACTAATGCTTACGTCTTGTAACTGATTGTTACGTCTTCTTACTGATTGTTACGTCTTCTTACTGATTGTTACGTCTTGTTACTGATTGTTACGTCTTGTTACTGATTGTTACGTCTTGTTACTGATTGTTACGTCTTCTTACTGATTGTTACGTCTTCTTACTGATTGTTACGTCTTCTTACTGATTGTTACGTCTTCCGTCTTACTGATTGTTACGTCTTGTTACTGATTGTTACGTCTTGTTACTGATTGTTACTGATTGTTACGTCTTGTTACTGATTGTTACGTCTTCTAACTGATTGTAACGTCTTCTTACTGATTGTTACGTCTTCTTACTGATTGTTACGTCTTCCGTCTTACTGATTGTTACGTCTTGTTACTGATTGTTACGTCTTCCGTCTTACTGATTGTTACGTCTTGTTGCTGATTGTTACGTCTTGTTACTGATTGTTACGTCTTGTTACTGATAGTTACGGCTTGTTACTGATTGTTACGTCTTGTTACTGATTGTTACGTCTTCCGTCTTACTGATTGTTACGTCTTCCGTCTTACTGATTGTTACGTCTTCTTGCTGATTGTCACGTCTTCTTACTGATTGTTACGTCTTCCGTCTTACTGATTGTTACGTCTTCTTGTTGATTGTTACGTCTTCCGTCTTACTGATTGTTAAGCCTTCTAACTTATTGTTCCGTTCATACTGTTTGTTATAAACGCGAAAAAAGTTATGCTGATTTCAAATTCAAGCAATTATGGCCAAACTTTGTGATTTTTCCTAAAAATTATCTGGAAACCTTTTAGTGTCAATTAATTGATCATGTGACTTGAAGTCTCCATAGCAACCAAGTTTTTACAGGTCGTTTTTTCCCAAATTTGGTGTTTTCAGCTTACTTTTCAGTTTTCATGAGAGTTTTTTATGAGAGTTTCTTCCAAAATCTTTGCAGATTTTGTATCCTTGTATTTTTTTCGATTTTTTCAAATCAAATTTGGAGATTTACTGACATTTCTGAAAAATTTTGAAATCCGAGATGGCGGATCCAAGATGGCGTTTTTATGTATGACGTCATTTTGGCGTGATATGACATATAGTGTCACGCTGGCGTAACTCGTAAATAGATGTTATTGAACTAGCGTGAGGTCCGTATTGGGAAAATATTGGTCGAGTTCTTTTTTTGCAAGTTTATGGACCGAGCCGAAGGCGAGGTCCATAAACTTGCAAAAAAGAACGAGACCAATATTTCCCAATACGGACTGAGCAAGCTAGTTCAATAAAGTTTTTATTATAATGGCTTTTTTAAAAACTTGCTGATAAATTAATGCAACCATTCTCGGCTAACGCGCGCGCGCCAAAGCTAAGCATAGTCTTGCATTTTTCAGGCCACTTTGCGAAAAGTTTAACCGAAATTGTCCGCCAGACACGAGGAAACATGTTTCTACTTAATAGAAAACAATTTTGCAAAATACGGTCCGTATGACCAAAATATCGGTCCGTATTGCAAAATACGGACCGCTCAGGGAACCAATCAGAATGTTCCTTTTCGTCGTGGACCAGTTTGCCATATAATAAATGTATATACTATAGTCTAAAGTCGCTCTTTGGCAGATTCAAGTGTTTTTTTCTAGATTTTGTACATAGCCCAAAGGCCTTTTCATTTCCTTTTCGTTTATGCCCGGGGTTTTAATGTGATCTGGATATTTTGTGTGCAACAGAACGCCATATGTATATATGACCATATATGCATATCGATAAACTGTACTAAAAAAAACGCGAGAAAAAAGAGAGACAGTTTTGCAGCCTTGGATTCTACAATTCCCCAAATACAACAGATGATTTTACGCGTACCATTATTTGAATGATTGAAAATTCACCACAATATATGAACTTACAGTTAATCTACGTCACGCGATGGCGTGACCAGTGTTTGCAAAATTCGCGTCGGTTTCAATGTTCAAAACGGCAAAGAGAAATTGAAAATTCGATGAGAGATTCAGAATTTCCATGGAATTATTTCAGGAGTTTGAATCGAACATAGAAATGTAAAATAAGAATAACTAGCCAGGATAGAATTTTATGTATCGCACGTGGAATAAATTCGATCACATGAAATTGTCGGCGCGCGGAGATTACCTTGAAATCAACGCACATACTGTATACAGACGAATCCAAAGCCAAATATGGTAAATAGGAATTCGAATCTTGCAAACACTGGTCACGCGCGACTGTAATTAACCTTAGCGTAAGTTTTAATAATAGTAAAGTTTAATAGAAAGAAACAGCTGTTATTTCAAAAACCTGTGTTTTGATGTGGCACATTCCCTTGCTCCGAGACATTCTCCAAACAAAAACTGCTGAGATCGACGACAATGTTATTTGCGTCTACACCTCGTTGCAGTGCAGTCGATGACAGGAGAGAGTGCAGCTGAGAAAGATAACGACTCAACGAGTCCGACATTTTATGGGCTTACTGCTCCAAGTTTGCCGCCATCTTGTGATGAAGAAACTCCGCCCCAGATTGCGCCCCGGCCTTTTCTGGCCAGGTTACCTTTTCATCATTCCTCGTGTGTGTCTGCAATATACAGTATCTTGAGGGTTTTTGGTATAAAATTTATCACGATGCCTGAAATCGAAGCCCTGGATGATGAGGTACACAAGTTCTTCTTATTTTATACTGTGAATAACTTTCTAAATTGTTGGTAATTGGATCTAAGAGAATTTTACATGTAAATACTAACACTCTATATATTTGCATAAAAATATGCACCATGGCTATTAAACAAGGCCGTGCGCGTATGATATGGTTTACCAGCTGTATTAGCGTACGCAATATATCATGGCATCGTGCCATCCCTAAATGTGCGATTTCAGTGATGGTTGCATTGTGTTTCAGAGTTCCTGCATTACATGTATAAAGCTTACTTTAAATTTTCAACTAATGTGAAAATTTTAAGAACCACCTGAACCACCATTTATAAGGTCTTATAAGTTATGCATGGTTATGCATACTGTTAGCATCCCCCCCCCCCCCCCCCCGGGCACACCCCGTGTACTATTCCCGAAATAGGCAATTCCCCACCCCCGGGACACTTAAAAACAAACTGCACAAGAAGACGGGAATATTTATTATGTTTTACAAAATAGATCTTGTATGGACTCGTGGACTCCGTCTCGTATGCATACAAAGGTCAGGAAACATCTCTCCCATTGTTTTTGTTTCTCGTGCATGTTTCTTTGGCTTTTAACTCTCCTCTCTTGCGGTTTTTTCAAACACAGGTTGTATATTATTATATACTTGGACAAATTGTTTTCCTCCAACCAATCACGTACAAATTGGAGGGATTTCCCAGCAAAGAAGTCCGCTAACTGCCTCATGTCGGCCCGTGTTGTTCAACACCAATTTTTGCCCCATAATTTATTGCGTGACTAGATACTTAAATTATCCCCACCCCCCTACCCCCGGGACAAGACTACTTGCAAAATTCCCCACTCCCGGGCCACAAGGGCTGACTTTGTCCTGGGGGGAATGGTAACAGTGGGAATTGAACCATGCATTAATATATATAATGCAATGCCCTGAAACAAACTTTGTAGGGATTTAGTGTGTGAGAATGTTATCATTTGGTTAGATGTTCTTTCAAATGAAAATTCCAAACCAGTGAATTGTCGCACTCCAGTTACAAGTTTTTTGTTTTGTTTTCCAGAATGTTGATGAGATTGACGAGACTCTAACTGAAAGACTTATAGGTTTGACAGAGATGTTTCCAGAGTCTGTACGTAAAGGCAGTAGTACTGCTGTAAAGGGGGTGGTTGGTGGTGCTAAGTGGCTCTACAACTTTACTGGGAAAACAGTTTGGATTGTGAGTACATCATTTGTGATACTCGCTTTACCAGTTATCTTTGAAGTGGAAAGAGTGCAAACAGAGGAAGCACAACTTCAACAACAAAGACAAGTGAGTTGCATACGCTCTGTGATTATCTATCTATTGATGGATACAAACAAAGAAGTCTGTTAACAGCCGCACAGATCCAGACCAGTTTACACCGGTTTTTTTGGAAATCAGTCAGATTGTTTAAAAATGACTCAAAATTGTGGGAAAAATTATGGCATTTTAAAGAGTAAAAATCTACTACATTTTCCGAAGAAGTATGCCACCGGACCAGTCCTAGATGGAGCGTCAAACAAACTCTAGGAACTGGTCAGGTTTTTTCCTGGATCTGCACCAGGGTAAACCGATAATCAGATTTTCTGATCACATAGCCAGCAATAAATTTACTGTCAGTGTAAGTTAGGAGACAACTTACACAAAAAGTACTATTATACGTAGGCTACCATTTGGACACAAAATATAAAAGCATAGAAAATGCTTTTATATTTATAGATTGACATCACATGAATATTAGACTGTAAACTTTTCACAGCCTCTTTATTTTCTCAATGCTAAAAAAGCAAATGCAAGTGAGCGTCAGGTGTGTGTGGGGGGGGGGGGGGGGAGGGGGGCGAACGAGATTTCCCGCCCCCACCCAATAACGCTCGCTCAAAAAAATCAATAGGCTGTGAACTGTGAATAGTCTGCATTAATATAATTTAGGATGAGAACGATGGCTGAACCAGGCCCATTTCATGTCTGAGACTCAAAACAAAATGCCTAAATTACTGTAGCTTTTTCACCAACTAGCATGCAGGAGTAGTACATGTAAAAGCTTAACATTTTGTGTTTTTTTGACAGATTCTTCTCGGCCCAGGCAGCGCAGGTGCTGGAATGGGAATGCCTCCAGGTTACTCAGCTCCACAATCACAGAGAAATTAAAGCGACATCTTGTCTGATTTGTATTCACTCATGCAAAAACAATTTGTTTTCCATAAACATTGTTAAACATGTCAAACCACCATGGTAATATGGACGATGAAAGATCTATTGTAGGCATTGCATTAGGTTTGAGATGCAGCAACCTTTTGTTGTGTATAATGCATTGGTATAAAATCTTCCTCTGCCCCAGTATGTGTGTTTTGTTATCAACGTTACTATTCGTTCAATTGACTATATTAAGAGGGTACTAATGGGGTTACAAATGGAGACTGGGGATGAGTTTTTAATTAAAATTAATTAAAAATCGGAGCCCATCACAAGAAAGGTCACATTAAAATTTGCAAGCAATCTAAGAGACATTTGTATGGAATCTGGGCGACCTTAGACTGTGAGCAGTCTATTTTTCACTAAAGATTGTGAGGCGAGTGCGCTAGAAGCTCGCCTCATGATCTTTAGCGAAAAATAGACTGCTCGCAGTCTAGGGCGACCTTTGACATCTGACAACCGGGTTAATATGCAGTGTAACATAACCAAACTTGGTAAACCTACTCATTTCCATGTGATCTTTCTGGTGATGGAATTAATTTCTTAATGACGCAATTTGAACAATGGGTAAACTAGAGCCCAGTCCCTTTTGAACTTCAGAACAGGCAATTTTTGTGATGAATCGTAAAAATTATGTCTAAATGACAAACCATTATACATGTATTCATGTAGAACATGACAGCCAGAGATCGGCAAGTACATATTTGATGTTCTCCAACATAAACAATATAATTATAGTATTTTTTGACATTGAAATGTATTTTGTCAATTTTGACTTTGTTTTACTTTACATCATTTTATAAACCCGTCAGGCATTTGATTGATATGTATATCATTCTCAGCCAATCCAAATTTCCCGTCCACTGGTGGATGGACAAATTAAGAAAAAAAAACATGATGCCAGGCAAGCAGTTTCTTCACTCCCTCCGCCCCATTCCTCTCATGGGTTTGCCACTCGCGTATTTTGCACATTGCACCCCTTCAAAACCGCCAGCAGATGAAGGTATAGGTTACTGGTATGAAGTCATGTCAAAGTCTATTGACCATAGTACAGCTTTATTCTGAAAGGTAACCAAACTTGAATTATGTTCTTTTTGTTTATTGTAAACAATTTTGCTACTACTAATAATCTTTATTGAGTAAACATAAATACATACATACTGTACATACATACAATATTAAGCAACTTAACCTTAAAGTGATTTACGGAAGGGTCCTCAAAAGACTAAAATAAAATAAAAATTAACAATATTATACATCCATACGAAAAGATCTGCCTTGATCAGTGCAATTGCCCGTTCCGAAGTTCAAAAAGGCGACTGGGCACTAGTTTACCAATTGTTCAAATTACGTCATATTAAAAATTCAATCCCATCACCAGAAAGATTGCATGAAAATTAGTAAGTTTACCAAGTTTGGTTACATTGTATGTTACATTGCATAGTAACCAGGCTGTGAGCTGTCAGAGGTCGTCCAAATTCCATACAAACGTCTCTAATTCAGAGATGGCATCCCCCAAATCCATACAAAGTCTCTAATTTTTCTGATTTTTGAAAGCCTTCTACATGGTTGAAATCCAATGAAACAACCCCAAACTTGGTAAACCGACTAATTTTAATGTGATCTTTCTTGTGATGGGCTCCAATTTTTAATTAAATCAAAATTTAAAAACTCGTCCCCAGTCTCCATTTGAACTTCGGAAAGCCTTCGTAAACGTACATTTGTACCGACCAGCAATTTTGTGTCCAAGATATGGAATATCATGAACTGACATTTCAGTGGGTAAACTACTGACTGACAGGTGCATTGTATTATGTCACATTAGAAGCCATTTTTTAAAGCCTTCCTAAAAGAAGATTGTTCAAAGGCTTCAAATTCTAATATGAAATCCCAAAATTAGCTTGTGATGTGACACAAAAGAAGTCTTGACTGACTACTGAGTGGTAAAATCAAGTAGCTTTGTGGTCCTCTCGAGGGGAAAACTTAAACTTGTTAAAAGTATCGCCGTCAGGCAGAATCTTTCAAATAAAAAAAAAGAACAATCCTGGTAAATTTCCATTATTTCCCAATATTGCTGTAAAGTTTTAGCGGAGTTGGCTTTTGAAATGTCCAGGATATATTTAGCTTTTAAAAGTAAGACTCATACCAAAATTTTACCTTATGAATATTCATGGTAACTATCACTCGTGACCTTAATGTACAATAAAATTAATGCTGATGCCATACTATAAATGGAATTATGGATACATGTAACCTCTTCCTAATATTAATATTGCTTGCTTCATTTTACATAACATGCTTATAGAAAACCCAAGTGTAATAAATAATTTATTACACTTGGGTTTTTTATAAGCATATTATGTAAAATGAAGCAAGCAATATTATTGTTAAATAATGTCTTCATTCAGCATGTTGCAGACAAAAAGTAAAGGTTTGTTATGTTATCTTGCTACTCTGCGGCCTTGTTTTTGACTTTGTAATGTGTCAAGTTCCTTCTCCATAACATTGCAGTCTGCTGTGCTTGCAGCCATCTGAATAAAATAAAATAATATGGTTTGTTAATAAATATAACTACATTGTTATTGAAGCCATAAGGCTCACTTTTGTAACACTTTATTTTCATTGCACAAGTTTGCGAACTGTCCTGGATAGGATTTTGAAAGTTATATATGTAGATGTAGAGAGTATGAGAGGTATTCCATATGAGTCATGATGTACGTGTAATTTGTTGAGCAACATTGCTGAGAAAAATTCCACATTTTTATCTTTAATTTAATCTCCCAGCATGCATCAGACAGTTGAGACAGGTCAGTAAAGGACAATTGCATGAAAAAGATAAAAATACAACTGAGCATTCCCAAATGAATGTGTCTCACCATATCTAATAGAACTTCAATCTTGTACTTTAAATAATTGTTCTCCTCCTTGAGCTGTGCATTTTGTTTCTGTAATCTGTTGACTTCAGCTCCATCTCTGGAACTGCTTTGTGAACCTGGTTCTATTTTTAAAAAAGTGTATAAGCTTAAAATGCTGTGTCTGCTTAATACAAGGTGTAATACTTGTGTAAAGCATGTACTAGCTAAATACGAACACATTCACTGTATAAGTTAACTTGCCTGCGATCCATTCGCCATCTTGAAAACTCAACTCATGTCGGCCTAGTTTTAATTTTACAAGAGCATTATTGACCGATTCCGCCAACTCTCCAGTTCCAGCTAGGCTTAAGTTTGACTTGCTCAAGGTTGTATTCCCCGCATCAAGTCTTCTTTTGGGAGGTTTGTTGTTTCGTTTGAAAAACGGCATCTTTCTACGACGGACGAGGACCTAAGAGCCCGCGTTGACTCCCGCCAGCGGCTGAGGACTGGAGAGGTAGGTACCTTATGTATGGATACATATATTGTACCGTAACCTATCGTCAACGCAGATAATTTTGGTTGTTAGATTGCTGAGTCTTCCTTGCAAAATGGTCGACTTCCTGAAGAAGTAATGATTCTGAGCTTCCGGCTCATTTGCCTGATCGATGAGTTACCTTATTCTTACTCATTTTCGTGATTTTCGCGCGCGATTGAAAAAATAAAATTGTCGCAATTCTGTCCGTGATTTATGCATCTCCACATTCCTACTGTGAATTGTCGAATAATAATGTCCCATCTTTCAACAGCAAAAAATATAATCTGCGTTCGACAAAATTGCCATTCACAGTACTGATTTTCCTTCAATTCATCAATGGTACACGTGAATTTCAATGAAATTTTAAGAGGTTTAAAGAAGGGATAGAAGGAAAAAATTTGTTTTAGAACACCAACAGACAGTTGATACCCACGCGGGTGCTCTTGCGTGGTTATCAACTGTCTGTCAATTGTCAATCTACTAAATTTTAAATTCTAATTCTAATTTTAAAACTACATAAAATCTCAATATTTCTTATTTCCCTAAATTTTACAACTCCTTTGAGAAAAACTATTTCCTCCCAAATATACCCAAAAATCACCCAAAAATTTACAAAACACCCCATAACATAGATTAATGAGATGAGCAGATAGTTTTTGGATTGCTTGAAACGCGAACGAGATATTTCCATTAAACCCATGTCAAGTGGCGGGAAAAGGGCATTCATGTGTACTCCCGCCTTAAGCCTGGTTTTCACTAGCACAAGCGCAAGCAACATACGCAGACGCAGTAACTTGCCCAGTAAGCCTAAGTAACTTGTTGATTTGTCCTAAACAAAAGGCACTGATGATCAACGCGTTACTGCGTCTGCATATGTACGTTGCTTGCGCTTGTGCTTGCGTTGCTAGTGAAAACCTGGCTTTACTGTTGATAATGTATGACAATTTTTTTAAATGGTCCAAATTCGGTAACATTTTCACGAAATTGAATACACTTCGAGTAAATTTTTTCCGTGAAATCTTGCGAAATATGGCTCTGTCATTTTCACGAAATTAAGTACGCGCGAAAATTAGTAAGAATAAGGTATACGAGGAACGTGTGAGCTCTCTCTCCCAAGAAATTATACAAACCAGACTAATACCCGCCGGAAACTCGTCGATGCAGATACAGCAACCTTATCAGAATTATATTAAAGTGGGATTTGATACGAAGAAACAAACGCTACACTGGTAAAAGCCTTACACCACATGGTCATCAGTTTTTATAGACGAACTCGGTCACTGCTAAAGAAACTAGGGTCTAGTAGAAATGATCAGAAATGCCAAATGGCACAGAAAATTTCCAGTATTTCCGAATTTCCGGAAAAAGGGACAACAATTTTCGAAACGAAATTTTCGACAATTTCCATTCCATTCATTCCGGGGGGGGGGGGGGGGGGGGGAGGCTCAAAAAAGTTTTATACGGGGAGGCTCCGCCCAGAGGTCCAGCCCCTTACCCTTTTATATACCATTTTTGACAGAAAAGGTACCCCTTTCATATACCTTCCATTGAAATTATGAAAATGGTACCCCTTTCACATACCTACAGTAGAAACACTGCATCCATTTTCTATACCCTTGGAATGAACGTATTTAATGAACAATATATATCCCCAGAAGGAAGTGAAAGGAAGCTGTCTTAAGATGGCTAAGAACTTCAAACCTGCAGTCCACCTCATACCTAAATGACAGTTTTCCCTACCCTTTTCTATACTCCAACTCGTGAAATTCCTACCCTTTTATATACCTCCATGTCTGAAAAGGTACACCTTTCGGGCGGAGCCTCCCCGTATAATCCATTATAGGGAGTACCCCCCCCCCCCCCCCCCACTCCCGGGGAAATTTTGGACGAATGGATCGCGCCCCATTTCCCGTGTTCAGTTCACAGCAGCATGTTATAGCGATCCGCACGCGACCCTGAGAGCGAAAAGTCTTGGCGAAACGTTGTGTGTTTAGGTGGATGTTACATTTTCATTGATTTGATCAGTAGCCTGTGTAGCGGCAGTTTGGTGGCGCGCGATGGACCACGAAAACGAGCGGCGAGAGCCTCTCGGCCATTGCGCGCCAACAAAACCGCCAGCTATGTTTTAAAATCTGTACGATATTTTTAAACTCTTGTGAGACGATGTTCTATCTGTTTGTTTATAGGTTGAATTCTAGTTATTGAGTTTCCTGCCTTAAAATTGTCATTAGATTGGTCCAAAAGGAAACGGATATTTGACCAACGAATATTGACGCAAATGTAAATATGCAATTTGACAGTTTCTTTTACATTATTTGTTTCTGCCAATATTTGGTTGTAAATTTTATACAGAATGAAATGTTTTAACCATTCAGTGAAACAATACATCATTTAATATCATCCCCCAATTCCAAGTTTAGGTTTGATTCCTCCGGCGAAATGTCAATAAGAGAAAAGTTGTTTTTCATAAAAATTTGGCTCATTTTGAAGTACAACAGTCTTCAATTCTGTCTTTAAAAAAAGCCGAAGTCAAGGAAAACACCGAACCATTCGAATTATACTAACAGAGTGTCGCCTACAAAACCAATTAATGTCCGTCCATGCACCTGTCACAAAAGTTTAATGACGAAATATCACTTGTCCCAATAATCTCATATCACCCTGTATGGCGACTGACATGACAAGCTTCTCTTTTGCATTGGCACTTCAAGGAGAAATGATATATATTCTTCACTGTTTGTAGTGTAGCGTGGCCAGTGCATGGAATACGTGCGTGTTACACGACCTTTGTTCGCTGCTCGTGGTGTTAATTAAGTGCGAAGAGTCCATCGCTTCCAAAATACACTGTGTTGTTTTTCTCTGTGGGAAGCGTTAAGTAACAGTAAATAATTTAACAAAAAGGTCCTGAAAACAGTACGTTTCCGTTGTTATTACGATGACCATAATATTATGCTTTCTAAAAGAAATTTTGAAGCAGTGTT
Source organism: Desmophyllum pertusum (assembly GCA_029204205.1). Classification (NCBI taxonomy): domain Eukaryota; kingdom Metazoa; phylum Cnidaria; class Anthozoa; order Scleractinia; family Caryophylliidae; genus Desmophyllum; species Desmophyllum pertusum. The sequence continues at coordinate 60,230 of MU825419.1, read as the reverse complement.
TTGGTGAATTTCAATTACTGGCGTGAAAGTTACCAATATTTAGACGTGAAATTGACGTTAGCCTAACTAACACAAATCGACACAAACATTGAACTGTGAGACACGAATCAGAAACATTTCAATCTCCTGACGCGAAAAAGCAGGTGGAGAAGAAATACGTTTATGACATGGAGGCGTGCTCGCTCGACACTAATAACAAAAACAATGGATGGAGTTGTAAAGATGTTATAAAAGTGTCAGCGATTCTACAGTCATCGCTTGCTAACCCTGAACACGTTATAAAAGACGCGAGGTCCTTCGTCGATGGATTTAGTCCAACGGATAAAACTTTGCATCAATTTATTACCAAGATTGTCCGTCAGAATAACAGCTGTGCTGAAGAATTACGGTCTTCGAAAATTAACAACAGAACAGAAAAATCATATCAAGCACAAGATACTCATGGACACGAGATTCGCCGCGATTGCGAGGAATCCTTGAAAGAGAAGGATGTTTGCTGCCACAGTAAATTTTGTACGCATTTGCTGGATTTAGTGATCCTTTTAATGGCTGTTGCGGGAAATTTTACAACAACAGTTGGAGATGACAAATGTCTTCCTACTGGCTCACTGGACGACGAGTCCGCGAAAACGAACGACAACTCTTTCAGAGCCTTCTCTTTAAGAATATGGAAAAGAGGAGTTAAAAGTGTTGGGCTATTTAGAGAAAGAACATCTGCGGCAATGCCTCGAGATGATGGGAGAATCGTGACGAATAATGCCGATGCCACTGTTATCACTGCTGAGAATAATAACAAAGAACTGGCAGACAAAGATGAACTCAAAGCTGAAACACACGAAATCACGCAAAATGGAAATAAACTGAGCACGGCGGAAAAAAGAACAAATGTGACAGAAGGGAGTAATCCGACTGTGGCGGTGTCGAGTAGCGTAGAACAGTCTTCAGGGAACACAACTAAACACGAACAAATCGTTCATATAGGTAAAGACAACACTAAAGCAGATGGTACGCCACAGAAGACACGAAGAAAACTTCCAAATTTGATAGACAGTCACGGTTCTTTGAAGTCCGAATTGGTCGATGGCGGAGTTGGAGAGGCAAGAGAACATTCGACAGCTACGGTCAAGGAATTGAAACTTGGAAAAGAAATACAACAGAAAGAAACAAATTACGCTCTCCAATCTCAAGCAGAGCGCTGGTTAATCAAAGAGAAAATGAAAGCTTCTTTGGGAAAAGAACAAACAGAAAAAGAGATTCTGACTCGGGAATGCGAACAACTGCAGACACAGTTTGACGAGTACAAGCGAAGTACTCGACAACACACATTTATGCTGAAGTCTCGTTTGGAGCGACTACAATATGCAAAGCTGGCAGCTGAACAAGGTTGCTTAAAATTCAGCCTCAAACAAGAACGTCTTGTTGTGTACGAACAGCATGTTACACTGATTTGTCAGCGTATAATTCAAACAGTTAAGGGAGACTTGGAACAAACGCACGATTTGTTTGACTTTACGAATGCAATATGTGCCTGTAGCTTGGGAAATCCTACATGGGACGAATGTCGAGCCAATGGGGAAGGATTTACAATGTATGAAGCACATGACAGACTTGAAAAACAAGTCTTGGAACTGATTAGAAGATACAGATCCGTCATACAGCTTCTTACTGGAGCCAAACATGAGAAACTGAGCGACAACTACAAACAAACATCAACTAGTAATTTTTCCACGATAGAAGACAGGAAGCCAAATCCGGTGTCGACAGACAACGTCCGCGGCGCAGAATATGAACACGACCCTATGACAGAATCAGATTCGAGTTGCTGTTTTGACCATCATAGCGTCTCCGCTCAGGACATCCGAGGCCATGAATTGTCAAACATGGAAAACAGAAGCGCGGAGTACGAACGGCGAGACGGAAAGAAGTCTTTAAAGATGGAAAAGAAAACCGACAAAAGAACCTGCAGAGCCGGCCAGGAACACCTATTTACGTGTCAAAGAAAAGTAGATGATCAATATGAAAAAGAACAATTGCGATTTTGCGAGCCGAAAATGCCATCAAGCAGTGATTCATTAAATTCAGATATGAATCAATACCCAACATGCTCCAGTTCAATCGACACAGTAAATCATGGTCAGCGGTCATGCAGTTCCATTGTTGAGTTAGTAACATCCAGTCAAACCAGCTCCATACAAACAGATTTCGTACAAACAGGTTTCGCGAAGCTGAGAAATATTGAGTGCTCTGCGTGCAGGAAAAACAGAGAAGAGAGTAGGAGGGTAAAGAAATCTATGTCAACCTGCAGGAGTCGTGGAAGACTGTTCAAGATACACTATGTGTAAAACTTTCCCCTCATTGTAAGACCCAGACTAGAACGTTTTCTTGATGAATGTCTAGAAGCCTCGAAAATTAATTGTAGGTTCAAGATGTCAGTACAAATACTCTGATGATTGTCAAACTTGAGACAAATAAAGAGTAGCCACTGCTGATTTATTCAGTACTGTAAAGAAGCTGAAAGAAACATGGAAAGGTCATTTTTAAAAGTAAATAAAACTTGATTCAGAATGGTATTGGGAATAGTATTCAGTCAAAACTGTAGCGATGTGTCTTGCTTTCCAGGCTTCAATTTTCAGGCTCAACTAATGAGCAACTGTTTCCGGTCAAAGAATATTCCAAAGTCTATTTCTGTGTCTGATAAATATTTCAACCGTGAATTTGACGATCGGATGATGCCTGTTCACTAAGACAATAAATTATTATATCTTGAACTTCTTTCTGTCAACGCTCCACAGTACTGCCGTTCTAAGACAAAGCAACTCTTTCACAGCCACCTGCTGCTCCTTCTTCAAAACAATTTCCCGATTTTCCCTTTGAATATTCAGGAAATTTAACAGAAATTAAACTATTTTCAACAGTCATGCGCTTTCGTGGCTTCAGCGCTCATCTGGCACAGGCCCAGCTGGGCAGTAAGGTTGTAGTTAACAAAGTTTTAGAGAACTTATCTGGATCACTAATACATCATATTTAATGTAGCTGATCAGTCTCTATATTCTTCTACGATTGTTTTCAGTTATAAAGACATCTGCTAGTGATAGAGCATACTAGTCTATTCATGACGGCTGCGAGGCGAAGAAAAAATTAAGAAGAATCCAGAATTGTTTTGATGTCGGTCGATAAACACAAGCGTATAAAGTCAAGTGGAATTGTGGATCAAGTGTATGGGGATGACACTGAAGCTTTCTTAGACGAACTCATCAACGATGACTTTTCAGAATGGAATTCAATTGAGACTAACGAGGATGCCGGTCAAACAGCGAAACATCAAACCAACAACAACTTCACGAAAGCGCTGTTAACCAAAGAGAAGCCGGACACTGAGTCAGCGAGGAAGACAGTGAAGGGAGAAGAACCAATCAAAGAAACGCCAGCTCATGATAAAGCAAAAATTCCAACTCAGGAACTGCAAAGAAAGTGGACGCGTTTCCCGAAAAGAGCCGCGGTTCCAACAGACGTGACACATTCTCAGTCACCCGGCGATAAAGGCGGCAGTGCCAAGCACATAATTATAAGTCAAGATAATGCCGCTTGCGCCATTGAAAATGATGTTATGGGTGCTTGTGATCTCTTAAAGCGTACGCAACTTCAGCAACACGTTTGGGAAGATGGACAGGATGTCGGACAGGACAGTAAGTTCGAAGTGAGGCACAAGAAAATGGAAAGTTATCTCAAGAATCTGCGGCACGAGGGACGAATGAGAAGGGACGACAAGAAAACGACTACATCCCGAAGAAGTTCAATTAGTTCCATGGAATCAACGACGACTACTTCTTCTTATTGTTCCCAAGATCAGAGCCCGGATATGAGAAATTCTTCAGCATGCACCGTAGAAGAAGTTATTGATTGTAAAATGAAAGATGTAGAAGAAAAATTTAACAATAGTATCTGTGACGCTTGGGTTGACGACATTGAACTTGCGTTGTTGTTAATTAAGAGGAAATCTAAACGAACCGATCAAAACTACGATGAAGTCAAGGACTTGTTAAATAACATCTTGAAACAAAAATAGAACATAAAGATTCTTAATGCTCGATACTTGTTTATCCGCAAGTTCTATCACTCCCGGTTGGCACTTATATACTGACCGGCCCGCGGGCTGGTACATACCACATCCGAGAACAAAAATATCTTCACTAAAAAGAAGAAGGTATGTTATTTAGAATATCATCTGCTTCGACCTTGACCATTACTATTTTTTAAACAAATGTTTGGCATATTTTGATTGTTAGTGAATATAGTTGTGACCATTGCTAATGTTACTAATTGTTGCATCGCAAAATAAATTTGCATTTCGTGTGAGATTTCTTTGTTGTAAACCTATACAAGAAATATCTTAATTTAACATAACTAACACCTGTTATGTAAAAAGCACACCAGGGAATATGGAGGGGGAAATAAACATGTGAATTGGGGATGCTCGCGCAAGTTACGACCAATAAACAATAATATATAAACGTTAACATGATCTTATATTACACGCGCTGATCGGCTCAACACTAAAATAAATTACGGCTGACTAAAAAAAATGAGTACCATACCGGATGAGCTGTAAATGTTATCAGCGGAAACATTCAACTTTAATCTCCCACATAGAGGGTTGTTATTGGTTATTCCTGCTGTCCAAGGTCGATATGGACCTCATTGGAGTCAGTTTAAGAGGAGCTTTTCTGCAAAAGATATTGCTCAAAATGTTGCGTTTGAAATCCCATACAAACTCTTATATTTGTAAATACTTCGATATAGTGCAAATACATCGATATGCAAATATTATGCTTGGGTTTCCTATGATGATTTTATCCTTCCAACTCGGCACTTAGAGTTAGGTATTAACAGAAATATTACTGTGACATCCGACCCGTGGTTAATAAAGCGTGGTTATCAACTAAATTAGGTCCACTTCCCGCCAACTGAAGAAAGTTCACCTGGGGGAAATTCACTGATCAAGAAAGTCTGCGTTGGAGGCTACTGATTAGCCCGCTTTTTTCGGATTGTATCTCACGATACCGCAGGCTATTCGCAGCCGTATGAGTACACACGGTACCAAGTGGAACACCCCATGCAAAAGAAGCGTCCGTTCCTGGGGAGAAGCGTTGCGCGACGACACAAATAACGGCTGCGTAGGAGACTAGGTCAAGGCCAGGCCAGGGGGGAAATGGGGACGAGAAGGGAAAAACTATAGACCTTTCTCCAAAATGGCCGCCGTAAATTCATATTAAACTGAGCGAAAAATCAATGAAAGACCACCTCTTGTTTGGTAATCGTACGAAGTTTGTTTAGGTTAGGTTCTAACTGAGTCGAGAAAACTGGAAAATTTTGGAGAAAGGTCTATTGTTTTCCTCCTCCCCTCCCTACTGAGGGGGGACATCCCAGAATACCAAGCGGTTTGTTCCCTTTCAATATGGCGGCGAAAAGTGAACCAGTTCACGAAGAGATGGACAAAGATATCACGGACGGAACACTGGAGGAAAGTGAATCCCAACAGGCTATGTTGACTTTAGAAAGTATCCTTTCACATGTGGTAATTTTTGTTTTATAATTTAGTGCCTTTCAGCTAACGAACGAAACGCGAAACGAAACAAAAGAGCCTCTCCGAAAAAATGAATGGCCTAATCAAATTATATTTTCGTTGAATAAAACAATCACTGGCATGGTCTATCATGTTTGAACAAATTTCCGATGAAACAGGCATCTCAAACAAATTTTGTCGAGTGTATAAAGCTTTATAGTAGTAGTTCTAGGTATTTTCATTGATAAGTAAGGCTTAAAAATGTAAGCTTACTAAGCAAATAAACTTTAATACACGTGACGTGTACCACGAAAATTGTTGCATACGCGGATACAGCACCGGTTTATTGAGCTCACATCCTTTTACGATCTCAGTACCATTGGTTTATTTATTTTTGTATATTTTTAAAGACATTTTGAATAAATTGTTATTATAATTTTGGCTGCAAGTTGAACAATCAATAGAGTGGTAAAGTGTGACGTCACAAATTTGCGAATTATTTTAATCAAGCCTCAAAATCCCATAATTACATAAAGATTGCTGCTGTATGATAAGCCACAACATTTCAACTTGTTAGCACGAATAGAACAGAAGATATAGAGGTTCAAAGTTTGGTACTGTCCCATACAAACCTCTCTAATTTTGCACCTGTTCTAAACTGAAGGAACAGATGCAAAATTAGAAGGGTTTGTATGGAGAAATTAAAACCTAAAGTGCCCATATGGCCGCAAATGGCAATGGAGAGCTAATATTTGGCCAGTGGGCGTTTTTTGGCACGCTTTCACCGAATAACTGATCAAATTTCATAATTTCGCAAATTTATAATTTTGTGACATCATATTAACTTTAGTACTCTATAGCAAGCCATACTACTGTAATATCAGACATTGTGAGTTTTTTTATATCATGTGGTCATGTGCCCCATATAAACATTTGTGCCTTAGTATAGCTGGATGATGAGGACCTGCGTTTAAATTGGTGACGAACTGACATGGGAAGAACGAAAGAGAATGAGATATTTGCAGTTTTATTATAAGTAACTCTGAAAAAATTCTAACCCATATCCTTTGCGACCTTTGTGTTTGACTCAGTAATATTAATAAAGCGTCTCAACACCCTTGTTCAATACAAAGTATGTCTCAATATACATGTATATAGTTAACTCCGCTAACTCGAACTCCCAAAGGAAACAAAAATAGTTTGAGATGCCGGGGGTTCAAGTTAGCCGATAGTAAATGACTGAAAAACAAGGGCAAGGGGAATGGGTTTGAGCTTGAGATAGTGGAGAGTTCGAGTTAACCAAGTTCGAGTGAGCGGGGTTCTACTGTATATACAGAGGTGACTTTTGCTTAACATTTGGCTCAAAACAAGTTCTATCAATCATAAAAGATGCACAAGGACAGCATGGGCTGCGGCATGGGGACTACCAAAGATATAGGTATTGTTTACTGTGCGGATCAGAAAAGTGCTTTGATTTGACTTTGACATGTTAATTGTGCCGCAACCAATCGGATTGAAGATCAAATCACAGGGATAATTACAATTAGGGTTTGTGGCTTATGCATGTTGCATCTGATTGGTTTTCTCTCGCAACACAATAGTTTCTACTCTTGCTCCAGTCTCCAAATCCTGGAGAAACTTCAGAATACTACAACACATTTAACAACACTGTAACTAGTGCAGCTATCACCTATAGCTGTTGTAGTACAAGTAACAATTTGTTTCCCCAAACTTTTATAGGCAATACTGTCAGCGGAGGTTGAGACGACTGTACAAGACTATGAATTTCCAGCATGGTTCTCGACATGCATTTAAATCAAAGAGGGTAACACAAGAGTTGCTGAAAGATGTTAAGTAAGTGATACATGTACATTCTCAACCCTGTAATGGCATTACATTGTCCAAAATGTTGTTGGATTTTGTCCAAAATCAAAATATCCAAAATTTAATGCGTCCAAATTTGTGGCTGTTACAAATCAGAAAGGGTCTTGAAACATTAAGATAATGATTCGGTACATATGATGAAAACTTAGATAGAAGTGTTGAAAATTTATCTTCTTGTTGTTTCATGAAAATGCTTCATGTTTTTTCATGTCTTTTGTTTCCAAGCTTGCAAGTGTTAACTAACTGTATGCATTTTTTTCTTATTATAATATTGTTGTGTTATGATAACTTCTGATAATCTCACAATCACAGTGCTCAAATCTACATTAGCTGTAAAAATGTGACTCCTTGATCATAATTTGTTAAAATGTAAATCTCAATCTTGCAAAATGTTGTTTGAGAATGAATTGTGTGATACTCTTGCCGACTTGTTCTATGGCCTCTCCAGCTAAGGATCAGGCAATATTGTGTACAATTTCACAGAATCATTTTGCAGGAATACATGTAGCTGAGCCTTGAACTAACATTGGATGAGGCAAAACTGCTACCTACTGTATTGCGTTTATCATGCAGCGCGGCATTTATATATGTGTATGACAGATAAACCATCCCCTTAATTTCTGTGTGGAGTCTCTTAACTCTAGAGTTAAATGACTCACATCAAGTGTTGTCTCACAAGTACTTACAGTCAACTCTAGACACATAGGACTATAAACGTCTGTCATTATTTACTGTAATACCTGTATTTATTGTTGCACACATAGTTTACATTGTATTAATTTGAACTGTCTTCTCAAGGTATTTACACATTCCTCTAATGGATGCCGAGAGAGCTTGGAGCCATGCCATGGAGTTGAAACTGCTGGCTAACACTGAACTGCGCAAAAAGTTCCATTACATCCGGAGGCTACGCAAGGCTGCAAGTCATGCTAATCAGCTGGAAGAGCTTTGTTATGCTGAAGCCTGTGATGCCAGAACTAAACTTGAGGCCCAGGTATACAGTAGCATGCCGTTATTGCATGGTTGTAAGCGAGGTATAGAGTATCATGCTTGTTGTTGCATGGTTGTAAGCGAGGTATAGAGTATCATGCTTGTTGTTGCATGGATGTAAGCCAAGTGATATCACCTTTATCAGAAAGTCTTAAAGGAATGAATGTTGTATTCCTTATTTTATTGTTATGGCTACAGCTTGTAAAGATATGATGCATGGTGTGTCTGGTTAATACTCGGGTCCAGATTTTCCCATAATGCCTGTTGGCATTATGAGCGATGATATAATGCCCAGCTGGCAAAGGTGCAACTAAGTTTGAAAAATGTCATGAATCAAAATGAAAAAAGGGAAGCAACATGAGCGACAAAGAACATTCAGAGAGTGAGTTTTATTATCCTGATGAAAGAGACAAAGAAAATTAAACAATAACCAGAATTCAAAAGTTGATACATGATACATGTAACTTAACTAGCTTAATGAGACCGTACTGGGAGAATATCGCCCTCAGTCTTTTCTGTAACAGTATGGCGCGCTCACACGTTCAGTTAATAAGAAGCAAATAAGTAAATAACTATATGTAGTAAAGATTGATTAATTACTTTTTTAGTAAAGTTAAGTGCCGGTCACATCCTGAGTGTATTTTCTATCTTATTAACACAGCAGACTTCCCCCAGAGGTACAGAATACAGTGTTACAGTACATCAATTATATTGTGATGTACATTGTCAAGTTAATCTGTCTGTTAATAGTAATTCTGTCTGTTTGTTTGTTTAAACAGGCCTATGCTTCCTACATGAAGGGAAATGTCAGCTTTGAGCTGCAGAACTGGAAAGAAGCATTTGAATTTTTTGGCCATGCTAGGTACATGTTTATACATATTAAGCTTCCCTTCTGTTATTTAATGTGATTATACATCCACTTAGTCAATAATTATCTCCTACTTGGACAATGTGTATGGGATAAACTCTTTGAGATTGCAGACTCTGTGATACTTACAAATAATGTAAAATCCGAGTCACTTCACTCCATTTTTTTGCTCTCTCCCATATCTCTCCCTCCCTCCTTGTATAGTTAATAACTGAAGGGGGGCTTCCTCTTAATATTCTCGTTATACTTGTTCCATGGTTTAGGACCATCTATGAAAAAACTAGCTGGTGCATTTTCTGAGGAGCAGCGCAGCATGTATCTTCAGCGGGTTGAAGAGATCACTCCTAACATCAGATACTGTGCATACAATCTTGAAGAGGGAACCACAGACATCAGTGATCTGATGCAGCTCAAATGGAGTGCAGCTACTGCTGCCGGTGGAACACATGATCCAGTGCTAACAGCCAAGATTGATGTAAGTGCAACAGTTTACAAGACTGTCAAAGACTTGGGATATGAAACGATATGCTGGAAAGGGAATAAACATTGGGAAGAACTGGTCGACAGTAAACAACTGACTGGAAAAATAATGAAAGAAGAGATGTAAGATGAAAAGGAAAAATGAGTGAATAAATATTATGGTTTGCAAAGCTCAATGTCTATTCTAGCATTTAGCACTAAAAAATTGGAAACAGTACATTGTGGAGAACGGATCTACATGTATGGTATAGAACTGATATTTCTCACTGGAGTCATTTGGGATCACTCTTGGGTTAGGGCCTTGTACATGTAATGGGTGTCAATTTTTGGGATCAGGGGCCACATAATAATAATAAATAATTATATACTAAACAATGTTTTAACCTGTATGTTGGATGCCAGAGTCAATAGTATTATTAAGTAATACAAACATTTGAATATTTTCTTTTCCAGGAGGTGATTGCTCAAACTCGAGATAAAGAAGCTGCAGCTATGACAGAAGTGAGCTGGCGTGGTCACACTATGCCTGTAAAGAATGAGAAAGTTCGCTCATTTATACTGCATGCCCAACAAAGTGCAAGAGAATTAGAGAGAGCTGACACATTAGACAGCAAGCTGACTTTGTATGACAATTTACTAATGGAGTGCAAGGATGTCCTACAAGCAATCAAGGATGAGTTAAAGGGAGGAGACACAGTGAGTTTTAAATTGAAAGAGCATGAAAGAAAATAAACCGACGTATACATGTGTACATGTATAATATTCATTGTGTTTCTGTTTTGAAGGGTTCTGGTAAAATGCGTTCTCAAAAGACCGAGGCACAGATTGGAAACATGCAATTCCTTCACATTTACATCAAATACATCCGGCTGAGTAAAACAGTTGAAAGGAACTTACTTATGGCTGAGTCAATGAAGAGTAGTTTGCCAGCCATTCTACAAAATTCTGTGGAGGAAGTTCCAGCAGAACCTGGTTCTGGCAAGAAGATTTCCAAACCTGAGGACCTTGTACGAATATATGACATTATTTTACAGGTAGAAAATAATTATTTATAATATTAATAATTGAAGAAATTTAAGGGCTGCCTCCTATACTTGTTAGTGCAATCTTGGGATTCTTATCTGATGACATTCATAAAACATGACCTAACCATTTCCATCTTACTTGCTCATCTATTGTCCTAGTGTCGGATCTTTTTGTAATATATATCTTCATTACTGACCCTCATCGGCCAATAAACATTCTGGATTTTCCTTACTAGGTATTTATCTGATCATAGTATGGTATATTATGATTTATTGCAGACTGCAGCAGGCCCAACCTTAGCTAGAATTGCTGATTTACTACTGAAACTATACAGTTGTTTCCATGGAGTTATTTAGTTAGATCTACACTCTTGTGTCCTAAAGCTCACCCCCTCCCCCCCCCCCCCCCCACCTCCCACCTCCCCCCTCCCCCCTTCCCCAACAACGGTGCATTTGGGTCCAGAACAAAATGAAAATAAAAAACATTAGGCTTTGGAAATGCAGTAATAGCACTGGTCTTTCCTGTGTGTCTGGCAGAGTTGTTGTTGTTGTCGTAGAGGGAAAGTGTGTCTGGTTTGGTGCGGTAAAAGTGTACAATGTACAAAATCTAATTTGTTTTAATTCTCAAGCATGAGATTACAAAGAAAAACGTCTGAGTCTCTAAGTGTGATTATTTGACTCAGTACATATGGGGATTCAAGTTGTGTTTTAAATATTTACCTTGCAGAATCTGTCTGACATGGCTGATTTACCCGGGATTGACCAAGATTTGACATTCTCCAAAGAGATTGCTGCTCAAATGCTGCAGTACAAGGCCCACAGGTGCATGCAAATAGTGGTCATAAAACTAAATGTTGCACCCTGTTCAAATATATATATTTATTTATTTAGTCTGCTTTGAATGTAGTTTGAGAGCAACTTTCTTGGCCAAGAAACCTCTTTTCTTTATTCTTTTTATTTTCCTTCTTTCACCTTTCAATAACTATCTGGGTTGGGGGAGAAAAACCCTACAGTGCATACATGTACATGTAAATGGACAGTTTTATTCCCTCAAGTCACATTATGTGGCTTACAATCCCACTATAATGCTCGGATCATAGACAAGAATCTGTTTTAAGGCCATGTATCGCTAACACTAGTTCATTAATAATTACAGTGACACAGCAGCTTTTTTTATTTTCTAAAAAGTAAATCTATTTGTTTTTATGTAGCATAAAATGAATCCTTTCTTGTGGTTCCTTTTGCAGGTGCTTATTTGTAGCCCATTCTTATTTGTTGGCAAAGAAGTGGCGCGAGGCAGTGTCATTGTATAACCGTGTATTGAGTCACGCAACCTCGGCTGTCACACATTTCCAAGAAATCAGCTTACTCACACAGGTTGGTTTTGTTATGGCTGGCTACTGTGCATGTATAATAATATTATTGTCATTGTCAAGGCATTCCTGTGTGAACATTCTTTGTAAAATTTATGCGTTCAAAATAAATAAACAATAGCCTCCATTTGGCTTCAAAAATATGCTAGGATATTTGTCCGCGGACATTATCTGTTCCGAGAAGCTCACAGTTTTCCTTGAGCTTTGCTCTCGGCCAAGCTGTTAAACATCAAAATAATTATGTTGGCGTTCAAAAATATTTCTAGTCTGTTCAAAACAATCAGTTTTATTTTCAAAACTGGGGAATATCACTTGGGGAATATCACCCGGATATTCCCCAGTTTTGGCTGCGTCACGTGACGTGTTTAGACCAATCGCGCGCAAGAAAAAATGTTGATGGATTATAACTCTTAATATTGTTTGTTTGCTATTATGTTGGTATGCCAACATGACAGGTATCCACTTTTGAGGCTAAAACAAATGGGATATTTCCCCGGCTATATTTAGTTGGCTATATTTAGAGAGGTGAGGCACGGTCAAAAGCAGAGCATTGCTACTCAAATGCAGAGCCTGGCAGTAAAATCCCATTCATGCCCAAGCCAATTTAAATTTCTTGATTTATGACGTCACTCATTCACTAGTTGGCCCAAAAGAATCTGTCATCTAAAGTTCAGTATGTTTTGTAAGGGTCATTATTTTTGTTGTGCATTAGGTAATAAGCAGTCTCGAAGAACTGATGTCACAGGCTCGAGGCTTCAAATGTTCTGCTCATGCATTTTGTATCTTAGGTAAGTACCCCAATTAAAATGAACAAGCATGTTATAAGGCTTTCACCTGGCTTGAATTTTATAAAGTCTTCTTTGTTGCAAGCATCAACTATAAATTTGTACAATGTAGCTCTGAAAAACAAAACTGTTTTTAAAATAAAACACAATTAAATATCAATATTGTGTTTTGCAGTAGAGCTCAGCTGTGTGTCATGTTATCTCTTCTGATTCACATCTGCTTTCAGATTGTGAGGATTTGGAACTTTGTTATTACATTGTAATAACATTATTTTATTAATGATAAATTTCATTTTTTGACAGAGAAAGAAATCGTGGCAGATGAAATGGCTGACATGTCTTTGAATGAGAAGGTACTGTACAGCGTACATATTCTATTTTTTGTACTGTAGTTATTGCTTTGTGTTCATTTCGTAATAATTTTGTGTTATCTGTGTAATTGAATTATTTTTCTTATGGAGTGGCGGTTGATAGCTTTGGTCGATGCCTGATGTGTTTGTATTATGCCCTTGTTATGCCCTATTATGGAATGAAAGTAATTTATCAAATAAAACAGTTTTATTATTTTTTACTAAGCCACAAGGGTTCATAAAGTCACATAATGCTTAATCTCTCTAAGAACTGTTACACGAGAGAGCTCACAAAGCCTTTGATTGTTTCTTCATTTAGCCACTAAGTGAACGCTTGGATCATTATTTAACTGATCAATCACTCACAAGCAAGAAGCCCCAAGTGACTGCATTTCCACCGGATTTTGAACCACTTCCTTGCAAGCCTCTGTTCTTTGACTTGGCTCTGAATCAGATGAAATTCCCATCCCTAGCCCACAGAGTAGAGGAGAAGAAAGCTGGAGGATTAGCTGGATATTTCAAGGGTTGGCTCTGGGGGTCTGGGAGCTAAAGAAATTATATATGAACTGGTTTTAAGGGCTTCCCGTCTATGGTATTCTATCTACCTCACTAATGTGGATGAATAACTTTAAGTGCAAAGCTGTATAGATTTTAACACTGACTAAAATGACATCTCTATGACCTTGAAACTAGTTGCCATGGCAACTATAAAAGTGGTTAAATGTACCCTATCTTTTTACCTTTTGAAAACTACATGTACTCGTGAAAAGTTTCTCATTGTGATATTGTAATTCCATTTTTTTTTTAAAGTTATGTCGGAGCGATTAACAGCCATCTATGATTATGACAAAATAGGGTGGAAATTAAGTTGGCAATGAGATAAAAAGCTATCAACAAGATAGGCCTTTTAAAGTAGGGTACATTTGAGACCATTTTACCACTTTTGACATTGCCATGGCATCAAATTTTGATGCATATGCATCTGATTCTGTTCTCTGTTAAATGCTTTACAAGTTTTATTCATGAGCTTTAGGAGACGTGGATTTCAACTGAATAAAAGCAAATCACTTGCAATGCAGTAGTCTCTTGTCTTTTCCTGTCATTTCAGATTTTTTGTTGGGTATAAAACCAGCTCATTTTGTCTGCTTTGTTTTCAAGAGTGAGGAACCTGTATCCTACCCTGGGTGCCAGAGGCTTTTCTTGCGCGGTTTCCGGTTTCAAATCTCTCTTATGGCCCGCGCGTTTTCCGAACACGGGTTATAGTATCCACCATTAACCACCACACCAGCTTCACATAATCGGCACGATAGTGAAGACTTTTTACAGGAGTTGTTTTCGTTCCCGCGAACGCCATCAACGAATACCGCCATTTGACACCTTGTAAAACTATCTGGCAATTGAAAACCCAAATCTGTCATATCTCCACGTGCCATTACATATGATCACAGTAGGACACTTACGCTGTGATTGGTTTAAATGTAATACGTTAAAAATGATCAAAGTTCAACGGGAACGGTAAATCAATGCGCCCAGTGCCAGAGTTTTATTTCTCGCGGCTCCCCCGCTCGCCGAGGCGTCATCGGCCTTCGGCCTCCGTCGGCCTCCGGAGAAATAAACCTCTGGTACCCAGGGTACCTGCATCCCGGCCAGGACTGATTAGCCTGCGAGCGCGATCGTTATGTTCGAGCGCGGGGGAGTGGGCCGAGAAATTTCCGCTCTCGAACACGCACTCGATCACGATCGCGTTCCGCGCTCATCGTAGCCTGCGTGACAGGCGTAGAAAGGGGAGGGAGGAGAGAGCGCGAAATGCGATCGGCGGGAGGAAGTACGGGAACTCCCGCCCACGATCGCCGCATTCCCTCCCACGATCGTGCTCCGACTTCTCGCGCTCGACGAACTCCCCTCCCTCCCCTTTCTACGCCTGCCACGCAGGCTACGCTCATCGCGCGAATGAGAGCCTGACTGATACACCCTGGTCCCATACTCTATTGAGCTGCAAAAAAAATAGAGTCGCGGAGTGCGTTTCGACGCGTTTGACTTTCAACGCTTGACTAGCTTTAGTCTCCTACGCAGCCGTTATTTGTGTCGTCACGCAACGCTTCTCTGGGGAGAAGCGTTGCGTGACGACACAAATAACGGCTGCGTTGGAGACTAGACTAGTAGCTTCGAACCAATTCGAAACATCTGGCACCACGGTAACCTAACCGCTGTATAAGAGTTTGCATGGATCTGAAATTCGATCGAAAATCATTTTCACTTTTCCTTCGAAAAGTTATAAAGAGTCTATAAATAATGTGAATTAAAGTGTTGAAACCCCACAGTTGTCTTTTCCTATGTTTTTATCGCTTCTCTGTGAGACTCCTAGCCGTTTTGTTTTGGGGGAATTTCTACTGGAAAATAGGTTAGGAATAATGGATAGTCAGGAAATAAATATTCGCTACTGAGCTGCTAATGACACTAAGAAGCGTTGCGTGACGACACAAATAACGGCTGCGTAGCTAATGAATGGCACGAATATTTATTTTAGTAAATTGCTTATTAACCATTAAGTACAATTATGTAATTTGAGAAACGTGTCAAAGCGGACACAGCCCGGGACCCGACCATTTTCATTTCAGACTCTGCTAGCATTTATCCGTCGCCGGATCGCCAAGGAACTCCAGGAAGGTACGCTATTGTTTCACGATTCTATTGGTCTGTTTTTGTTTGTATTTTTTACAATGTTATATCATTTGTCACACAACTTGTGATAAACTTAGCCGGTTGCAAACACAGCCTGAAAAAAGTTCAGGCTTCGACGTGATCAAGCGCCCTGCCATGCGCTGCCGGGCACCATGCACTGAGCTGGAGATTTTAAATTGAGCGTTGAATTATGTGACCTTCCCTAGCAATGGGAATTAAATTTTCTGACCCTCCCCTTGGGCTTGGCCTAAAATACCATGACCCCCAGTAAATTTATGTGACCCTCCCCTTTTTCGCTGCCTATTTTTTCATGACCCCCCCTTTTTAGGGGCTCAAAAAGTTATGACCCTCCCCCATTCAGTTCCACCCCCTCCCCCCCTGCTAATTTGTGACAAGTCCCTAACCATGTTTTTTTAGTCGATGAGTGTGGTTCCATTGGTGCAGATACCCTGCTAGCAGAGTCTACTGAGATCGAAGCGACTTCGGTACGCAACAGGCCGTTTTAATATCGGATTTTTTTTCCGGTAGTCACGCGCACGTTTTATTACCGACAGTACTGTATTTAATTTTTCGGCGACGTAAAACAACAACCAGTAACCCGTCAGCCTTCGCAGGCTAGCTTAGCTGTCCTGTCTTTCCTCTTTTTTCTCGTACATATTTGGGGAAGGGTTCCGGCGAGGCTGTTTCGTTTCTTGCCGGACCGGCACCGTAGTGACCGTAGTCGCAACTGAACTGGGCGTGACAGGCTACGCTGCCTTTATACGTTTTATGAGCTCGTGTTTTCCTTTAGCCTCCTATTTTTCCAAATGTGACGTGACAGGTCATGCGCATGCCTTCGCTTTCGCGTGACAAACAAAGCAACACGACTGAAGGAAGCCGGAGAATGGGCCATGGGGATGAGGGTCGAGGTCTCTTGCAAAACATATCAAACAAAATCACAGTTCACACGTAGAATTTAGTGCTCAATTCTCATTTTACGGAACATTATTATGGAAAATCACGAATCATGGCTTCACCAAATCACGTTTCACAAGTTTCACATCAAATAAAAGATCCACGAAAAAACCCTTTTCCACCGCTCCGGCTGTACTGTAGGATCACGTATGCTTGTACGACGAGTCGGCGCTGCGTGTGGGGGGTTTGGCCAATATGTTCTTGTCCAAGAATTGTTCTATCTCTTCCTTTTAGGGGCGACCCATTTAACTTCTGAGGGGGGGGTGGAGGATTTGGTATAGGCAAGAATTTTTTTTTAAACCCTTTCATGCTGCAGGAATTTTTTTTTCTCGGGGCATTTGTGTGCATGATATTTTTTTCTCCATGTAACATGCTGCAGGATATTTTTTTTGTGTGTGTATGAGCGGAGGAAAAGTCGCCTTTCCGTTGTGACTGACCTTTGATCGCCATCTCGTTGCTTTTTAATACGTTCAGCAATAATACATATGTATCAATAATACATATTTATTATTACTGAATGTAAAAGCAATGAGATGGTGATCCCTTTCCACTTGCACTGATGAAAGGAGTCAGGCCTAGCTAGGCCTGTTCCTGGACATGTTTTCTCCTTCATTCCATCGTACCACATCCATTGGCCCTGTACACATATCTTGCAGGTATAGTGGTGGCTACCGGCAGGGCCGTAGACAGGATTTGGAATGGGGGGGGGGGGGGTGCGTTAAGAGTACCAAAGGTGCAATCGTACGAGCGCCGAAGGCGTGAGTTTCTAGGGGGTCCGGGGGCATGCCCCCCGGGAAATTTTGAAAGATTAGGTTGTCTGAGACTACATTTCGTGCGTTTTGAAGGCAGTTTGACATGGAACCGAACGTAAAAACATGAGTATTTCTGGAACTGTTCAGTTAAATTCAAAATGGATTTTTGACAAACAGGAACTTTATGATGAAAGAGTACTAGAAATACAAATTGCGGACCTTCGATTAAAGAGGTTTTCAAGCCAAAGGAGTGAATATTTGGATGAAGAAAATGACTCGCTTGATGTTGTCTTTGTCGATGAAGACCATATGTAAACACGTTCAAAGCTGGGATTGGTTTGGTTTATTGGATGAACCAGTTGATTCAGACTTCATTTTCAAACTACTACTAGAGAACAAGCACTACTATTTTACTACTATTTCACTTCTTTTGAACCGTCGGTTCACAATAGGTGGACCTCCACAGCCCGTTTATAAGCTAGGGAGTACCCCCCTCCCCCTGGGCCACCATCTTGGATTTGACAAAACTGTAGACTGTAACCTGCGATCAGGCGTTCTTTTCCTTTCTTTTCGCGGAGAACGAGAGCGCTCTCTTCGAGGAGGGCCTGATTGCAGGTTATTTAGACTGGTACTGTGTAACCACAGCTATAATAATAATTATTAATGTACAGAAAAAGCTATCTGAAGAAGGGAGAAGCAAAAATTATTGTAGTTCCAGTTCCCCTCTTGCCCAAATACAGATGCTATTAAAATCCCAACTGCCTGCAGCAGCTGAAGTTGAAGTAGGGGGTCTGACCTAAACGGCAGTGGACGAAAAAAGAGGGGAACTTGTGAATCGAGTTCATTGCTCATGTACGCGAGTTTGACATGCCGCCAAATTGGAGAAAAGAAATTGAAAATATTACTAGCTAGCTACAGTCTTCACGCGTCTTACAATTTTCTTACAACAGACCATTGAAGAGACGAGAGAGAGACTCAGCTGTTGATGAGCCACAAGTCCACTGACTTGGAATACAATATAGCTTGGACCACTGCCGGATTGAAGTCAAAAAAGCTAACAAGAAACTCACGAGCACTATTTGCATACGACAAATAGCAATGTGCAGTGTTTCGAAGACTTGGAGATTATTTTTCTGTTCAACGTTTATCTTGGTTGGATTGTTTGGGCTGTTGCTTGTTATTAATCCAACTGGAATTGATGTCTACTCGGTGACATACGCACGTGTACGGCCGGAGAGTGCAACGAATAGAAACTTAGAGTTCTCAAGGCCTAAACAGATACATGCGGTATATGGCGAGCCAGGTTGCTCCGATAATCCACGGCGGGAAGATTTATTTGAACTTCTCCGCGCCTGGACTAGTGCCTCCAAGGAGCTCAATATTAATTATACTTTGGCGTGTGGTAGTCTTCTCGGAGCGATGCGGAATCAAGACCTGATCCCTTGGGATACAGACATCGACATCATGATTGACGCCAAATATTTTCGGATTTTGAAGAGGTGGTCAGAAGAACAAAAGTTTACAAAGGCAGATGGAAGGATCCGTTTGGCGATTCAACCAGGAGCGGTGTTGAACATTCCAGAGGAAAAACGGACACGTCATAACTGCAAAGGAGAGGTATTGTTTGTAGTATCCGAAAGTAAGGACCCTCGGCGGTGGACACATGCACATCGCACATCACCGGCGCATAAAATGATTTATTATATCTCTTATATAGTACGCGCGCTGTGATTGGTCAATTTTACGGGCCGTATTCTACCGTACGGCCCGCGAAATTTGAGAGTGCTACTGATCATGACGCCATCCGTTTGCAAGTTAGTTTCGATTAATTTCAAATTCTGCATAATATAAATGTCTCAACAGACAAGAAGACGATTTTGAAACCTACTTTAAACGTTTGCAATCGGATGAAAAAGCTTTAGAAACAAAAGCGAAGCGAAGAGGATCTTCCAAACATCAGTACTATCAGTCGGGAGCTTTTGGAAGCCGTCCAAGATGTGCGAGCCGGCCGGACTCGATTCAGTAACTTGACAGTTTTATCTCTGCCGAAAAGTCCGCGAACTGACTGTGAAGAAGACGAATTCTGAATGGAAAAGGTTTGAAAGGTCTTTTAAGAGCAGACGAATGGAACATTTAACGTTGGAAACGAAAGTCTTACCTGTTGATGTTTTTGACAAGCTCCTCGACAAATTTTTCACCAAGTTATTATGCGACTTCTGCAGCAAACACTTCTCAGGACGACACAACAAAGCGCCACAAAATGGACGGCAGTATCTGAGAAGAATTTTAATTTGTCCCGTAGTTTCTTGACAATTTTAGTGTTCTCTCGTTCAGTATTTGTAAGAAATACTCTCGTATTTCAGTGCGTATTTTCACTCAGTTTGACGAACACGCTGTATTGATTGCGGTGCTTTCTTCTCAATCGGTGAATCAAATTTATTGTCCTTGTCTGTTTAACGAACTTCAAGAACTAATTTAAAAGTAAACTCGAACTGTACCTAGTTTTCATGCTTTTACAGAAAATATAAACTAGGTAAAAATTGTTTGAAGACGTTTGAAGTTTGGATTCAAATCGTGTTTACAGCTCGTCGAACTCGATCAATCGACTCGTTCTTTGCGTGTGTCAGTCAAATGAAGCCGCTTTCCTCGCGCTTGACTTGAAATGTTTTCCTTTTTCCAAAGGGAGAGATATAATAAATATCTTACTAACCTCGTCTTCTCGGTCCGTACATACCTCTTACTAACCGAGTTTGAGGTCCGTACGGTAAGTTACGGACCGAGTTTTTTTCCTTCGATTTATGGCCCAAGCGCGAAGCGCGCGGGCCATAAATCGAAGGGAAAAAAACGAGGATCCGTAACTTACAGTACGGACCGAGAAGACGAGGTTAGTAAGATATTTATTATATCTCTCCCTTTGGAAAAAGGAAAACATTTCAAGTCAAGCGCGAGGAAAGCGGCTTCATTTGACTGACACACGCAAAGAACGAGTCGATTGATCGAGTTCGACGAGCTGTAAACACGATTTGAATCCAAACTTCAAACGTCTTCAAACAATTTTTACCTAGTTTATATTTTCTGTAAAAGCATGAAAACTAGGTACAGTTCGAGTTTACTTTTAAATTAGTTCTTGAAGTTCGTTAAACAGACAAGGACAATAAATTTGATTCACCGATTGAGAAGAAAGCACCGCAATCAATACAGCGTGTTCGTCAAACTGAGTGAAAATACGCACTGAAATACGAGAGTATTTCTTACAAATACTGAACGAGAGAACACTAAAATTGTCAAGAAACTACGGGACAAATTAAAATTCTTCTCAGATACTGCCGTCCATTTTGTGGCGCTTTGTTGTGTCGTCCTGAGAAGTGTTTGCTGCAGAAGTCGCGTAATAACTTGGTGAAAAATTTGTCGAGGAGCTTGTCAAAAACATCAACAGGTAAGACTTTCGTTTCCAACGTTAAATGTTCCATTCGTCTGCTCTTAAAAGACCTTTCAAACCTTTTCCATTCAGAATTCGTCTTCTTCACAGTCAGTTCGCGGACTTTTCGGCAGAGATAAAACTGTCAAGTTACTGAATCGAGTCCGGCCGGCTCGCACATCTTGGACGGCTTCCAAAAGCTCCCGACTGATAGTACTGATGTTTGGAAGATCCTCTTCGCTTCGCTTTTGTTTCTAAAGCTTTTTCATCCGATTGCAAACGTTTAAAGTAGGTTTCAAAATCGTCTTCTTGTCTGTTGAGACATTTATATTATGCAGAATTTGAAATTAATCGAAACTAACTTGCAAACGGATGGCGTCATGATCAGTAGCACTCTCAAATTTCGCGGGCCGTACGGTAGAATACGGCCCGTAAAATTGACCAATCACAGCGCGCGTACTATATAAGAGATATAATAATGTAAGTTACGGATCCTCGTTTTTTTCCCTTCGATTTATGGCCCGCGCGCTTCGCGCTTGGGCCATAAATCGAAGGAAAAAAACTCGGTCCGTAACTTACCGTACGGACCTCAAACTCGGTTAGTAAGAGGTATTTATGTGTCGGTGATGTGCATGTCCACATTTGCCACGATTAAAACATATATAAGATGTTCTTTAAGAATATACCCATACCATAGAACCAGAGGTCTATAACTAGTATAGTATAAGTATAAGGAAACGAACTCAGTCAGTAACTCCCTCTAAAACGATGATTTCCAGAAGTTGTAGCTGTCCAACGTACATTTACATATAAAACAGGGGCACCCAACGAATCTGTTCCTCACTTTATGTGTTCCCCAGCCGAATTCTTGCTGGCTGGCAAAATATTTCGGTCTATTTTTTAGGCTGGGAAATAGTAATGATTACACGGTCACTATTTCCTGAGAAAAGGGAATATAAAATTTCCCGAATATTCAAACTGTTTGAGACGGCAGTACATTATACAAAACAATATTCGAAAGGTTTTCCATCGATGTTTAATTAGTTCCCATGCCCCTTTACATGAAAAAGTTGTTTGTTTAGAATGGGTTATCCCAGCGAATATGCAGCGCTTCTTTTATCTTAACTTGGAATCTGGTGGTGGCGTGAACTAATAACGTAAAACATTTGCCGGAACATGATTTTCGGCATTGTTCTGATTGTTCCAGATGTTGGAAAATGTGAGAAGCCCTGTCCCTAGTTAAGTGTTCGCGAATACGTGTTGTGAGGTGTCGGCAAACAACTTTTTCATGTAAATTTAACTCTTTCGCTTTAGTTCATGTATATTTTGTCACTTTTGTCATATATAATTATGCCTCTTTTGTGTTTTATTTCGTAATTAGTGCTAGGTTTGTCTCATATCTTACATACTTGTAATTGTTATTGCTGTACTAGCTATATAATTATCAATTCAAATCTATAACTGTAATCACTCGCAACTGAAGATGATCGTAGTACGATCGAAACATGTCTTGCACAAAAATCAAAGTTGTCGTCTTGTTTTTAAAATTTTTAGAATTGTACCTTTCAAATGCAAAATAGTAGGTATTGTTCGGTAAACAACTGTACTCATAGTTTTCAAAGGAGCACATGTTGTTGTTGTACCGGAAGTATTTTGCATGTCAATTCTTTGTTTTCATCTGACGTCATCAAAATTCTAAAATCTAAACTGTTATTCCTACAAAGCTATTCTTTTTATATCTTCTAGACATGGAAATCATTAATCTCTATGTAAAGTTTGGTATCGATCCAGTGATTCCTTTTGGAAATAAAGCTATTTGAAATTTGTGATGTCCCGGATGAACGTGTTTCTGAAGTGTCACAAAAAACGGATCAGTTTTATATCATTTTTAAATTTTCAGACGTGATAATAATTTAGAAGTGATTTCTAAACAGATTTGAAGTGAAAGCTAATGATATTGACGGTAGAATCTACTCTACTTCTTGTGCAATTTAATGGCGGCCATATTTGTGTCCCTCTGAAGGACACAAACATGGCGGCTGCATACCAAGTACTGTAATTTTCTGAAAATTAGTTTGGCAATAACTCGGTTATGAAAAACGCTACAAAGCTATAATTTGGATAAAACGTTTCTTTCTTCCAGTTCTTTTACCTGTTAATTTTCTGATGTTGTTCATGCAAGCAAACAGTTTGTATAATGTTGATGAAAACCACCAATAGAACATCTGATCTTGTACCCAATAGCTTGCAGCGCATAGACAGATCAAAGTTTAAATGTAGATCACGCGTTCATCGACCTTAAATTTAACCAATAGAAAATTTACTTTCAGAATGAATAATAACTTTCGTTATTTTCGCGGGGGTTGTTAGTTTCGGGGATTGTTCACTTTTGGGAGATCGCTACTTTTGGGGTTCAGCAGCCTGTGACAGGCCATGTTAGTGCGAAAAAAAATTCGGCGAAAAGAAAACTGGTGGGCATTTTCATTTTCTTTGTGATCAGATCGTATTTCGTGCTATTTTGCTCCATTTTCTTGCAATAATTTTTGATGGAAATAAGTTCTAATTATTGAATCTTGCAACAAATTCCTCATATACTCATTGGCTCTTATTCACGCTTAAAATAAACACATCCACCAAAAACGTCTGATCAACTGGTACGGAGAACATTTAGATAGTTCGTTAGCCCGTTCCAGCCCCCACAGCCCTTTCGTGTCTCTTAGCCGACGGGGCCTAGGCACGAGCCTATCCCCGGGGATAGCGGACGAAGCGGGCTGGTGATCTGTTGTCTTGATAACTACTTTTACAAGTCACTTTTCCAGCACTTAGCAGGGCCGTAGGCAGGATTTTGAATGGTGGTGCGTTAGAGCGCCAAAGGTGCGACCCCCCCCCCCCCCCCGGGAAATGTTGAAAGATTTGGTTATCTGAGATTGCATTTCGTGCATTTTAAAGGCAGTTTGATGTGAAACCAGGCAGCCAAAAGCGAACGTTAAAACATGAATATTTCTGGAACTCAAAACTCGTGATTTTTTTCTGGCAGGGGAACACCAGGGAAACTAAATTCACACCAGGGAGAAATAAAATTGACCAGAGATTTTATATAATAATCAGCAGGGGCCAGGGAGGGCAAAATAACCCACCAGGTCGGGTTTTACCAGGTCTGTTACACAGGGGTGTGACGTAAAACGCAACGAGTATTATTTTGTGTACGTATGTGTATAACAACCCGCCACGATAAACAAAACGTTCTGACGAGTTGCTATAAATGTATGTAAAATTAATAAAGTGTAGAAATAAATGGCTGTACTACGATAGGTGTTACACGTACGATAGTTTTGCACGGAAAATTTCATTTTTTATTTATTTTCCTTTTCCTCAGGTGACGTCATACATGGCAGACCAATGTTCTTTTTTGGAGCCCATGGCGAGACTCACCCGAGGAAGTGTCTTTATTGACTTTTTCCATTTCTACGAAAAAGATTATTTGGTGGAAGATCCCAGTGAAAACAGACTTAAACAATACAATAAGACAGATTTCTATCCATTTAGATCGTGCAGTTTCATGGCTTTAATGCTTTATGTCCAAACAGACCTTGGAAGATTTTACGAGTTTACTTCAAGACGGACAACTTTAAACCGATTAAATTGTGTAAGAATGGATCGTGGCTGAATAATTAACTACTGGAAAATTTGACCATTTACAGACCAAATAAACTGATTTCTTTAAATTCTACATTTACAGAATTTTCATTAAGTAGAAGACTTTAAATTCCTTATTTGCATTTCACAGCAAAAAGGTATAATCAAATGTGTTCCCTTGAAATTATTTGAAAATACAACAATTTTGACAAAATGCGCGTGAAATCATTTCGCAATTTCTGTCGCCATCAAATCATTACCTTGAATATATAATAGTAGTTTAAGTTATTTTATTTAAATCGATAAAAGTATCCCTGTAATCACTGAGGTTGATAGTCACTTGGTCATATAAACACATTTCTTTCCTGCGAGATTTTAACATTTCACACAATCAAATATCATTTGGCATTAAGCCGATGTCATTTTTTAAATGATATCGCTTAATATCTGTGCAGTTCTATTTCGTAAAAGCTGGTAATGTTTAGTGTCTCCAAATTAATTAAACACGATTAGCTGCAAGACGAGGAAAGAAAATTAAAAGAAAAAAATAATTTATTTTTCTGATGACTGCAGTGTTTATTTTTAGTAGTTCAAAGGGATATGTAAGAGATAAAACTCAGTGAAATATAATTCGTATTGGTAATCAGTTGTAATCAAACAGTTGCGAGTCAAATAAGGAAATCATTTCACGCGCAATTTATCAAAATTCTAATAATTTTGACAAAATGCAAGTGAAGTCATATCCTAATTCTCGATAATTCGAATCCGCGAGTACTGTTTTGATTATGAAACTGACAAATGACGAGTTTTAGCCGACCTTGATCACGAATTACAGTCTCACATTTCAAACTTTATCAGGATTGTGTCCTCCCTAATTCATTCTTATTTTATCCATGTGGTCCTGACCGGGCGTCATTGCAAATGTTGTGATTAACTCGAGAAGTCTTCGAGACAAAATTTATATTACATCAATGAAAAAGTATAATTTAAAGATGAAACTTCGGGCCAAACTAGATAGTAGTTTTCCCATGCAGGGTGGTACTCAGGTATATTATAGTTCACCACTAAATTTTCCGTGATTCTGATTGGCTTAAATCGATCATGTGACGTGATAGTGTTCATCCGCGTAGAGACACTGTCAGGCGATAGTGCCCGTTGGGAAAAACACCCTGGATTGATAGTGCCTGCGTGAGTGAAAACACCCGTTTTGTACAGTTTTGAGCTAACAGTTGAGAGAAAGTAGTGATAATTTACGCGTGAATTTCAGTTAAAAGAAGGCGCGAAAAAGAAGTGTTTACAAAGGAAACATTTGCAAACCGAGAGTACCGCAAAACAATCAATTGACACGAAGCGCTTCGAGGTTGAGGAGAAAAGCTATTAATTTCTTATTTTGTACGTGTTTACGAGACAACAGTTGAAATACAAAATTATTTTTGTACACACAAATTTAATGTCACCCAAAGAATGATATCTTAACGCAAAATTCGAAAGCTCCAAGCGTCACAGTGTGTTAGAAATTTAAATAAATAAATTCATGTCGTTTTCAGTTTTAGGCCGCCGCACGGACAATTTAGTGGTGAACAATAACGACAATAGAGTGTTTTTGTCTCGGAACTATCGGTCTGATTGTTGCCCTTGGAAATTTTATGTTCTAAAAGACTAGCATATAAGCCCTCGAATTTCGTTCTCGGGCTAATATTTGTTTTTTAGAACATAAAATTTCCGCGGGAAACTATCAGCCGATAGTTCCTCGACAGAAACACTATATTGTTATAATAGTGACTGGGATGTCCGAATGTGGCCAAATTGTTAGACCTAAAACCAGGCCCTCCAAAAGTCCAACGCCCCAGAACGTAACCCCCCAATTACAAAAGTTCCTTACCAAAACCTTTCACCCCCAATTGCAAAAAGTCACCACAAAATTTCTAACCCAAAATGTCCTCAGATCGCAAATTTCAAACACAAAAAAGTTATTCGGACATCCCAGTCACTATTATACCTGAGTGCCCCCTCCCCCCCCCCCCCCCCCCCCCTCCCTCCGGGGGTAGTTTTGTCAGCTTGTACTGTATGGAATAATTTGGAATGGCGACCACGACTAATGCTGAATTGTAGGACGTAGTTCTGTTATTATATGAAAAGTAAACCTAATTAGAAAAAGCTACATGTAAAGGTTTTGATAGCTCTTTGAAAGGAGCCAAACCAACCGGTGCACTATCACATAGTGCTCCGATCTGCTGCAGCAAAAACATGCTTGCCATTAACTAATCAGATTTAGACTTTTGTTAATGATAATTATTAAAAAAAGGTGTCATTATTATAATTTATTGTCTTTTTAATTTAAAAAAATATACGCCCTCGCGCTCAAAAGAAGAAGACGTAGAAGTTAGCGTTTCGCACACCGCGGAGGGTCTGAGATGCTAGCCCCAGCGTGTCTGCTTTACAAGGAGTAATCCAAATATTGTAATTATTATCAAATTATTCGTTATCAGTATTGTATTGTATTGTATTGTATTGTATTGTATTAATACCCCAGGTGTTTATCCACAGACTCACAAATCAGATTCACTTTGTAGAGCATAATAAACTGTACTGAACGTGCCGCTCAATAACTTTCGTTTGAATGGTCAGTGCTTAATAGCTGCCACCCACTAGGGTAGACAACAACAACATTTTTTTTTATTTGTACTCTCTCAAAAAAATTACAATTTACAATTTTTTATTATTATAATAGCAGAGTACTGGCTGCCTGAAATAACCATAGGGGCTTGCCCACAAGTCGAGCTCAGGGTTTTGTTTTATCCTTGTGTGGCTCTAAGTGTACATCAAGTTTATTTTCCATGCCGGGATTTGAATGAAGAAATGACAGATAGTATAACTAAACTGAGCTATTTCTCAGAACATTTAACCACAAAAAACAAATCATGTCAAAGTGTCTCCTGGATATTTTAATATCAGGCGACTTAACGAATACTCATTATATCATGTCAATCGGGCGACCTACTGTAACCCAGGATACCATCATTATAATTATTTCATATATTCATCATCGCCACTATCATTATATTGTTTCTTTCCTCAGTATTAATGAAATTCGAGAGATGAGTTTTAGAATAACGACATAAGTTAACGACCGGTGCAGAGCTATCAGTGTTAAAATATAAACACTTAGAGCACATGAAAAGGCCGTTAACACTAACAACATCTTAATATAAGATAAAGAACACTAATTTGTTTTTATAACCATCTTTTTAATCATCGCAACGAAAATGACCAAATAAAATAATCCCGAATTAATGTAAATGATATTAATCCTTTCTAGGATGCGATAATACTCGTTGATAATCAGCGTTTATCGGAAATGTTGCTGATAAACATCTCTTGCTCGAGGAAATTAAACTTTTTACTATTGTATATAAATATGCTTTGTACCTAGACCTTTATCTCTTTCAAAGTAGCAGCATCAAAGCCAGCATAAACTCGTCCTTCCTGAGGAAAGAGGTACGTTGCTGCGAGACGTTTAAATTTATCTTGCATGCGAAGAAATGTAGACCAGTTTAGGGCCGGTTATAACATACTATTTTGGGCGACGGTGTGACATATACTGCTGGACAGTCTTAAAATTGAATCCCATTCAGCTAAATAATGCTTTAAATAATGTTGCAAGGTTTCTAGGACTCTATTTCATCGAAATACGTTGATGATACGTTTTATTTTGCTTTTATATTCGACACAAAATATGATGCCTATAAAGACTCTATAAATATACGTTTCACCGTGGAGTAGGAGTAGACCACAACATACCTTTTTGGATGTTTTGATTGACAACAGTGATTTTCAGTAACTAACTATTTCAGTTTTATCCTTTTATCTTCCAAGTCAGGTCACGTGTTGTTTATAAGTCAGTTTCTTGTGCATGTGCAAACTGCATGCTGCAATGGTTGTTTCGTTGGTGAACTGACCAGCTGACACGCAGGCTAGGGCGTCTCAAATTTTCCAACATCTAGAACAATCAGAACGGAATGAAAAAGATATTATTCAGTCAGTGGTACAAGCTACCCGATTTTTCCCAACTGGAGTAAATACATTGTAATAGTGGTCCTGTTTGATCATTGCTGTTTGATATTATGAAATAGATTATTGCAAGACTCCCCCAGACTGACCATTCAAGAATGGCACTCTCAAGCATCCTGATCATTTGGATTCTTTACAGTTAAGTATAAACAAGTTTTTTTTATTTTATTTCACATGCATAAAATAGAGGAAGACAGAGTTTCCTTCGGAGTAATCCTCGCTCAATCTGCTCTAAATTTTCATGTATTCTGGAAAATTATGGAGATGAATGATTGGCTATGCCTTAAATGGATAGCCAAAAATAAGATCAGCCTACTTTAATTTAGCACCCCAGTTGGCCTATAATAGCACTGATTAGCCCCGAGAATAGCGCTGATTAGCATTAATAAGGCTAACTTATGATAAAAGTTAGCCTTGTAAGCAACGAACTGCTTTCACTAAAGACCGAGCATGCGAGCACGAGCAGTCTAAAATTTTGTGAGCAATTTGAGCAGAAGCGTAATTTTGCGAGCACTTGAAAATGTTGGGGCCATTGATTTCATAGTAGAGCTTTGATTATGACGTCACGAGACCCTGACGAACTTCCGTTGTACTAACTTTGAAAGATTGGCGCTGCTGGAATTGATAAGCCTCTTCGAAATACCACAATACTGCATAGGTTAATTTATTCATTATCATTATTTATAATTAATGTCGGTTTTCCATTCTTCCCGTTGTTTTACGCTGCCTTTAGTGCTACTTCAGTAGCTTTTGTTGTTAATTTACAGGCATTTGGCATTAAATGTTTCGTATCAAACTTTGTGCATTATTTAGTAACTTTTACATTAAAATTTTGTTTACTTTGAGGGCAATTTTATTATTTAACGATTTTAGTCATCTTCAGTTGTAAAAAAGAAATTACGTCGCGAAGAACAAACCGTCCTGACAAATCAAAAAGAGTATTATGGGCTGCCATATTTGATAAAAAGGGTATCTGACGAGATAATAACCTGCAGAGTCAATCAAAAAAAGCTAGAAATGCAATAATAGTGGCCGAGTATTTAATAATAATAAATACCGAACAACAAGAGATATATATCGTGTGATGATGTTTCAAATAACACGGCAGATACACTGAGAACAAAGAGGCCACTAGCTTTTCCCGCTCTAATTGCCTCTGACATTTAATTCGTATTGATTTTCTTTGTCTATTTTCATTTTACGACATTGATCGCAAAGTTGTTTTAAACACCAAAACTCTCAGTTCACCACTCAGTGTTTTTTCCAGGTTTAGGAGCCGAAGCAGGAAAATCGGACTTCTGCAGAATTGAATGTGAAGTGTCTTTTACAGCCATTGGATGCTACAACGATGCGGTAAGGCTTCTTAACCATTTCACTCAATCAATGCGGTTGTAACATGAAGTCTTTGCATGAATCCCGAGTGTGTTACCATTCAAATGAAAGCTATCAGTGAGTTAGTACTATTTTACGAGTATTCTTGGAAGTCGGGGACAAATGGGCACAAATTTCTGAGAACCGAGAATTAGTTGATACAAAGCTCAAAACAGTAGCCTTTAGGTGATGACTTTCTGTCATATGTCTGCTTGACAAGTTATTCATACTGACTATAAGTCACATACTACATATTCATACCATAGGGTGAAAATTAGTTGCTGACGCGACTTAACCCTGGTTTCCATATCGCTGCCGGCGATCGTTGCGATCATATGGAAACCACTCTTGCGATCGTTGGATCATAGGTTTTCATATAATCGTAACGATCGCAACGATCGTTGCGATCGTAGCAATCGTTGCATATGGAAACCGTGATCGCAACGATCGCAAGGATCGCTGTTATATGATGGAAACCAGGCTTTACTCTGGCTTGTGAGAAAAATATATATATATATAAGGATGCAAAACCTGTAATGATTTTGGAAGAAATTATTCATAAAAAGCTGAAAAACACCAAATTCGGGTAAAACACCGTCAAAACTTGATACCGTCATTAAGTATTAAAGACAGTAAATTTGAAATCAGCGGGCACTTTCTCCTCCCTCCCCCCCCCCCCCCCCCCCCCCCCACACCAAGGTAGAATGGGGCTAATGCACAAAAACAACTATAATATTAAATTTAAAAATGAACAAGAATAGATTGGATAAATTTATTTAACTGACACGGTAAAATTCCTTCAGCCATTACAACTACATGGTTAAAAGTGGGAAAAATTGAGAAGTATTATGAAAGACGGTCGAACTTGAAATTAGGCTAAATGTGTACTTGCTGTCTTAATTGATAACAGGACAATGATAGAGCTAGCTTCGGTTGGTGATTTCAAGTTTTGTAAATAGTAAGGTAGGATAAAAGGACTTTAGTATTACGATATAATGATGAAAACAGCTTTTTCTTCTAGGAAGTTCCTCATAGAACATTGCCAAATTATATCTTAAACGAAAGAGACCCGACCATCTCTAACTACGGTGGTAGGAAAATCGACTGGTCCAACTGGAATGATTACATGCCAGGATTTGCCTGCCGCTGTGCGAAGAAAGCAAACGAGCTGGGATATGACGTGTTTGGAGTCCAGTTTTACGGTGAGGAATTTTTAGTTTACTGGTTTCGCTAAGACGAAGCTCCTTTCAGTGTGTCGCAAATTCATTGGTAAAAAACAATTGATGACTTGTAAAGTGTCAAAACGAAATAAGTCGTGTGTGTATTTGCGCCAAGTCGCGGTTTTGCAGACAGGCAATCCTGTATTAAGCGGAAACCCTTCGGGAATACTCCATCAGGAACTTGTTTAGTGTGAAGATGCTATAGATGCTATACCGATGGAGGACACTGCGATCTCGTGTGACTTATAAATGTTCATTGCTGGTTGTAATGCCTGTTATATCGGTGAAACGAACCGACACCTCACCACACGTATCCGAGAACAGTGGTTTTCATCAATGTTACAGAAACTGTTTGCTTGCATGAAGAACATCACAAAATTAACAGGTTTGAGAGTAGACAGAAATAAACGTTTTTTCCAAATGATAGCTTTGCAGCAGTTTTTTCATAATCAAGTTATTACGAAAATAAATTTCAGAGTGCAGCTAACTTGTTGCTGTCCTTCTTTGGGACACAAATATGGCGGCCATAAAATTGTACAAGAAGTAGAGTAGATTCTACGGTCAATTATCATTAATTTTAACTTCAAAAATTATCACTTCTCAATTATTATCACGCGCGTCTGAAAATTTCTGTTGTCCGTTTTTGTGGCAGACACGTGAATAGCTTTGTATGATTAACGGTTTAGATTATAGAATTTTGATGACGTCAGATGAAAACCGCTCACATCTTCCAACACTACAAGCTACAGAAATTTGCTGGTCTTCAAGCTCGTAAGATTGTTTCTCAATCCTTGATTCTGCTTTGACTCGTTTCCAACTCAAAATCAAAGAAGCATTACACATGGGCTGGGAGCAACCTTCATTTAACAAACAATTCAACCTTTTTAACCTATCACTTTTTTGATCTCATTAGTTTTTATCATTAATTATTGTAATTGGTACATTTATTTTATTACTATCATTATATTGAACTGTTAGCATATAAGAACGCATTCAAGTATAATAACACGCCCTCATTCCGTAATCCGCACAGGTGAATGTTGGGCAGGTCACACGTCACAGAATAACTACGCTTCCCTGGGAATAGCCGATCCTGATAAGTGCGCAGGATATTACTTCAGGGACTGCGCAGCTGACGATCGCTACTGTACGGGAAAGTTATGGACTAACATGGTGTACAAAGTCGGTGAGTTATTATACTTTGACACCAAAAAACACCTGAGAACACAGCAAATTTAATCAAAAACTGATTAACAAGAAACAATAGGCTCATAACTAGATACATCCAGAAGCGTTCTCAGCCAGCTCATCCGACCCCCCCCCCCCCCCCCCCCCCCGTCGGAAAAGACCAAAAAAAACCGGGGCGACAGACTTTAAACGTCTTTTACCAAACTTTGCAACTTTACCGAAAATTTATCAGGTAACAGTTTGGTATGACATGCCATTGTTAACAGAACTTGGTGTTTCCATGTCCTAAAATCGTATACGGATTTAAACCTAATGTAGCCACTGAAACAATTCTTGAGAACCTACGCTGGATGCCTCTTGAAAAATCCATGGACATGCACTGCGTTCTGTCAGTTAATAAGTGCTTGGTCGGAGAAGTTCCTGCATACTTTAAAGACTACTTTTCGCTACGTAGTCAGAACGCCGACCAGCATATTAGCACAAGATCAACAAACACTGACATTTTACTTCCTAAATGTAACTTAGATGTTTCGAAAAGATCTTTTTATTATCACGGTGCGTCTATTTTTAACAAACTTCCAGCCAACATTAAGGTTCTACCTCCAAAGGAACGCTTCTCCGCTATTACCGCTTTTTATTCATAGAACATTGTAATTTGTAGAATATTTAAACTTTTTAGAACATTTTTAACTTTTTAACTTTTTAGAATTTTAAAGATATATTTTTTCCCCCTAAGTAGTCAGTTTTTATTATTATGTTGCATTTATTCAATTGTTTATTGTTATATTTTTATTATATTTTTGCTTTATACAGGGCCCACCCTGTTTAAATATCAATTATTATTATTATTATTATGTCCTGTTTTTTTTAATAAAAATGTTTAATTTTCTTGCAGTAACGTGACATGTTTAGTTCATTTTGGCATAATTTCACTCGTTTTAATTACTTTGGAGTCATTTCTGGTGATTTTCGCATGTCATGGAATGGGGCGTGTTTTTAGACCTATTTAGGAGCACGCGCGAGGGAAAGATAGGTTCCTCTTTCCTCGTCTCGCGCGTCACGCGCGAGGGAAGGTACGCGCGAGAAAGATAGGTTCCTCTTTACTCGTCTCGCTTTTCCAACTCGCGCTCTATATTACTCCAGCAAGACCAAGAAAAGTCTGGTCTGGGTTAATAAGCACAGATGACGCATCGTGAAAAAACGTACTTCAAACACATACAGCTCTTTCTAGCCAATCACCTTTCAGAAATTTCTTAGGCTATATTATAATAAACATAGCATGAGTTGTAGCGGTTACATGTATTTGGCAATATATATTTTGTTATTTATTTACAAAATTCAGCAATGGCGGGTTAGGACATGGCGTCCTATGGCATGGCATGGCGTCCCCTACTGGGCCTATAGATACCCAGCCCAGCCCCATGTAAGAAAAACCCAAACCCAACCCACAACAAATTTAAAAGACTAATTATGTTAACGCGGTGGCATTTATGACAGACAATAATACCGGCTCGTAATATTTTTAAAAAGTATTGGACAATGTTGAAATATTACCAAATATCACTCCAATTCATGCTATCACCTAACGAGGCTTATACGGGAAACAGGATGCCTTAATGGTTAGCGCGTTGGACTCTGGATCAGGAGCGATCTGGGTTCGAGCTCTGGTCGGTTTACTCTCACAGTGTCTCTCTCCACCCAGGAGTATAAATAGGTAGCAGCCGCAAAATGCTGCGATAGACGACTAGCAATGCTTCTAGTCGGCTTCATGCTAAGAATAAAGTATGGGCTGGTTGTTGGCCCGAGTGCGGCTTTACCTATTTATGAATACAATACATTGAGCTAATGTTAACCAAATAATATTAATCCTATATTAATTATTATATTGTTATTATCCTCACTGTTGATTAAAACAGACACATGTAGCCTTGAATATGAGAGAGTCGGCTGCTTCAAGGACAAGCACAAGACCCCGCGGCCACTGCCATCATACCTGATGAACGATCGTGACCCAAGTATCAACAATTTTAGCGGGAAAAAAATCGATTGGACGAACTGGGATGTTTATGTACCGGACTTGGTTTGTAGATGCGCTAAGAAGGCACAAGAGAATGGCATGACATACTTTGGTCTACAATTCTATGGTAAGTATCCTATGAATTTCTCAACTCTCTCACCATTCACAAATTTAATTTAGTAAATATTATGCTCTGAGTGAAGGTTTGTTACATATAGGCTGGCCATTTGCAAACTGCGAGGATTGAGGGAAATAAAACCCACGTTTCCCTTGTACTCAGCCATAAAGGGTTTTTCTTTATCTGAAAAAAAGATAATAATAATAATAATATTTTGACAGGGGGCCCATGTCACATTTGTGTTTTTCAATGGGGCCCTGTAAAGTTGCCGAATGACATTCAGTGTCTTGTCGCACACAAATCAGTTGCCTTGGTTTGAAGAGGCACGACCTGATCACGTGCGGGTCCAATGTTGTTGCTTCTCATATTTTGGAGCGTGTCACGTAAAGGCGTTTCAGTGGCGGCTGGGGTATAACAATTTATGTTTGACACATCACCCCGCTGAGACCCGGTCTAAAATGTCTGCCATACGTACATCCAATAAATGCATAGCTGTTTCCATGAAGTACAAGACCACAATCCAGTATTAATCACGTGGCCGCCACTAACTTACAGTATTTTTAAATAGGTGAATGCTGGAGTGGTGTGGATGGTCAAAACACGTTCGCCATTGATGATGAGAGCAAGGACTGCATCGATCAGTGTTACGAGCCATGTCAGCCGTTCAGTAAATTCTGTGTCGGAGAAAAACTTGCCAACTCTGTCTACAAATTAAGTAATTAATACAAATATAAGGAAGGAGGGGATGCGAGAAAACTAAAAGTTTGGTGGTCATGATCACCAGCAGAGTTATATAACATGCGATTTATTTTCAGTGGAAATAACACAGTAGAGCAATAGTACTGTAATAGGGGAACAAAGTCTTCTCAGAACGTGCAACGCGAAAACGGATTATTAGTTTCAGGAAACTTGTAAGGAAAGCTATACAATTAAGGCAGCAACGAGGTATACGCAAAATTTGGCTTCTGAAGAGTTTAGCTAATGTTGGTCATAGTTTGAGCCTCTACTTGAAAAAGAAGTGAATCTAAACCTTGCCTGTGTCCGCGTCACGTGAAATTGTTTAACTAGCTTCATTTTTCATCTTTGAAATTTAAATAATACTTCCAACCTATTGGCATTTAATATTTATGCCAGTATGCGGCCGTATTATTTACGTTAGGAGTTTAAGCACCCACGACGGCGACGGCGAGGACAATGTTGACAGTGACTAGAAAACTTATTTTATTTTGCTTGACAATCCAGACCCATTCAGTTTGTCTTTCGGTGACGTCAGAGATATCCTCATCTAAATATGTAAAGGCAGCGTTCAATTTCAAATAGAAATGGGAAACATTCGCCGTTGGGGCTCACATTCTCCATAAAACGCACAATGAGGCTATTTTTCTCGTTGCCGTTGTGGTTTGCTCCCTATTGCCCCTGAAACAAATTAAATTGAGTAACATTGCCATACATCAAGGTTTCTAACTTGTGGATATCTCTCTTTACTTTACTTCGCCTTAAAAGAGACGAATGATTGTGAAATTGGATTCCAGCCAGTTGGATGTTTCACCGAGCTGAAAGAGAATCGAGCATTGGAGGAGGAAATCTACAATGGGAAAGACCCGTTGAGCCCTGCATTCGATGGAAATCTAATAAGCCCCGATAACTGGGCTGGAGAATTTCCCTCGTTCCTCTGCAAATGCGCACGGAATGCAAAGGCTAAAGGATACACTCATTTTGGTGTCAACGACTTTGGTGAGGACACTAATTAATCACATCAAAACTGCAGTCTTCTGTCTTTGTACAACCTAGACAGACAAATGGACGGACGGAAAGGCAGACGGAATCATTTTAGATGACATCACTGACTGTTGTTTAAAATGTTCACTTTATCATAACACAGTTGAATCTCCCGTCAGCGGACACCCTCGGGAAGCAGAAAAAGTGTCCACATCTGAAGCTGGCCGCTTACGGGAATGTAGTGCGTATAGCTAGAGTTCAAACGGGGTTTTGTTAAGGCGGCCGTAAGTAGAGCTGTCCCGCTGTCTTTACTTATTGTTTGTCATTACGTTTTTACCCAGGATCCTGCTGGAGTAACGACGGTGCAGCTGGAAGATACAACATGTATGGGCAATCTTCCAAGTGTTATGAAGTTGACGTCAGTGGGCAGATACCGTGCTCGCCCGGTTCCAAGGGCTGCTCCGGCGTTGACGAAGCTAACTATGTTTTTGTGATTTAAGTAAGTTGTAGTGATTTCATTTCAACAGACCAAATAGTCTTATTCTACTCCTCCCTACCTGCGGTTATTATTGTATTGTGTTCTTAGGTAAGGTTAGGCACTTGTCTCTCATAGTGGCCTAACCCCAGGGACCTAACTTCATCTAGGGGTAAAAATGGGCAACGTTGAAACCTGACAGAACGCTACGGGATGCATTGCCTTTTGATGCACTAACAGTTAATCCAGTTACTCCTAGCTAACCCAAGATAAACTTCAACTGGGGTGGGCCACTTACCACAGGTGAATTTGCATTTGTACTCGAAAACCTTATCCTCGCTTCTAATAAATTGATTAGATCAACATGAAACCAATCGATGAGCTAATAGATGTTGAAATAAACTAAATACATTTTCTTTAACTTATAATTTCAGTGATATGAGATGGGAAACCAGTTCAGACATTTTTATCAGCGGTGACTACAGAGATAAAACGATAGCTAAACAGCAGTGGCTGTTCGCAGTTAGATAAAGGAAAACTCTATAAAAGTATACAGGAAAACATGAACAAAATAAAATTATAAATGGAAACTATGTAAAACATGAAGGAAAAAAGAATAAAATATGAGGGATTTGATGGTTAATATATATATGCAGTTTTCTGAGTTCTTTTTTCTTTTCCTTCCTCCCTTCCTTCTTCCCCTCCTTACTTCTTAGAACTACTTACTTTTCACCCTGATCATGCCGATGGATGTCGATCAAAGTTAATTATACAAGTACAGCATACCTTATTATAGGAAATTAACGCTAGTGTTAATTAAGGTATTTGAAATTAACGCGACTTAAATTAACGCGAATTGGACGGACAATTACTTCCAAATAAAGGAAATTAACGCGAAAGAGGAGGTAAAATTCCACAATGAAGGAAATTAACGCGATTAACGCAAAGAAATAAATATATTTTGGCCGAAATATTAAAACTCAGATGTCGAGAACTGCTCTTCTGCAAGCGAGGGTGAACTAGAAATATTGTAATCAAGGCTTTAGGCTTTTACATTGTAAAAATTGAAATACAGTGCAGAAAATAGAGTTTCCTAGTTGTCAAATGTGTCTGCACAGGATCCAGAATTTGGGGTTATAATAATGGAAATTAAGGTCGTGGAAATTAACGCTCCATTTAATTAATGTCGCGGAAATTAACGCTCACAAAAATTAACGCGACTTAAATTAACGCGAATTTTTCAAATTCGCGTTAATTTCATGGAGCGTTAATTTCCTATTATAAGGTATGCCCTAGTTCATGATCAGGTGCCCAGGAATTGAAGGGATCCGGCATCCTTTTCTGTAGTCCAGTTCCTCGACCTCTCCTTTATCTTTTTACATCAAAGTGGCGCCGAGAATACTGTCGAGCTGCGATTTAGGGACCGTTATCCGTTCAATGCGAACCGTGTGCGAGGTTCACGGACCGAACGAACTGTACCGACCGTACAATGATTTACCTCTGATAAGAAATAATGCGATGCAATTTACGGAGCGTTATCCCGGTTCACGGACCGACCGAACTGTACGGACCGTACTAGAATGATTTACGCAGTTTTGGGTGGTGAGGAAACCTTAAATGGGTCAAAGGAGAATGAAAACCCGCTATTATTCACCCTAGTTTGAAGTTCAGACTTCAAAAAAATTCTGCGTTAATTTAGGTTCTAGAGTGGACATTTCTTTGACCAGCGGTATCTCAGTGAGGTCACGCTATTCTTCATGAAAACAAACCGGCTTGCTGTAACGGCGAAATTAGCAGTTTTGAGACTTTAAATTCGAGTTTCTTTACTTGTTTTGTAAAATAAACAAGATACTACGTGCGCTCTGATTGGATCAAAACCATTTACCATAGAAAATCACTTTGTGCTTTCATTTCATTAAAAAAAAAAAAAAAAATGTTTTCCCCGTGTTTCCATAGAGTTAACGCAACACTATTTAAAGTTGGCCTAACTCTATGGAAACACGGAAAACGTTTTCTATTTGGTACAAGGAACAGACATTCAGACAGATGCATAGATTCAAA
This sequence comes from Desmophyllum pertusum, assembly GCA_029204205.1. NCBI lineage: Eukaryota > Metazoa > Cnidaria > Anthozoa > Scleractinia > Caryophylliidae > Desmophyllum > Desmophyllum pertusum. Next base: position 21,230 of record MU825419.1, on the reverse strand, counting down.
CATAATCTTTATTGAATGACTTAGCTTCAGATGCTTCAACTAAAATGAAACAATAATCTGACAAGCCAGCAGGCTTCATTGTATTGTTCTGTCCAACTGTCAATATTATTGGGAATAGATAAAATTTCCCATATCAAAATTGTTGCTCATGGGTGTCCAAAAGCTGAAACACTCAAAAACAAAAACCGGCTGCTTTGATTAAAACTGCAGTAAAGGTTTGCCATAGCTTCAAACCATTCTACCCCATTCAGTTCAAGTTTGTACAAGTTTGCAGAAATTTTCTTGTACAACAACACTATAGTTTATCATGAAAATATCTTTTTTCCTGAATTTAAAAATAAAAAAATTGGCAACTTAACTACAACTGGAGGAAAGTGCTTTGGAGATCTCCCAAGGGAACAAAGAGCTGAATTGACTGCTTTGTGAATCAGCTTAACATAAGTTTGGAGAGGGTACACAGATGGACGGTTATTGGCTGCTTTGAATAAGACTTCCTATAGCTTCGAGCCATCCTTCACCATTAAGTTCAGGTTTGTACAAGTTTGAATAAATTTTCTTCGACACAACCAACAAAATCTCCTGAAGTTTTGGCGTCCTCTAAATCACTTTCTGATTGGCAAATCAAGAAACCAAAACAAAAACCATTTGGTTTTGGAAAACAACAACACTATATTTTGTCATGACTATGAGATCTCCAAACCACCATCCATTAAAAATAATTTAAAAATAAAAAAGTGGCATATCACATTCCCTGAATCGACTACAACTGGAGGAAAGTGCTTCGGAGCTCTCCCAAGGGAACAAAGAGCTGAATTGTTACTTAATCTTTAACGAGCGCTTTGTGAATCTGTCTAATAGAAGTTCCGAGACGGTACACGCCTGGACGATTCTTGGCTGCTCTGAGCGAAACTGCGGTAAGACTTTCTTTAGCTTCGAGCCATTCTTCCCCATTAAGTTCAAGTGAGTACAAGCCTGCAGCAATTTTCCTGTGCCAAAGGAGGGAGACATCCCCATTTCCACGCAAAGAATGAACCTGGCCAATTAGTACTTTGGGCGAGTTTAAGGTGCTGCTCTCTTCGATACAACCGACAAAATCACCTGGTTTGAAAACACAGTTGTCAGGCGGGTGAATTGGGCCTTGCTCTGCCCCGTCCTCAAATTCTTCTTCAGCATAATCCCTGGCTAAGGTCACAGCAAGTTCCTTCCTCTGATTAGCGGTTCTCTTAGATATGTTCGCTGTGCTTCTAAAGTGGAATGTCTAAGTGCTGCAGCCAAAGAGGATTTGAGAGCATCTGTGCAGTCACTACGGATCATTAAAAAAAAACTATTAACTTCAGAATGTGCAATATCCATGGGTGTGTCACATCTTTAGTTGCAGAGATTTAACCCTGTTGTATTTGAAGACAATGAAAACCTAGTTTGAAGTTCAGACTTCCAAAAAAAAAATGCGTAGCAAGCTCTCTCTCTCTCAGGGGGTCACATGAGAGAAATAGATCTTGCCAGGATGCCTAGGAATTTTGAATGTCGCCTGCACCTCAAAACCCCCCGCCGCTTCTGGCTGTTTGAGCTTTAAAAATTTGGCCAATTAGAGCAAACCGGAAACAGAATGTAATGTTAATTGAAGCTTCGTGGTCGTCTCAATTTTCTACATAACACAATGGTTTGTATTCAATAGTCGTTTCTGGAAAAGTACTAAGCGGATCAAATCCAAAAACATATCTTTCGAAAGGGGGTTTCAAAGTGCAGAACCGCCAGAATATTTGTCCTCCATTTGTTTGTTAGGAATTTCACCCAATTAATTACAGAACTACATCAATCAATTATTAATCTCCGCCAATCAGCATTTTGAGTCGACTTTTTGAGCGCGGATATTCAAAATTCCAAGGCGTCCTGGCAAGCTCTCTTTCCCTCCCTTTCACACCCCACCCACCCCCAGAGAGCTTGCTACGCAGGTAGCCCTCTGCGAAGAAAGGATACTAATTACTTGTTTCCATGTTTTAGTTCATTTCACATTAAGCTGTATTGAAAAATATGACAATTTATAGTTCCCTCCTTTTTAAGAAACCGCATCAATGCTACTGTGCTAATCGAAAAAGCGGAACACTTTGATTTAAGCTTGGATTTTCAATCCAAGCAAAAATCATTTCTCAACTAAATAGCGTTTATTGTACCTTTTTGAATATGCCCATGTAATGAACGACGATCTTAACACGTTGATTGATACCATCTTTCCAGTTAGCCCATAAAACACTCTCTTAAGATATGAAGAGAATGCAGCACAGGTGAACTTATCTCCATTTTTGTTCTAAAGGAAAAGACAAAAAATATCAAGCAGAGACACAGAGGTGACATTCCAACTACTGTTTCAATTTTTTCAGATTAACTTGGCCGTGCATGTAATAAATTGAAATCCTGTAACACACAAATAACCGACTCAGTAGCTTCTCGAAACTCTAACTTACCAAGAGCAGGTATTCGCCACTTCCTTCTTTGGTCAAGTGTCTACCGAAGATTTTAATGTATTCCAACAAAATCCTACTTAGCTCGTCCTCTCTCTGAAAGAGATATTTAATTGGGTCTCTGCGTCGCTGGATTCAAAGACCCAGCGACCCAGGGTCTCTGGGTCGCTGGATTTAAAGACCCAGCGACCCTGGGTCACTTGGGTCTCTGAGTAGCTGGATTCAAAGACACAGCGACCCTGGATCTCTGGGTCGCTGGATTCAAAGACCCAGCGACCCTGGGTCTCTGGGTCGCTGGATTCAAAGACCCAGCGACCCTGGGTCTCTGGTTCGCTGGATTCAAAGACCCAGCAACTCTGCGTCTCGGGGTCGCTGGATTCTAAGACCCAGCGACCCTGGGTCTCTGCGTCGCTGGATTCAAAGACCAAGCGACCCTGGGTCTCTGGGTCGCTGGATTCAAAGACCCAGCGACCCTGGGTCTCTGGGTCGCTGGATTCAAAGACCCTGGGACCCTGGGTCTCTGGTTCGCTGGATTCAAAGACCCAGCAACTCTGCGTCTCGGGGTCGCTGGATTCTAAGACCCAGCGACCCTGGTTCACTGGGTCGCTAGATTCAAAGACCCAGCGACCCTGGGTCTCTGGGTCGCTGGTTTCAGAGACCCAGCGACCCTGGGTCTCTGAGTCGCTGGATTCAAAGACCCAGCGACCCTGGGTCTCTGGGTCGCATGATTCAAAGACCCAGCGACCCTGGGTCTCTGGGTCGCATGATTCAAAGACCCAGCGACCCTGGGCCTCTGGGTCGCTGGATTCAAAGACTCACCGATCCTGGGTCTCTGGGTCGCTGGATTCAAAGACCCAGCGACCCTGGGTCTCTGGGTCGCATGATTCAAAGACCCAGCGACCCTGGGTCACTGGGTCGCTGGTTTCAGAGACCCAGCGACCCTGGGTCTCTGAGTCGCTGGATTCAAAGACCCAGCGACCCTGGGTCTCTGGGTCGCATGATTCAAAGACCCAGCGACCCTGGGTCTCTGGGTCGCTGGATTCAGAGACCCAGCGACCCTGGGTCTCTGGGTCGCTGGATTCAAAGACCCAGCGACCCTGGGTCTCTGGGTCGCTGGTTCAAAGACCCAGCGACCCTGGGTCTCTGGGTCGTTGGATTCAAAGACCCAGCGACCCTGGGTCTCTGGGTCGCTGGATTCAGAGACCCAGCGACCCTGGGTCTCTGGGTCGCTGGATTCAAAGACCCAGCGACCCTGGGTCTCTGGTTCGCTGGATTCAAAGACCCAGCAACTCTGCGTCTCGGGGTCGCTGGATTCTAAGACCCAGCGACCCTGTGTCTCTGGGTCGCTGGATTCAAAGACCCAGCGACCCTGGGTCTCTGGGTCGCTGGATTCAGAGACCCAGCGACCCTGGGTCTCTGGTTCGCTGGATTCAAAGACCCAGCGACCCTGGGTCTCTGGTTCGCTGGATTCAAAGACCCAGCAACTCTGCGTCTCGGGGTGGCCGGGTTCTAAGACCCAGCGACCCTGGGTCTCTGGGTCGCTGGATGCAAAGACCCAGCGACCCTGGGTCTCTGGGTCGCTGGATTCAAAGACCCAGCGACCCTGGGTCTCTGGGTCGCTGGGTTCAAAGACCCAGCGACCCTGGGTCTCTGGGTCGCTGGATTCAAAGACCCAGCGACCCTGGGTCTCTGGGTCGCATGATTCAAAGACCCAGCGACCCTGGGTCTCTGGGTCGCTGGATTCAGAGACCCAGCGACCCTGGGTCTCTGGGTCGCTGGTTTCAGAGACCCAGCGACCCTGGGTCTCTGAGTCGCTGGATTCAAAGACCCAGCGACCCTGGGTCTCTGGGTCGCATGATTCAAAGACCCAGCGACCCTGGGTCACTGGGTCGCTGGTTTCAGAGACCCAGCGACCCTGGGTCTCTGAGTCGCTGGATTCAAAGACCCAGCGACCCTGGGTCTCTGGGTCGCATGATTCAAAGACCCAGCGACCCTGGGTCTCTGGGTCGCTGGATTCAGAGACCCAGCGACCCTGGGTCTCTGGGTCGCTGGATTCAAAGACCCAGCGACCCTGGGTCTCTGGGTCGCTGGGTTCAAAGACCCAGCGACCCTGGGTCTCTGGGTCGCTGGATTCAAAGACCCAGCGACCCTGGGTCTCTGGGTCGCTGGATTCAGAGACCCAGCGACCCTGGGTCTCTGGGTCGCTGGATTCAAAGACCCAGCGACCCTGGGTCTCTGGTTCGCTGGATTCAAAGACCCAGCAACTCTGCGTCTCGGGGTCGCTGGATTCTAAGACCCAGCGACCCTGGGTCTCTGGGTCGCTGGATTCAAAGACCCAGCGACCCTGGGTCTCTGGGTCGCTGGATTCAAAGACCCAGCGACCCTGGGTCTCTGGGTCGCTGGATTCAAAGACCCAGCGACCCTGGGTCTCTGGGTCGCTGGATTCAAAGACCCAGCGACCCTGGGTCTCTGGGTCGCTGGATTCAAAGACCCAGCGACCCTGGGTCTCTGGGTCGCTGGATTCAAAGACCCAGCGACCCTGGGTCTCTGGGTCGCTGGATTCAAAGACCCAGCGACCCTGGGTCTCTGGGTCGCTGGATTCAAAGACCCAGCGACCCTGGGTCTCTGTGTCGCTGGATTCAGAGACCCAGCGACCCTGGGTCTCTGGGTCGCTGGATTCAAAGACCCAGCGACCCTGGGTCTCTGGGTCGCTGGATTCAAAGACCCAGCGACCCTGGGTCTCTGGGTCGCTGGATTCAAAGACCCAGCGACCCTGGGTCTCTGGGTCGCTGGATTCAAAGACCCAGCGACCCTGGGTCTCTGGGTCGCTGGATTCAAAGACCCAGCGACCCTGGGTCTCTGGGTCGCTGGATTCAAAGACCCAGCGACCCTGGGTCTCTGGGTCGCTGGATTCAAAGACCCAGCGACCCTGGGTCTCTGGGTCGCTGGATTCAAAGACCCAGCGACCCTGGGTCTCTGGGTCGCTGGATTCAGAGACCCAGCGACCCTGGGTCTCTGGGTCGCTGGATTCAAAGACCCAGCGACCCTGGGTCTCTGGGTCGCATGATTCAAAGACCCAGCGACCCTGGGTCTCTGGGTCGCTGGATTCAAAGACCCAGCGACCCTGGGTCTCTGGGTCGCTGGATTCAAAGACCCAGCGACCCTGGGTCTCTGGGTCGCTGGATTCAAAGACCCAGCGACCCTGGGTCTCTGGGTCGCTGGATTCAAAGACCCAGCGACCCTGGGTCTCTGGGTCGCTGGATTCAAAGACCCAGCGACCCTGGGTCTCTGGGTCGCTGGATTCAAAGACCCAGCGACCCTGGGTCTCTGGTTCGCTGGATTCAAAGACCCAGCGACCCTGGGTCTCTGGGTCGCTGGATTCAAAGACCCAGCGACCCTGGGTCTCTGGGTCGCTGGATTCAAAGACCCAGCGACCCTGGGTCTCTGGGTCGCTGGATTCAAAGACCCAGCGACCCTGGGTCTCTGGGTCGCTGGATTCAAAGACCCAGCGACCCTGGGTCTCTGGGTCGCTGGATTCAAAGACCCAGCGACCCTGGGTCTCTGGGTCGCCGGATTCAAAGACCCAGCGACCCTGGGTCTCTGGGTCGCTGGATTCAAAGACCCAGCGACCCTGGGTCTCTGGGTCGCTGGATTCAAAGACCCAGCGACCCTGGGTCTCTGGGTCGCTGGATTCAAAGACCCAGCGACCCTGGGTCTCTGGGTCGCTGGATTCAAAGACCCAGCGACCCTGGGTCTCTGGGTCGCATGATTCAAAGACCCAGCGACCCTGGGTCTCTGGGTCGCTGGATTCAGAGACCCAGCGACCCTGGGTCTCTGGGTCGCTGGATTCAAAGACCCAGCGACCCTGGGTCTCTGGGTCGCTGGATTCAAAGACCCAGCGACCCTGGGTCTCTGGGTCGCTGGATTCAAAGACCCAGCGACCCTGGGTCTCTGGGTCGCTGGATTCAAAGACCCAGCGACCCTGGGTCTCTGGGTCGCTGGATTCAAAGACCCAGCGACCCTGGGTCTCTGGGTCGCTGGATTCAAAGACCCAGCGACCCTGGGTCTCTGGGTCGCTGGATTCAAAGACCCAGCGACCCTGGGTCTCTGGGTCGCTGGATTCAAAGACCCAGCGACCCTGGGTCTCTGGGTCGCTGGATTCAAAGACCCAGCGACCCTGGGTCTCTGGGTCGCTGGATTCAAAGACCCAGCGACCCTGGGTCTCTGGGTCGCTGGATTCAAAGACCCAGCGACCCTGGGTCTCTGGGTCGCTGGATTCAAAGACCCAGCGACCCTGGGTCTCTGGGTCGCTGGATTCAAAGACCCAGCGACCCTGGGTCTCTGGGTCGCTGGATTCAAAGACCCAGCGACCCTGGGTCTCTGGGTCGCTGGATTCAAAGACCCAGCGACCCTGGGTCTCTGGGTCGCTGGATTCAAAGACCCAGCGACCCTGGGTCTCTGGGTCGCTGGATTCAAAGACCCAGCGACCCTGGGTCTCTGGGTCGCTGGATTCAAAGACCCAGCGACCCTGGGTCTCTGGGTCGCTGGATTCAAAGACCCAGCGACCCTGGGTCTCTGGGTCGCTGGATTCAAAGACCCAGCGACCCTGGGTCTCTGGGTCGCTGGATTCAAAGACCCAGCGACCCTGGGTCTCTGGGTCGCTGGATTCAAAGACCCAGCGACCCTGGGTCTCTGGGTCGCTGGATTCAAAGACCCAGCGACCCTGGGTCTCTGGGTCGCTGGATTCAAAGACCCAGCGACCCTGGGTCTCTGGGTCGCTGGATTCAAAGACCCAGCGACCCTGGGTCTCTGGGTCGCTGGATTCAAAGACCCAGCGACCCTGGGTCTCTGGGTCGCTGGATTCAAAGACCCAGCGACCCTGGGTCTCTGGGTCGCTGGATTCAAAGACCCAGCGACCCTGGGTCTCTGGGTCGCTGGATTCAAAGACCCAGCGACCCTGGGTCTCTGGGTCGCTGGATTCAAAGACCCAGCGACCCTGGGTCTCTGGGTCGCTGGATTCAAAGACCCAGCGACCCTGGGTCTCTGGGTCGCTGGATTCAAAGACCCAGCGACCCTGGGTCTCTGGGTCGCTGGATTCAAAGACCCAGCGACCCTGGGTCTCTGGGTCGCTGGATTCAAAGACCCAGCGACCCTGGGTCTCTGGGTCGCTGGATTCAAAGACCCAGCGACCCTGGGTCTCTGGGTCGCTGGATTCAAAGACCCAGCGACCCTGGGTCTCTGGGTCGCTGGATTCAAAGACCCAGCGACCCTGGGTCTCTGGGTCGCTGGATTCAAAGACCCAGCGACCCTGGGTCTCTGGGTCGCTGGATTCAAAGACCCAGCGACCCTGGGTCTCTGGGTCGCTGGATTCAAAGACCCAGCGACCCTGGGTCTCTGGGTCGCTGGATGCAAAGACCCAGCGACCCTGGGTCTCTGGGTCGCTGGATTCAAAGACCCAGCGACCCTGGGTCTCTGGGTCGCTGGATTCAAAGACCCAGCGACCCTGGGTCTCTGGTTCGCTACATTCAGAGACCCAGCGACCCTGGGTCTCTGGGTCGCTGGATTCAAAGACCCAGCGACCCTGGGTCTCTGGGTCGCTGGATTCAAAGACCCAGCGACCCTGGGTCTCTGGGTCGCTGGATTCAAAGACCCAGCGACCCTGGGTCTCTGGGTCGCTGGATTCAAAGACCCAGCGACCCTGGGTCTCTGGTTCGCTACATTCAGAGACCCAGCGACCCTGGGTCTCTGGGTCGCTGGATTCAAAGACCCAGCGACCCTGGGTCTCTGGGTCGCTGGATTCAAAGACCCAGCGACCCTGGGTCTCTGGGTCGCTGGATTCAAAGACCCAGCGACCCTGGGTCTCTGGGTCGCTGGATTCAAAGACCCAGCGACCCTGGGTCTCTGGGTCGCTGGATTCAAAGACCCAGCGACCCTGGGTCTCTGGGTCGCATGATTCAAAGACCCAGCGACCCTGGGTCTCTGGGTCGCTGGATTCAAAGACCCAGCGACCCTGGGTCTCTGGGTCGCTGGATTCAAAGACCCAGCGACCCTGGGTCTCTGGGTCGCTGGATTCAAAGACCCAGCGACCCTGGGTCTCTGGGTCGCTGGATTCAAAGACCCAGCGACCCTGGGTCTCTGGGTCGCTGGATTCAAAGACCCAGCGACCCTGGGTCTCTGGGTCGCTGGATTCAAAGACCCAGCGACCCTGGGTCTCTGGTTCGCTGGATTCAAAGACCCAGCAACTCTGCGTCTCGGGGTCGCTGGATTCTAAGACCCAGCGACCCTGGGTCTCTGGGTCGCTGGATTAAACAACCCAGCGACCCTGCGTCTCTGCGTCGCTGGATTCAAAGACCCAGCGACCCTGGGTCTCTGGTTCGCTGGATTCAAAGACCCAGCGACCCTGGGCCTCTGGGTCGCTTGATTCAAAGACCCAGCGACCCTGGGTCTCTGGGTCGCTGGATTCAAAGACCCAGCGACCCTGGGTCTCTGGGTCGCTGGATTCAAAGACCCAGCGACCCTGGTCCTCTGGATCGCTGGATTCAAAGACCCAGCGACCCTGGGTCTCTGGGTCGCGGATTCAAAGACCCAGCGACCCTGGGTCTCTGGGTCGCTGGATTCAAAGACCCAGCGACCCTGGGTCTCTGGGTCGCTGGATTCAAAGACCCAGCGACCCTGGGTCTCTGGGTCGCGTGATTCAAAGACCCAGCGACCCTGGGTCTCTGGGTCGCTGGATTCAAAGACCCAGCGACCCTGGGTCTCTGGGTCGCATGATTCAAAGACCCAGCGACCCTGGGTCTCTGGGTCGCTGGATTCAAAGACCCAGCGACCCTGGGTCTCTGGGTCGCTGGATTCAAAGACCCAGCGACCCTGGGTCTCTGGGTCGCTGGATTCAAAGACCCAGCGACCCTGGGTCTCTGGGTCGCTGGATTCAAAGACCCAGCGACCCTGGGTCTCTGGGTCGCTGGATTCAAAGACCCAGCGACCCTGGGTCTCTGGGTCGCTGGATTCAAAGACCCAGCGACCCTGGGTCTCTGGGTCGCTGGATTCAAAGACCCAGCGACCCTGGGTCTCTGGGTCGCTGGATTCAAAGACCCAGCGACCCTGGGTCTCTGGGTCGCTGGATTCAAAGACCCAGCGACCCTGGGTCTCTGGGTCGCTGGATTCAAAGACCCAGCGACCCTGGGTCTCTGGGTCGCTGGATTCAAAGACCCAGCGACCCTGGGTCTCTGGGTCGCTGGATTCAAAGACCCAGCGACCCTGGGTCTCTGGGTCGCTGGATTCAAAGACCCAGCGACCCTGGGTCTCTGGGTCGCTGGATTCAAAGACCCAGCGACCCTGGGTCTCTGGGTCGCTGGATTCAAAGACCCAGCGACCCTGGGTCTCTGGGTCGCTGGATTCAAAGACCCAGCGACCCTGGGTCTCTGGGTCGCTGGATTCAAAGACCCAGCGACCCTGGGTCTCTGGGTCGCTGGATTCAAAGACCCAGCGACCCTGGGTCTCTGGGTCGCTGGATTCAAAGACCCAGCGACCCTGGGTCTCTGGGTCGCTGGATTCAAAGACCCAGCGACCCTGGGTCTCTGGGTCGCTGGATTCAAAGACCCAGCGACCCTGGGTCTCTGGGTCGCTGGATTCAAAGACCCAGCGACCCTGGGTCTCTGGGTCGCTGGATTCAAAGACCCAGCGACCCTGGGTCTCTGGGTCGCGGGATTCAAAGACCCAGCGACCCTGGGTCTCTGGTTCGCTACATTCAGAGACCCAGCGACCCTGGGTCTCTGGGTCGCTGGATTCAAAGACCCAGCGACCCTGGGTCTCTGGGTCGCTTGATTCAAAGACCCAGCGACCCTGGGTCTCTGGGTCGCTGGATTCAAAGACCCAGCGACCCTGGGTCTCTGGGTCGCTGGATTCAAAGACCCAGCGACCCTGGGTCTCTGGGTCGCTGGATTCAAAGACCCAGCGACCCTGGGTCTCTGGGTCGCTGGATTCAAAGACCCAGCGACCCTGGGTCTCTGGGTCGCTGGATTCAAAGACCCAGCGACCCTGGGTCTCTGGGTCGCTGGATTCAAAGACCCAGCGACCCTGGGTCTCTGGGTCGCTGGATTCAAAGACCCAGCGACCCTGGGTCTCTGGGTCGCTGGATTCAAAGACCCAGCGACCCTGGGTCTCTGGGTCGCTGGATTCAAAGACCCAGCGACCCTGGGTCTCTGGGTCGCTGGATTCAAAGACCCAGCGACCCTGGGTCTCTGGGTCGCTGGATTCAAAGACCCAGCGACCCTGGGTCTCTGGGTCGCTGGATTCAAAGACCCAGCGACCCTGGGTCTCTGGGTCGCTGGATTCAAAGACCCAGCGACCCTGGGTCTCTGGGTCGCTGGATTCAAAGACCCAGCGACCCTGGGTCTCTGGGTCGCTGGATTCAAAGACCCAGCGACCCTGGGTCTCTGGGTCGCTGGATTCAAAGACCCAGCGACCCTGGGTCTCTGGGTCGCTGGATTCAAAGACCCAGCGACCCTGGGTCTCTGGGTCGCTGGATTCAAAGACCCAGCGACCCTGGGTCTCTGGGTCGCTGGATTCAAAGACCCAGCGACCCTGGGTCTCTGGGTCGCTGGATTCAAAGACCCAGCGACCCTGGGTCTCTGGGTCGCTGGATTCAAAGACCCAGCGACCCTGGGTCTCTGGTTCGCTACATTCAAAGACCCAGCGACCCTGGGTCTCTGGGTCGCTGGATTCAAAGACCCAGCGACCCTGGGTCTCTGGGTCGCTGGATTCAAAGACCCAGCGACCCTGGGTCTCTGGGTCGCTGGATTCAAAGACCCAGCGACCCTGGGTCTCTGGGTCGCGGGATTCAAAGACCCAGCGACCCTGGGTCTCTGGGTCGCTGGATTCAAAGACCCAGCGACCCTGGGTCTCTGGGTCGCTGGATTCAAAGACCCAGCGACCCTGGGTCTCTGGGTCGCTGGATTCAAAGACCCAGCGACCCTGGGTCTCTGGGTCGCTGGATTCAAAGACCCAGCGACCCTGGGTCTCTGGGTCGCTGGATTCAAAGACCCAGCGACCCTGGGTCTCTGGGTCGCTGGATTCAAAGACCCAGCGACCCTGGGTCTCTGGGTCGCTGGATTCAAAGACCCAGCGACCCTGGGTCTCTGGGTCGCTGGATTCAAAGACCCAGCGACCCTGGGTCTCTGGGTCGCTGGATTCAAAGACCCAGCGACCCTGGGTCTCTGGGTCGCTGGATTCAAAGACCCAGCGACCCTGGGTCTCTGGGTCGCTGGATTCAAAGACCCAGCGACCCTGGGTCTCTGGGTCGCTGGATTCAAAGACCCAGCGACCCTGGGTCTCTGGGTCGCTGGATTCAAAGACCCAGCGACCCTGGGTCTCTGGGTCGCTGGATTCAAAGACCCAGCGACCCTGGGTCTCTGGGTCGCTGGATTCAAAGACCCAGCGACCCTGGGTCTCTGGGTCGCTGGATTCAAAGACCCAGCGACCCTGGGTCTCTGGGTCGCTGGATTCAAAGACCCAGCGACCCTGGGTCTCTGGGTCGCTGGATTCAAAGACCCAGCGACCCTGGGTCTCTGGGTCGCTGGATTCAAAGACCCAGCGACCCTGGGTCTCTGGGTCGCTGGATTCAAAGACCCAGCGACCCTGGGTCTCTGGGTCGCTGGATTCAAAGACCCAGCGACCCTGGGTCTCTGGGTCGCTGGATTCAAAGACCCAGCGACCCTGGGTCTCTGGGTCGCTGGATTCAAAGACCCAGCGACCCTGGGTCTCTGGGTCGCTGGATTCAAAGACCCAGCGACCCTGGGTCTCTGGGTCGCTGGATTCAAAGACCCAGCGACCCTGGGTCTCTGGGTCGCTGGATTCAAAGACCCAGCGACCCTGGGTCTCTGGTTCGCTACATTCAGAGACCCAGCGACCCTGGGTCTCTGGGTCGCTGGATTCAAAGACCCAGCGACCCTGGGTCTCTGGGTCGCTGGATTCAAAGACCCAGCGACCCTGGGTCTCTGGGTCGCTGGATTCAAAGACCCAGCGACCCTGGGTCTCTGGGTCGCTGGATTCAAAGACCCAGCGACCCTGGGTCTCTGGGTCGCTGGATTCAAAGACCCAGCGACCCTGGGTCTCTGGGTCGCTGGATTCAAAGACCCAGCGACCCTGGGTCTCTGGGTCGCTGGATTCAAAGACCCAGCGACCCTGGGTCTCTGGGTCGCTGGATTCAAAGACCCAGCGACCCTGGGTCTCTGGGTCGCTGGATTCAAAGACCCAGCGACCCTGGGTCTCTGGGTCGCTGGATTCAAAGACCCAGCGACCCTGGGTCTCTGGGTCGCTGGATTCAAAGACCCAGCGACCCTGGGTCTCTGGGTCGCTGGATTCAAAGACCCAGCGACCCTGGGTCTCTGGGTCGCTGGATTCAAAGACCCAGCGACCCTGGGTCTCTGGGTCGCTGGATTCAAAGACCCAGCGACCCTGGGTCTCTGGGTCGCTGGATTAAACAACCCAGCGACCCTGGGTCTCTGGGTCGCTGGATTCAAAGACCCAGCGACCCTGGGTCTCTGGGTCGCTGGATTCAAAGACCCAGCGACCCTGGGTCTCTGGGTCGCTGGATTCAAAGACCCAGCGACCCTGGGTCTCTGGGTCGCGGGATTCAAAGACCCAGCGACCCTGGGTCTCTGGTTCGCTACATTCAGAGACCCAGCGACCCTGGGTCTCTGGGTCGCTGGATTCAAAGACCCAGCGACCCTGGTCCTCTGGGTCGCTTGATTCAAAGACCCAGCGACCCTGGGTCTCTGGGTCGCGGGATTCAAAGACCCAGCGATCCTGGGTCTCTTGGTCGCTGGATTCAAAGACTCACCGACCCTGGGTCTCTGGGTCGCTGGATTCAAAGACCCAGCGACCCTGGGTCTCTGGGTCGCGTGATTCAAAGACCCAGCGACCCTGGGTCTCTGGGTCGCTGGATTCAAAGACCCAGCGACCCTGGGTCTCTGGGTCGCTGGATTCAAAGACCCAGCGACCCTGGGTCTCTGGGTCGCTGGATTCAAAGACCCAGCGACCCTGGGTCTCTGGGTCGCTGGATTCAAAGACCCAGCGACCCTGGGTCTCTGGTTCGCTACATTCAGAGACCCAGCGACCCTGGGTCTCTGGGTCGCTGGATTCAAAGACCCAGCGACCCTGGGTCTCTGGGTCGCTGGATTCAAAGACCCAGCGACCCTGGGTCTCTGGGTCGCTGGATTCAAAGACCCAGCGACCCTGGGTCTCTGGGTCGCTGGATTCAAAGACCCAGCGACCCTGGGTCTCTGGGTCGCTGGATTCAAAGACCCAGCGACCCTGGGTCTCTGGGTCGCTGGATTCAAAGACCCAGCGACCCTGGGTCTCTGGGTCGCTGGATTCAAAGACCCAGCGACCCTGGGTCTCTGGGTCGCTGGATTCAAAGACCCAGCGACCCTGGGTCTCTGGGTCGCTGGATTCAAAGACCCAGCGACCCTGGGTCTCTGGTCGCTGGATTCAAAGACCCAGCGACCCTGGGTCTCTGGGTCGCTGGATTCAAAGACCCAGCGACCCTGGGTCTCTGGGTCGCTGGATTCAAAGACCCAGCGACCCTGGGTCTCTGGGTCGCTGGATTCAAAGACCCAGCGACCCTGGGTCTCTGGGTCGCTGGATTCAAAGACCCAGCGACCCTGGGTCTCTGGGTCGCTGGATTCAAAGACCCAGCGACCCTGGGTCTCTGGGTCGCTGGATTCAAAGACCCAGCGACCCTGGGTCTCTGGGTCGCTGGATTCAAAGACCCAGCGACCCTGGGTCTCTGGGTCGCTGGATTCAAAGACCCAGCGACCCTGGGTCTCTGGGTCGCTGGATTCAAAGACCCAGCGACCCTGGGTCTCTGGGTCGCTGGATTCAAAGACCCAGCGACCCTGGGTCTCTGGGTCGCTGGATTCAAAGACCCAGCGACCCTGGGTCTCTGGGTCGCTGGATTCAAAGACCCAGCGACCCTGGGTCTCTGGGTCGCTGGATTCAAAGACCCAGCGACCCTGGGTCTCTGGGTCGCTGGATTCAAAGACCCAGCGACCCTGGGTCTCTGGGTCGCTGGATTCAAAGACCCAGCGACCCTGGGTCTCTGGGTCGCTGGATTCAAAGACCCAGCGACCCTGGGTCTCTGGGTCGCTGGATTCAAAGACCCAGCGACCCTGGGTCTCTGGGTCGCTGGATTCAAAGACCCAGCGACCCTGGGTCTCTGGGTCGCTGGATTCAAAGACCCAGCGACCCTGGGTCTCTGGGTCGCTGGATTCAAAGACCCAGCGACCCTGGGTCTCTGGGTCGCTGGATTCAAAGACCCAGCGACCCTGGGTCTCTGGGTCGCTGGATTCAAAGACCCAGCGACCCTGGGTCTCTGGGTCGCTGGATTCAAAGACCCAGCGACCCTGGGTCTCTGGGTCGCTGGATTCAAAGACCCAGCGACCCTGGGTCTCTGGGTCGCTGGATTCAAAGACCCAGCGACCCTGGGTCTCTGGGTCGCTGGATTCAAAGACCCAGCAACTCTGCGTCTCGGGGTCGCTGGATTCTAAGACCCAGCGACCCTGGGTCTCTGGGTCGCTGGATTAAACAACCCAGCGACCCTGCGTCTCTGCGTCGCTGGATTCAAAGACCCAGCGACCCTGGGTCTCTGGTTCGCTGGATTCAAAGACCCAGCGACCCTGGGCCTCTGGGTCGCTTGATTCAAAGACCCAGCGACCCTGGGTCTCTGGGTCGCGGGATTCAAAGACCCAGCGACCCTGGGTCTCTGGTTCGCTACATTCAGAGACCCAGCGACCCTGGGTCTCTGGGTCGCTGGATTCAAAGACCCAGCGACCCTGGTCCTCTGGATCGCTTGATTCAAAGACCCAGCGACCCTGGGTCTCTGGGTCGCGGGATTCAAAGACCCAGCGATCCTGGGTCTCTTGGTCGCTGGATTCAAAGACTCACCGACCCTGGGTCTCTGGGTCGCGGGATTCAAAGACCCAGCGATCTTGGGTCTCTGGGTCGCGTGATTCAAAGACCCAGCGACCCTGGGTCTCTGGGTCGCTGGATTCAAAGACCCAGCGACCCTGGGTCTCTGGGTCGCATGATTCAAAGACCCAGCGACCCTGGGTCTCTGGGTCGCTGGATTCAAAGACCCAGCGACCCTGGGTCTCTGGGTCGCTGGATTCAAAGACCCAGCGACCCTGGGTCTCTGGGTCGCTGGATTCAAAGACCCAGCGACCCTGGGTCTCTGGGTCGCTGGATTCAAAGACCCAGCGACCCTGGGTCTCTGGTCGCTGGATTCAAAGACCCAGCGACCCTGGGTCTCTGGGTCGCTGGATTCAAAGACCCAGCGACCCTGGGTCTCTGGGTCGCTGGATTCAAAGACCCAGCGACCCTGGGTCTCTGGGTCGCTGGATTCAAAGACCCAGCGACCCTGGGTCTCTGGGTCGCTGGATTCAAAGACCCAGCGACCCTGGGTCTCTGGTTCGCTACATTCAGAGACCCAGCGACCCTGGGTCTCTGGGTCGCTGGATTCAAAGACCCAGCGACCCTGGGTCTCTGGGTCGCTTGATTCAAAGACCCAGCGACCCTGGGTCTCTGGGTCGCGGGATTCAAAGACCCAGCGATCCTGGGTCTCTTGGTCGCTGGATTCAAAGACTCAGCGACCCTGGGTCTCTGGGTCGCTGGATTCAAAGACCCAGCGACCCTGGGTCTCTGGGTCGCATGATTCAAAGACCCAGCGACCCTGGGTCTCTGGGTCGCTGGATTCAAAGACCCAGCGACCCTGGGTCTCTGGGTCGCTGGATTCAAAGACCCAGCGACCCTGGGTCTCTGGGTCGCTGGATTCAAAGACCCAGCGACCCTGGGTCTCTGGGTCGCTGGATTCAAAGACCCAGCGACCCTGGGTCTCTGGTTCGCTACATTCAGAGACCCAGCGACCCTGGGTCTCTGGGTCGCTGGATTCAAAGACCCAGCGACCCTGGGTCTCTGGGTCGCTGGATTCAAAGACCCAGCGACCCTGGGTCTCTGGGTCGCTGGATTCAGAGACCCAGCGACCCTGGGTCTCTGGGTCGCTGGATTCAAAGACCCAGCGACCCTGGGTCTCTGGGTCGCTGGATTCAAAGACCCAGCGACCCTGGGTCTCTGGGTCGCTGGATTCAAAGACCCAGCGACCCTGGGTCTCTGGGTCGCTGGATTCAAAGACCCAGCGACCCTGGGTCTCTGGGTCGCTGGATTCAAAGACCCAGCGACCCTGGGTCTCTGGGTCGCTGGATTCAAAGACCCAGCGACCCTGGGTCTCTGGGTCGCTGGATTCAAAGACCCAGCGACCCTGGGTCTCTGGGTCGCTGGATTCAAAGACCCAGCGACCCTGGGTCTCTGGGTCGCTGGATTCAAAGACCCAGCGACCCTGGGTCTCTGGGTCGCTGGATTCAAAGACCCAGCGACCCTGGGTCTCTGGGTCGCTGGATTCAAAGACCCAGCGACCCTGGGTCTCTGGGTCGCTGGATTCAAAGACCCAGCGACCCTGGGTCTCTGGGTCGCTGGATTCAAAGACCCAGCGACCCTGGGTCTCTGGGTCGCTGGATTCAAAGACCCAGCGACCCTGGGTCTCTGGGTCGCTGGATTCAAAGACCCAGCGACCCTGGGTCTCTGGGTCGCTGGATTCAAAGACCCAGCGACCCTGGGTCTCTGGGTCGCTGGATTCAAAGACCCAGCGACCCTGGGTCTCTGGGTCGCTGGATTCAAAGACCCAGCGACCCTGGGTCTCTGGGTCGCTGGATTCAAAGACCCAGCGACCCTGGGTCTCTGGGTCGCTGGATTCAAAGACCCAGCGACCCTGGGTCTCTGGGTCGCTGGATTCAAAGACCCAGCGACCCTGGGTCTCTGGGTCGCTGGATTCAAAGACCCAGCGACCCTGGGTCTCTGGGTCGCTGGATTCAAAGACCCAGCGACCCTGGGTCTCTGGGTCGCTGGATTCAAAGACCCAGCGACCCTGGGTCTCTGGGTCGCTGGATTCAAAGACCCAGCGACCCTGGGTCTCTGGGTCGCTGGATTCAAAGACCCAGCGACCCTGGGTCTCTGGGTCGCTGGATTCAAAGACCCAGCGACCCTGGGTCTCTGGGTCGCTGGATTCAAAGACCCAGCGACCCTGGGTCTCTGGGTCGCTGGATTCAAAGACCCAGCGACCCTGGGTCTCTGGGTCGCTGGATTCAAAGACCCAGCGACCCTGGGTCTCTGGGTCGCTGGATTCAAAGACCCAGCGACCCTGGGTCTCTGGGTCGCTGGATTCAAAGACCCAGCGACCCTGGGTCTCTGGGTCGCTGGATTCAAAGACCCAGCGACCCTGGGTCTCTGGGTCGCTGGATTCAAAGACCCAGCGACCCTGGGTCTCTGGGTCGCTGGATTCAAAGACCCAGCGACCCTGGGTCTCTGGGTCGCTGGATTCAAAGACCCAGCGACCCTGGGTCTCTGGGTCGCTGGATTCAAAGACCCAGCGACCCTGGGTCTCTGGTTCGCTACATTCAGAGACCCAGCGACCCTGGGTCTCTGGGTCGCTGGATTCAAAGACCCAGCGACCCTGGGTCTCTGGGTCGCTGGATTCAAAGACCCAGCGACCCTGGGTCTCTGGGTCGCTGGATTCAAAGACCCAGCGACCCTGGGTCTCTGGGTCGCTGGATTCAAAGACCCAGCGACCCTGGGTCTCTGGGTCGCTGGATTCAAAGACCCAGCGACCCTGGGTCTCTGGGTCGCTGGATTCAAAGACCCAGCGACCCTGGGTCTCTGGGTCGCTGGATTCAAAGACCCAGCGACCCTGGGTCTCTGGGTCGCTGGATTCAAAGACCCAGCGACCCTGGGTCTCTGGGTCGCTGGATTCAAAGACCCAGCGACCCTGGGTCTCTGGGTCGCTGGATTCAAAGACCCAGCGACCCTGGGTCTCTGGGTCGCTGGATTCAAAGACCCAGCGACCCTGGGTCTCTGGGTCGCTGGATTCAAAGACCCAGCGACCCTGGGTCTCTGGGTCGCTGGATTCAAAGACCCAGCGACCCTGGGTCTCTGGGTCGCTGGATTCAAAGACCCAGCGACCCTGGGTCTCTGGGTCGCTGGATTCAAAGACCCAGCGACCCTGGGTCTCTGGGTCGCTGGATTCAAAGACCCAGCGACCCTGGGTCTCTGGGTCGCTGGATTCAAAGACCCAGCGACCCTGGGTCTCTGGGTCGCTGGATTCAAAGACCCAGCGACCCTGGGTCTCTGGTCGCTGGATTCAAAGACCCAGCGACCCTGGGTCTCTGGGTCGCTGGATTCAAAGACCCAGCGACCCTGGGTCTCTGGGTCGCTGGATTCAAAGACCCAGCGACCCTGGGTCTCTGGGTCGCTGGATTCAAAGACCCAGCGACCCTGGGTCTCTGGGTCGCTGGATTCAAAGACCCAGCGACCCTGGGTCTCTGGTTCGCTACATTCAGAGACCCAGCGACCCTGGGTCTCTGGGTCGCTGGATTCAAAGACCCAGCGACCCTGGGTCTCTGGGTCGCTGGATTCAAAGACCCAGCGACCCTGGGTCTCTGGGTCGCTGGATTCAAAGACCCAGCGACCCTGGGTCTCTGGGTCGCTGGATTCAAAGACCCAGCGACCCTGGGTCTCTGGGTCGCTGGATTCAAAGACCCAGCGACCCTGGGTCTCTGGGTCGCTGGATTCAAAGACCCAGCGACCCTGGGTCTCTGGGTCGCTGGATTCAAAGACCCAGCGACCCTGGGTCTCTGGGTCGCTGGATTCAAAGACCCAGCGACCCTGGGTCTCTGGGTCGCTGGATTCAAAGACCCAGCGACCCTGGGTCTCTGGGTCGCTGGATTCAAAGACCCAGCGACCCTGGGTCTCTGGGTCGCTGGATTCAAAGACCCAGCGACCCTGGGTCTCTGGGTCGCTGGATTCAAAGACCCAGCGACCCTGGGTCTCTGGGTCGCTGGATTCAAAGACCCAGCGACCCTGGGTCTCTGGGTCGCTGGATTCAAAGACCCAGCGACCCTGGGTCTCTGGGTCGCATGATTCAAAGACCCAGCGACCCTGGGTCTCTGGGTCGCTGGATTCAAAGACCCAGCGACCCTGGGTCTCTGGGTCGCTGGATTCAAAGACCCAGCGACCCTGGGTCTCTGGGTCGCTGGATTCAAAGACCCAGCGACCCTGGGTCTCTGGGTCGCTGGATTCAAAGACCCAGCGACCCTGGGTCTCTGGGTCGCTGGATTCAAAGACCCAGCGACCCTGGGTCTCTGGGTCGCTGGATTCAAAGACCCAGCGACCCTGGGTCTCTGGGTCGCTGGATTCAAAGACCCAGCGACCCTGGGTCTCTGGGTCGCTGGATTCAAAGACCCAGCGACCCTGGGTCTCTGGGTCGCTGGATTCAAAGACCCAGCGACCCTGGGTCTCTGGGTCGCTGGATTCAAAGACCCAGCGACCCTGGGTCTCTGGGTCGCTGGATTCAAAGACCCAGCGACCCTGGGTCTCTGGGTCGCTGGATTCAAAGACCCAGCGACCCTGGGTCTCTGGGTCGCTGGATTCAAAGACCCAGCGACCCTGGGTCTCTGGGTCGCTGGATTCAAAGACCCAGCGACCCTGGGTCTCTGGTTCGCTACATTCAGAGACCCAGCGACCCTGGGTCTCTGGGTCGCTGGATTCAAAGACCCAGCGACCCTGGGTCTCTGGGTCGCTTGATTCAAAGACCCAGCGACCCTGGGTCTCTGGGTCGCGGATTCAAAGACCCAGCGATCCTGGGTCTCTTGGTCGCTGGATTCAAAGACTCACCGACCCTGGGTCTCTGGGTCGCTGGATTCAAAGACCCAGCGACCCTGGGTCTCTGGGTCGCGTGATTCAAAGACCCAGCGACCCTGGGTCTCTGGGTCGCTGGATTCAAAGACCCAGCGACCCTGGGTCTCTGGGTCGCATGATTCAAAGACCCAGCGACCCTGGGTCTCTGGGTCGCTGGATTCAAAGACCCAGCGACCCTGGGTCTCTGGGTCGCTGGATTCAAAGACCCAGCGACCCTGGGTCTCTGGGTCGCTGGATTCAAAGACCCAGCGACCCTGGGTCTCTGGGTCGCTGGATTCAAAGACCCAGCGACCCTGGGTCTCTGGGTCGCTGGATTCAAAGACCCAGCGACCCTGGGTCTCTGGGTCGCTGGATTCAAAGACCCAGCGACCCTGGGTCTCTGGGTCGCTGGATTCAAAGACCCAGCGACCCTGGGTCTCTGGGTCGCTGGATTCAAAGACCCAGCGACCCTGGGTCTCTGGGTCGCTGGATTCAAAGACCCAGCGACCCTGGGTCTCTGGGTCGCTGGATTCAAAGACCCAGCGACCCTGGGTCTCTGGGTCGCTGGATTCAAAGACCCAGCGACCCTGGGTCTCTGGGTCGCTGGATTCAAAGACCCAGCGACCCTGGGTCTCTGGGTCGCTGGATTCAAAGACCCAGCGACCCTGGGTCTCTGGGTCGCTGGATTCAAAGACCCAGCGACCCTGGGTCTCTGGGTCGCTGGATTCAAAGACCCAGCGACCCTGGGTCTCTGGGTCGCTGGATTCAAAGACCCAGCGACCCTGGGTCTCTGGGTCGCTGGATTCAAAGACCCAGCGACCCTGGGTCTCTGGGTCGCTGGATTCAAAGACCCAGCGACCCTGGGTCTCTGGGTCGCTGGATTCAAAGACCCAGCGACCCTGGGTCTCTGGGTCGCTGGATTCAAAGACCCAGCGACCCTGGGTCTCTGGGTCGCTGGATTCAAAGACCCAGCGACCCTGGGTCTCTGGG
>MU825418.1:938700-1115745 GCA_029204205.1 Desmophyllum pertusum | reverse complement strand
CGACCAAAAACAACATGGAGAGGAATGGTTGAGGACGAAAGACGAACAGCTGGGTGTGAGTCATGGGCGACTGTTAGAGCTCTAGCAGCAAATCAAAGTGGATGGAAGGAGAACACCCAAGTCTTATGTGCGTTATGGCATGAAGAGAAATAAGCGTAAAGGGAGTGTTTCACGGTTTGGCGCATGTGCCGGCTTATCAACTCTATCCGTTTACAAAATCCCACTCACATGTACTTCTCAATACTTCAGTAATTACATACTAAAAAAAAAATTTCAACAGATTACACCGAGAATGTTGACATTGAAAACCATTCTTCTGGTATTCAAATGTCGACATTCTCGGTGTAATCCGTTGTCATTTGTCGTTTTGCTTGGACTTATTATAGCATGTGGTTACTGTAGTATCGAGAAAAACATGTGAGTGAGGTTTTTTAAACAAATAAAGTTGATAAGCCAACACATGCGCCGAACCGTGAAACACTCCCTTTAAAGTTCCACCATAAAGTTCCGAAAGTAATGACCCCCCTAAAGTAGCGAGCGCCCGGAAGTAATGTAAAAAATAAGTGGTTGCCAATAAATCCAGAAAGTAGCGAGACCAAGGTTTTTTAATAATGTTATACATAGTGATACCATATACCTACATGTATATATAAATTTTCCAATCAATAGTCAAATGTATAAGTCATATCTTTGTGCAGTGTCAGAACTTGATCATGAAGTTATTAATCCCCTTCCCCCTATCAATGTTGTTTTCACGTCAAATTTACATTCCAATTTTTCGGTTACAACATTGTAATGGGGGGAGGGGGGTCAAAGAAATAACAACACCGCAAGGGGGAAAAAATTAGAAAGACAAAGAAGATCGTTTTTTACGAGGAGTGTCTCAACCATTTTGCATAGCATTGCCTGATCTAGGTTAATGCCAATTTCTTCCGTACTGAGCGACATGTGGTATTCATCTTTACTCTTCAGAGAGGATATATGAAGGCAGTTTTTTTAAGCAATGCGACTGTTTCCTTCACATTCATTGCTCACTTTGGTGAAGCGAAAACCGGCTCTATGCGCATCCTCGCATTTGCTTAAACTCTGCGAATAGACATACGGCTAAGTCCGATTACAATAATTTAACATTTTATCGGCATCAAGCCTGTCCTGTAGAAGTTATCTTTTGTTCTGTAAATCACTGCGGGATATATTTTAAATTTCGCAATCTATTGTTACCAATATGATCTTGTTTCATTTGTTTTTGTTTTTTGAACTGGTCAGTGTCTTGTTCGTTCTCAAAAGAACCCAAAGTAACATTTTCTTTGGTCTTTCAATCCTAATGAAGTGTGGTTTGCATGCCATATCTTTAGATTTTATCGGACTGCTTTCACTAGCCTACTTTCTTTTATCTCCAGATCCTGGCGTGACATTGAGCTGGAAATGAAACTCGATACGATCTACATGGTCTACAGTCTACACCATTTAAATAACAATAATATCTTAACTTCTTACTGTTATTCTCTGTAGACCGTCTAGATGTAGACCGTCGCTATTTTTTTCTATTTACTGATTGCAACCCGCTAACTATCTTATTCAATTCCAAACATCGAACATAGTACTATCAGATCAATTTATCAGGTTAAAATTTCTTTTTCAGAGAGGAAAAGCGGACATTTTCGGGTCTCATATCGACACAAGATTTCATTCCATTCATGTGACGTCACAGCGCGCGAGCTATAAACGGCCATCATAAGACATCTTTTCACTCTTGAAATGTTCCATAGGAAAGCTAGTTTTCGAGCTTAAATGAACTCTAAACAATCGATTTTGTTTATCCAAGTGTGCATTTTGAAATTGGCCTGATCGTTGTCTACTGTGTTGAAAAGAAAGGAAAGGTGTTTTCGGACAATGCTATGCAGAAATACTTGATGTTTGACATCCCCTTCCCCCCTATCAATGTTGTTTTCACGTCAAATTTACGTTCCAATTTTTCGGTTACAACATTGTAATGGGGGGAGGGGGGGGGGGGGTCAAAAGAAATAACTTAACACCTCAAGGGGGAAAAAAATTAGAAAGGCAAAGAAGATCGTTTTTTACGAGTAGTGTCTCAACCATTTTGCATAGCATTGTAGATCAAAGTAAGAATTTATTCAATACCTTTTGTTTTGTTACATTTCTCAGATAGAATTACATTCGATTAGAGTAAATTTTGATTTTTATGTACTGTACATTTCTGTTAGATCGTACTAAGTTTCGTTCAGCATTTGTTTACAAAAATATTGTCGATTTTGCTTTCTAGTTCCAACCACATCATTCTACATCTTAAAGACACATCGTTCAAATTTAATGACAAATAAAGCTATCATCTAGACATTGTATCAAATAAACATTATTGAACATTTCTGTGATGCTGGAGTGGTCGAAATTCAGTGAAAATTTCTACGATTTCTTGATATCAGTGATTTTTCATTTTCATGGCTCTCAGGTCAGCACTCTGACAGATGCACTTAAAATGTGTTGAATTGCAAAACTTTTAATGAAACATGGCATTTTGGAATTTCAAATAAAGAGGAGTATGTACCATGAGGTACCCATTTTTTTGGAAAACATTTTTTAACAAAAATTTCAGTTCCACTTTCTTTCCCTCTTGGAATTTTAGTGTTGTTTTTTTTTTTGTCAAAATATGGAGAGGGCAGATTACTTTGTACATAGAGCAGTTTTCAACTGGGTGTCGTAAAACCAAAACAAAACCAAACACAACAAAATAATGTAAGCAACAAAATGAACCAATAAGAACTTGAAGCAAAGATATGTAACAAGCGCCAAGCACGGTAAAACAGGTGACCAATTTTAGTTTTGCACCCGATTGGTTGAATGAGTACATGTAGGTTGGATGGATGGAAACTTTATTTATCCAGGGTTGCCCATTCAGGCCGGTATTCATAGGGGCCCTGCATAGCTGGCACAAGTTTTTTAAGCCAGTCATAGAGCATAAAAGCAAAACCAAAGCAATAGCCCACTTCGAAAAAGAGTGATAGCCTGGGATCGAGAGTGGCCGCGCGAACGTTTGTGGGATTGTTTGGGTCTAAATGCACGCACAAATGGCAAATTTTATTGCGCGACCAAGGTAGGAAAAAAACCGTAAACAAGTAGTTAAAATGCACAACAATATTATACTACAGCTGTTTATAAAGAAAGGAAATACTATATTGTACATCTGTAGTCTTTCCGTATTAGGTTTTTCCTTCAAGAATGTTATTGTAGATTTCAGGGAAAATAACACTGCAATCAACTAAAAAAGATACGTTATTTCACGCTAAAAAAATCATCTATAAATTCGTCATCTGCGCGTGCAGTTTGCCTTCGTGTCCCCCCAAAACGATCCCACAAACCCTCGGGCGGCCACTCAGCCCACTCTCGATCCCAGGCTGTCACTCTTTTTCGAAGTGGGCTATTGCGGATTACTTTTGACACTCAATTGAAAACCGCTCTAGGTAGCGAGGTGTTACACTATTCAGAAATTTGATCAGGAATGTCTGGAGAGATGGTAACAGTGTATTTACCTGGTTAATCATGGTCTGAATGGTTTGGATGTCCATCTAGGCTTGTCCACTATATATCCATGTCCACTGTCCATCCAGACTTGTCCACTGAAAAATTCAAAATAGTAGGAAAATTTTCATTGATATGCTGCCACCTCATATGGCACATGCAGAGATAGTACTTGATATTAGGCGAAAATAATTTCCGGCATGCGAAGAAGTGCAGCATGAATAGAAGTTTTGTTTAATTACAATTTAGTGAGTTACCATGAAATTTCATGAAATTTCACTTGTAATATATTCCCACCAGGTAAATCCGCACACAAAGCCAAATGGACCTAGATGAGTAAGATGGGAGAATCGGCCCAAGGCTTTGCGAGCGGGTAAACCTGGAGAGAATATGTTCCATCACTACGGGGAGGAGGGTGGGGCGTAATATTGTCTTGCAAGGGTCCAGACCTAAACTTTACTGAGCTAGGCTGAATTACGAAGCGGGCTGCTTTATATACAGGGAGGAGGTCTATGGTTATACCGCGCATTCTCCCGGGACACGCTGGGAATGTAAAGTAGTGTATGATTGTTCATTTATGCTTTTTGTGCATATTTCCGTGGTGAGAATAGCTCAAAATTTCAATACCTCAAATTTTCGATCTACCCTTGCAAATTTTCATCGAATTTTAGCTTGAAAGGGCACTATGGTTCGCTCGAAAATTCGTCCAAAATTTGCAGACACAAAGAAAGAATTTTGTCGAAATTTGCTCTCATTACTTTTGCACAGTACTATAGAAGTCCCCATCGCTGATGGGAGGACAGGGAGGGCCATAAATTAAAGGAGTCTAAACCGAAACACTCAGGGGGCATTCATGAATGCATACTGTAAATTTTATCCTTGCATAAGCACCCTCCTACAGTGAACATTTGAAATAAGTGCCCCCCTTCCCCCCCCCCCCTCGCATAAGCGCATCCCCCTCCCCTCCCGGCCCCTCTGTATTTTTTCTGGAAGAGTACTGAGACAACAAAGGTTAAGTATTAGTGTTGGTCATGCTTAATCACTTGCCAGCCATTTTTTACAATCATTGGTAATACAGAACAAAAAAGATGATTGTATTATTATTATTACAAAAAGTGACCATACACATGTATCTGGCCATGATTTGGGAAAAAAATAAGTAAGTGCCATCCCTCCCTCGAATAAGCGCCCCATGTCTTATTCTCAATTTGAAATAAGCGCCCTGGGCAAGATGATTTACGGTAACTGTACAACAACAGGTCGGGAGGAGGGCATATAAATACATGACCATTGTACTAAATGTCCATTGTACTAAATACCACAGGTACAGTAAATATGGTGAAAATCTAAACAACTGACATAAGACAGTCAAGAAACTGACCAATAATAATATTGGTCAATTTCTGGGTTTCTTTTGTCAGCAGCAACAATAATTATTATTATTGTTAGAAATAGCAGTCAAAATAAAACAATATTGAAGGGTATGGTTAAAGAGAGGCATACATGAATACAATGTATTTTGTGGATTTTTTACTTTTTCTCAGAATCGCTTCATTTATTTGGGAAAACAAACTTGTTAACATCTAGTTTTTCACAAACCTATTTACAGGGCTGCAAATATATTTTTTTTCTTGAAAGGACAGATGTCTGACTAAGTCACCATTTTGGTCGGACAAAAAACAAAAATGAGGTCGGACATCATATTACATGCAGTGCTGCTTGAAAAGCGAACCTGCTAATCTAACGCATTGTCAACTCAGTATAAATTAGTTTGCGTTTAGAACAAAATGCGTTGTAACGCATTAATTAGCGTTGGCAGGCAAAAAAATTGTCTGGATCACTGTTGGGATTTCATTGGACATTGGCAAATTTTGGTAGGCCATTGTCCGATGAACGACTGTTATTTGCAGCCCTGTATTTATGATACATGCTGTGCATCTACATGTATTTATCAAAACCTACATCAAACATCAATCTGTAGGATTTGGTCATAGTTGAAGAAATGTAATCTATAGTTGAGTTTGTTTGTTTGTTAGTTTGTTTGTTTGTTTGTTTGTTTGTTCAGGCAAAGAAACTGATGCCAAGGGGAGATTTTTCAGGCCCACTATGCTGCTGACCCCTCAAAAAGCCAAAATTGGAATATCTTAGTATTCAGGCTACAGTGTATTTACCTGTATTCGTTATTCTAGTGTTTTGGAAATCAGTCTCCATCACCATTCAGTCTCGTTTCTTCTTGGTTTGCTTAAAATCCTTGTTCAGCCACATATATCCATCCTCTTCTTCGCTAGTTGGTCTGAAAAAAATAAATTGTACATGTAAATTTAACACCCTTGGGATTTTTGTGGGTTCTAATTTTTTTTTTTGAGCCGCAAAAAATAATTCCCTGAAAAAAGATTTTGGTAAACATCTTATTCTGATTCATGAATTTGTTTAATATCAACAAGAGTTAGAAAACCGGACGTTCCATTTTGTTTGATTCGCAATTTTTTTTTGTTCGATGACCGAACTTAACCGAACATTCAATTTTGTTTGATTCACAAATTTTTATAAGTTCGATTTTAATCGATGACCGAACTAAATCAAACTAAGCCTTTGAACCCACTCCCCCCCTTGGGAGCTTACAACTCACTCTGTGGTGGGGGAAACATTTTGGGGTCTGGGGGCATGCCCCCCCAGAAAATTTTGAAATCTAGACTCTCGCAAATGCATTTTCCTCGATTTTCAGGGGTTAACTCATTGCCATTTTGGACTGTTCTCAGTAAGCAAGAATCAATGTTTTACTGTTAATAAAGCTGTGAAAAACTTAGCCTTTTGTGTCTTTTATGTTCCTTACATACAAGAATAAATACCTCAATTCACATAGCCCGGGGCTAGTGGTCCGACTTGTCGGGCTAGTGCTTTTCTATCACACGTTGCATGACGGGCAAGCAACGTTCGGTCCGGCCCAACAAATTGTCAGTGCCAAATTTTCTGCAAAAATATTGTACAATGCAAATTTTTAAACTGTGTTTTTCGCACGTGAAATAAACTTTTGTAGTACATTGTAAAAATGCCATAACTACGAAGGGAAATTCGTGGCAAACAGTCTTTTGAACAGTAAATCATTTATTCCATTTCAAAAAAACAGTACAAAATTAGCGGAAACAATGCACAATGCTTACTGCTTTGTTCTACAGCAGGGTAAAAATGTCCGTGCAAAGTAGAAGAGCATTTTTATGTCCATACAACTTCAGACTTGGCTTGAAACTTCTTCCCTAAATCGAGCAGTTCGACTTTGAGGAATTGTGAAAATAAATCCTTTCAAGTCTTTGAATTGGCCTCAAAATTCGAACTTCTAGAAAGACCTTCTTCTCCTTCAAATAAAAGAATGTTGGATAAAATCGCTTTGCGCGTCTTCTTTGCAACACTTTTCATTGTCTGTTCTTGTCACCAAAACAGGCAGCCAGTTTGAGGTCAAACCATGTGACTTTTGATTTCCATATAAGGAAGGTAAGTCCCAGTCTTCAACAAAACAAAACGAGGGATCTCTCGGAAACCAAAGACAAAACAAAGATAAAAGTTTGAGTTTGAAAGAAATATTAAATTCAAGAGTGGAAAATAAAAGCTCAAGATTACAGTTGTAAAAATGCACCTAAATACTAGAAAAAAGCTTTTTCTGCTCAGTCAGTAGTTGTTATTTGTATAGTAAATAACAAATCTATTTCTAGCGTTTTTGTTATTAGTTGATAAACATTCTGAAAATAAAATGGTTTGGTGATGTTTTTTGAAAAATTTATTTGCATAGTAAATATTAAGGGGCCATTCGTTTATTACATCCCAAGGGGGTGGGAGGTGTTTTTAGAGGGGTGGGGGGTGGGTAAAACTTGGAAGATGCTTTTCAGGGGTGTAAATGTAATTTAAAGATATTGCAAGGGGTGCAAATTTTATTCCATGTTATTTCTAGATACCCCTCCCCTCCCCCGGGAGTAATAAACAATCGGTTCGTAAATTTGATTATTTTTAATTGACAATTAAATTTTGGGCTAGCTCCTCAGGGCTCCGGGATGGTAAACTGAAGTAACACCTTGCCCGGAGGGCAAGCCGATTTTTTCATTTTCATCTCGCCCTGAATTCAGTTAATAAGCAAGAGCATTGACTGCTGACCTTTCATGCAGTTTGGCGTACATTATTTAGCATACACGACGTAGAGACACCGCTGGTCAATGAGCCTTGAGCAAACACGATCGTCGTTCAAAATGGCATGCTAATGCATGTTTACAGTCGTGTTACTTACGGTAAGACGACAACAGAGGTATAAACGGTCAGAAAAGTTACAAAATATTTGGCTAAAAACATTCAGGAGAAAGAGGTATCCATTTTAAAGACTTTACCGGCTCCCGGCTATTATCTACATCCCTGACTTTAGAGTGAAGTAGGCGGCAGATATTTCGTTGTAGGCAGCAAAATCGCAGGCTGCCAGCACATTTTGACTGGGCTGAAGAAGCTCTCCAAAAAAAGCCTTCTGAACAAAGTTTGAGATTAGCCCAGGGCTTATTACTGAAATTTTACAATATTATTGAGGACAAAGGAGAAAATGTTGGAACTAGTCAGGTTGAAGTTACAAAATATTTGAATTTGCATTCTGCAGCCAGTGCAAAAGTAAAATGCAAATTAGAAGGTGAGTGAAGTCACTTTTAGCACCTTTTAGAACATTTTAACACCTTTCGTGTTGTCTAAAAGGATCTTTTATGGGTCTGAATTTCCTTTTGTAAAGCTAAACACTCAAACATAGCTCAGTAAACCGATATTTTTTGTTCAAAACTTTAAGTAAACAACAAACAACGGCGCACGTGCGGTCGAGCGCGCGGCCGTAAAATATTTGAATTTCCCCCTGAATAAATTATAAAATCGTAAACACCTTTATAGAGTCAAATTTAACCAAGTTATATGCTTATTTAGCCAATACAAAAGAAATGGAACCAATTCAATGTTTATAAGCAGCAATTTTTGAGCTTAAAGCTTACCTCTCGCGTGATCCATATCTTGCATTTGTCGGCGCGACAGGCTGTTCCAAAAACTGCAAAAATGTGGTCTCAATACATTGTTATTGCGACCGCTGTAGCCATTATCCTTGTGTTCAAATAACACCAAATGAGGGAAAATATGCTTCAAAAGGCAACTTATACCAAAGAGCGCTTCTTCGTCGACGGTTTAGCGTCAAAATAGTTTATAATTCCATCAAAGCTTCAAGTTTCCGTCGCCATGATCGTCGCCATGTTGAAATCTTTCGGTCCCAGTTTTCCCATACGTTACTCACGGACACGTCACGCAAAAATACGCGGGGAAATGGGAAACGCGGGAACACGTAGCCTCCTCGCAGACGTTCTTTGGGCTCGTCACGCAATCTTTCCTCCCCCAAAACATTCGATTTTATTCGATTTTATTCACAAAACATTCGATTTTATATCTTCTAAAACATAACCGTTGCGTTCCCATACAAACCCTTATAAATCGAGCCGTTGTTGTAACACAATACCGCTTATACCGTGACACTGTTCTCTTATCTTTAGCTTGGGCGACCTGTGATATCATAGGATGGAATTTGTATAAAAATTAATTGGTCTCACTTTTTCGCTTGCTTTGTGATCGACCGGCTTTCGATTTATAATTCTCTTTTTTTAAACTCTTTTTACTTATAGAAAATTTCCAAGTCTCACTGCCGATCATTTAGTCTATTTCAAAACCTTGACCGGCTGCCTCTCATTTCGCCACAAATAATCCTCACAACTTGTATAATACAATCTGATATACATGCTTCCATTATTTCACACTTTAGTCTACATTTTACCCCTGGTCTGTAGTCTTCGTTGCATGCAGTTCGCACTCTGCGTTAATACACTGACCGGATTTATTCGTACTTTCTGAAACTATTTACGTCCGAGCTTAAAAATTGACGAAATCATGTCTTCTTTCGACAACTTGAAGTATTTTGATACTTACCGTTGGAGTTAATGAACAGCCATCACAAACGTATAGTGATGTATTAAATCACCTAACCTAGATGCATCGAACGACAATAACACTAAAATACAAACTTTGACAGAAACACTGCACAACACTACTGAATAAAATCGACCCAACCAGATTTACCTCCAATCAACTGTTGACAAGAGATCATGACAAACTCCTAAAGCACATTTCAAATTATCTCCTCAATTTGACCACTTTCCGTAAAAACAACGAAATGTACAAAGAAAGCCTGTACATTGCAGTAGCCGCTCTCTTCGTCATTCTTCTAAACATCAACAACAGTATAAACAAAGATGGCCGTCACCAAATGACTCTTAAAAATCGATATCTACTCGGATTTACTCGGATATTAGAATCAGCTATTTCATTGGTTGTTCATAGTAGCCCCAATCTGATTGGTGTGACATACATGGCAGCAAGATTGCCCGTCCAAACCCGACTAAGAGTATTTTTTTTAGAAAAAAAAATAACTCAAAAATAATAGCTTTGCAGGATTGACAGTAGCCTCCTCCGCAGGCAACTCTTACATAAAGGCACGAGTGAGAGACTGGTACGGAGGACAAAAGGTGACTGAGTGGGGTGGGGGACAGGAAGAGAGGAAAAGGAACCCCTACCCCGCCTTTCGCTCGTCTCGGCCCCAGTGCCCGCTCTTTTGCCCCTTTCTTGCCCCAGACCCCGGAGACCCAGGAGTTGCCTGCGGAGGAGGCTAGATTGACAGTTAAGATTTTAGAATTTTGATGACGTCAGATGAAAACAAAGAATAGCCCGCTCAACCGCTCAACCTCGATCCCAGGCTCTCTCTCCTTTTCCTCAACGACAAGGGAGGAAAAGGAGAGAGAGCCTGGGATCGAGGTTGAGAATAGCTATACCCAACGCTATACCATTTTGAGACCTGACCTAGTCCTCTAACTGATCCCTACCCGTTGTCAGACCTGGTAAATCGCGCTTTATCGTATAGAATGATTTATCCTTCTCTCTTTATCGTGTGAAGATGAAAAATCCAATGAAAAGTGACGCTCTCGTGGTTCTCTTAAAAAACATACCAAATTTCACACCAGATGGCAAAAGCATACCCAATTTCAGACAAAAATGGTAAGAACCATGACCCACAGCTCAATAACCATACCTTTGGTGCGGCGGGACTACCCTATACAGCTTATATATACGTATATATAGCTACATAGCCGCATGGGTGGAAGAGAGGTACTTTCATACATAAGCTACCCCACCCCCCGGAGTCTCGCTGACCCAATAATTCTCCTGTACCAATTTACACTGCTAAGAGAAGAGGCTGGTACTATAAGTTATAGTTCGTGGAGGGACTAATAAACACCTAATAAGCCATGAATCAGTATCTAAAAATTCACAAAGTAACATTCCAGAATATGTTTACAATCCTTCGCTATACAACAACAACAACAATAAGCTTTATTTGCATGACCATAAATCATTACAGTATTGCAAAAGCGTAAAATAATATAGATAGAAAACGAACTGAAATTAAAATAGAAATAGAAAAAGAAAAAAAAAATACAATGGAAAAGAGAATTACACGTAAATCTTAACTATCAAACTAGGCTGATATCAATTTGTTTCGCAGATCAATACAGGAGGAAATGAACTTTACCAACTGTATGTTAATAAAATAATCAGAGGAGTTCAATAACTCTATAATTAATTATGTGAGTGGTAACTGATTGAAATTTGAGAATTTGTTATCTATTTTATTATAAAAGCCATCTCTAATTGATGAATAGTTGGGACAATGAAACAAAAAATGAATTTCATCTTCGATATTATTGAGATCACAAAGAGTGCAAAGTCTATCACACCTTGAGATGTTTTCATATCTACCGGTTTCAATCTTAAGTTGGTGGTTGCTTATTCTTAGTTTCACTAAAGCTTTTCTATCAGGGTTTTTTCTAGTCAAGTCTAAATAGATTGAGAGTGTATACAGATAGCTGTATACAGCGATAGTCTAAAGAGCTTTCTTCTTGCAAATATGATAATTTTCTCCATTTTAAACGGCAAAAGTACATTCGCA
The DNA here is from genome assembly GCA_029204205.1 of Desmophyllum pertusum. NCBI lineage: Eukaryota > Metazoa > Cnidaria > Anthozoa > Scleractinia > Caryophylliidae > Desmophyllum > Desmophyllum pertusum. The sequence goes on along the minus strand of MU825418.1, from coordinate 1,104,155 downwards.
CAACAACAAGGGATTAACTTAGGAGTCGATAATGCGGCTGCTTTTTCTCTTCAGTAGAAAGAAGAAAGAAACCCTCTGTGACCAGCTTAGGGAGTTAATTTACTGTTTTATTTATGAAAAGATTTTTCCATAAATCAGTGATCTCTTGATGTACTTTGAGCAACTTTAATCTGCAACTGCACGATCAGAGCACGCGGACATATTAGGTGAGATTTTAGACATTTCAGTGAATGGATTTTGTAACAGTCGTTTCGAGTCGTTACTATTCTGTCTCCGTTTTAAAGCAAAAGCACATTAACACAATACACGGGCCCTGTAACAAGGGATTTACTAAGGAGTCGATGATGCGGCGGCCGTTTTCGCTTCAGTAATAGAAATATCTTGGTACCATTTTACGCGTTCTATTTTCCTTATGTAGTCAAATAATGTTTAGCTATTTGTTGCATGTTGCAGATTGTATCAGGCATAAACCATGAAGACTGCTTACCTGGCGATCATTTTAGCCCTGATGATTTTATCGGTGACGTCACGTTCTACTTATGAAGACTATGAAGGTCAGTAAAGAGATCTCTTTTTGGCCTGGAAAAATCGCATAAGTGACCAAGGTCACCAAGAAGGATCTATTGTTACTGGACCTAGAACAGAACTGCATTTGTTTAAGAATGAAGTCATATTCTCTTGTACATGTCTATGAAAGAAAAGCAAGTTTTTAACCCTGGAAACATACGAACCTATTGAAGAACCTAAACAGCCTGAATTCTCACTACACATCAGATATATAAGAACCTTTTTAGGCTGACTTCAGCGACTTAGCAAAATGCATATTGTCATATGCGGGTTTTTACTGTTTATTTTTATTTCTCAGACATCGCCACAGGACGTGTTGGAAAATCCTTCATGAATGACCCTACACCCTGTAAGGATTACAACTGTTTCGATGAATGTGCATGTGTCGATGACAGAGAATCAGACGATGAGTGTCACCAAAACTGCTGCTGAACACGGATGAGTAATGTACGAAGCAAGTTTGATGACCAAATAATAAAATCCGTTATTATACGACATAGCATTTTAGAGTGCGAATACGCACCAAAGCGAGTGCAAATATGAGACCGTATTACATGGGTCTTAGTCCCCCTGACCGCGCGCTACGGAAAACACTGTTGAAAGCCTATAATTTAGGAAAGATATTATGTCGTATGATAAACAATTTATTTAGCGGAAAATTGTGTAATACGGCTGGGCATTTTTGAATAACTTCTTTTTATTTCTCTTGTAGTTTTGCTCGTTCAGTTGCCATTACTGAAACCCCTTCAATGCTGAATATTTTTACAATTATTTGTCCGGTTTTGAAAGTAGACTGCAAAACAGTCGAATAATCGGCAAATACGAAATACCATATCAGCCATTACCTATTTGGAGGTTTTGTTTGTATCACTCATTTTTTTCCAAGGAAGTTGTGCTCCGTACGCGCGCATGGAGTTGTGGGAATGTTGCACGTTACACCTCCTAACCATCAAGCCCCGCGCTCCTTGTTTTCCCGCCCTTTACCGTTCCAAACTGATTGATTGACAGCTGTCAAAAATCTTTCGCCAAGGACGAGAAGGACTAGTAACTCAGCTCAGTAGAAATGCGTTATAACTTTTATTATTGTTGGTGTTGGTTTCAACTGAATTATTTGCAAAATTCTAAAAAATATTAACAAGAGTACTGACGGCAAGAGTTCCTACAAGAACTCTAGTACTTCATTACACATCAGTTATTTTAGGGGAAAAAAAAACATTTTTATTGAAGTGGACTGAAACTATAGTTTTGTGATTTGCTTTTTTTAGTACTTCAATTTGAACTCGTACAAGAATATTCGGCATCAATTATTATTATAATTATTTCTTCTTCATTGCATATACCCTTAGTACAAGTCTTTCATGCTGACATTCCAGTTAAGGTGGAAGCCAGCCGAGTCCCCAGACGTTCGATCTGTACCGTGCGCAAAACCACAAGCAAAGTCCTGGGAATGAGTTCGTCTGGGACGTCACCAACCGACCACCAACCTCGTTTCCAGGGTCTCTCTTTTTCCCGCGTTAGCAGAAAGGGAACGCCTGGGAACTAGGCCGGGTGTCGGAAGGGTCTTCCCCGCTTGTTTTTTTGTCATCCCCCCTACAATCTATAAGGGAAAACAGGGCCTGTTCGTAATTAAGAAGATGTGTTTTTGCCGGCGTTCTCTACAAAATTAATTTCAACTGTTTTTCTCAAGAATTAGTATTGTATTAAAAATCTTCAGCATGTACACTTCTTTACATGAGCCTACATGTACCAATTATGGAAGAAATTTACCGTTTCAAAAATGTTATATTTGGAGAGGAATTTTGCATCTGTGAAAAATGTTTAGGTTGCATACAAGAACATAGCACAGTAGAACTCTCTCAACATAGCGATACAAAACACAAAACAAGTACAGTCGTCACTTGAACATGCCAAGTCTCTGAGCATACTGTTATGACATTAAAAAAAACAAGTTCTACAATGGGGATTTCTTGAAGGAGCTATGTCACGGATGGCGCATCTTGAAAAAATGGCCATTTTTTTCAAGTTCGCTGTTCACAATCCGTCTTAATCTTCTCCATCCTCAACCATCCTTGTTCCTTTGAAGTTTATTATCACCTCTTTGGTGTTTTGCTACCTTAGTAAACTATTATTTTGAGGCTTTCTTCAGTTTGAAGGTGATTTTGCACTTCGCAAAAATGACTTAAATATCGTGACATAGCTCCATTAAGAAGAAGTTATATCTTTGTTTAAGAGCTAAATTTAAATATAAGCCAATGGGCTTATCTTATAATCGCGGGGGGCAGGGGGGTTAATATTGGAAGGATTTTGGCGTTTGGGGGGATTATTTTCGGGGGGGGGGGGGGTTAATTTTTGCGAAAGGTTTGTTAACGGAATTTTACAGTATTGGGGAAAACAAGACAGTGACATATTGTGATAAGATTATCGATAAAAAAAAGTTAAGGAACTCCACAATCAGGAGCCAAATAAAGATGAGGCGACATATCCACACTGCATGTTTTGTTCACAATCTATAACCCTGCCCAGATCAGAATTTCTTTGTACATTTACAGGAGCATATCACCCTGGAGACTCCATCTCCCTTATTGGGCCTATGACACGGCGTAGTTACACCTTGAGCTATTTTTAGAATTACTTTTACCGCGAAAATCACCCGTTGCGAGCACGAGGACGAGGCTGTCATTCATGTTTCAGATTAAAAATAAAACCAGGAATGGACGAGAGGAACGTGGAATAAAACTAGAACGGCGGAATGTCGTTACTACGAATTATCCGCACTATTGTCCGCGGACATACATGGAGATCTTTTCGCGGGAGAACGGTTCTAAAAATAGCCCAAGGTGTAACTACGCTGTTGTCATTAATCAGCACAGATAGAGGCTCCGGGGTGATATGCTCCTGACATTTATCTATAATGAATGTCAGTTTCCTCCGTTGTCAACAAGGCCCAAAAGACTACGTTTTGTCTTTTCCTCTTTAATATTTCGATGGCATTCAACGGAGAAATAGCTTCGGTGTTGTCAAGATTTGGAATCACCACAAATATCTAGCGTCGATAGGCCCGCAATGCGTGCGAAGACGTTAGATAGCTTCAGTTTCACTGTGTACATCGTAGATTGTATTGTTATACTCCTCCATCAGCGTGTTCTAGTAACGATTCTACTGTCAGGCACACTCGTAATGGACTTTTCTCTTCAAGAATATCAGATGGTGTACAAAGTTTGGCCTACAAAATAACGAAAAAAAGGTTTTCATTTTAATACTTTGCAATGTCAGGTAGGTGTTAACCCTTTCACTTCCAAGAGTGCTAAGTTCAAAATTGAGGGAAAAATCTTGAATTTCATTTTGCAAAATTGTCAAAAACAAACAGCACCACATAAAAGTACTACTCAAAAGCTTTCATTTGAATGGTCACACTAGAGTTTCATCCACAGACACAAAAGGTTGAACCACATTTTTTGACTCGAGGTTTGACTCTGGGAGTGAAAGGGTTACATGGAGAAACGTTGTCTATGTCTTTTACCGAGTGTTTATATGAAAAAGTTGTTCCTGCTGACCAAGCCAAACATTGGCCCTCTCGGTTTCGAATTTCAAGAGACTGGGGAGAGTTGTGTCAAACATCTAATATGGCGGATATAAGGAAGATTGGCTCAGCGATCTCAGTACTCCCAAGTTGAATTTCAAATTCCAATTTTCCGCCATTTTATTATCAATTTGGCCAGTAATAGGGTTCGCGCATGCTCTATATGTCCCGACTTGTTCCTGGTAGGTGAAGCAAAACTAGCCAAAGTGTTTATATAGGATAAAGATGGCTCGCCCCCCCCCCCCCCCCCCCCAGGGTCACCCATGGGTACTACTACTGGTGAATTGTCAGGGCAACTTGACAAAAATGCAGGGGGGTTACCTGCGATGGACTAGCATCCCATCCAGGGGGAGTTCCGATACTCCTAATTGCTTCATGCTATGGAAACCAGAGTTAAGCGCCAGCTTGATAAGCCACTAGACTCATAAACAGACTTTAACCCTTTATGTAATGTTTAATAAGTGAGCAGGGTTGGATTACCTTGTCAACTCCAAGCTTTCTACAAGCTTCAAGAAAATAATCCACATTTTTCTGACATTTTGGCATTGTAAGTTTGGGCTGCAAGGTAAACAAAGATTATTAATCCTACAAGTCTAAATAATTATACAGTGTTCATAATAAGCTATCATTAATTAATTAATAATTAAATAATAATTAATGATTAACAAATAATTTAATAACAATTAATTTAATAATAACGTAATTATTACGTTCTTACCACCCCTGCTGAGGGAATATGAATACTGGGAATCATTCCTTTCCTCATGTGATTAATAAGGTGGCACAGTACAACACCATCGGAGAGTGATGCAGGCAGATCATCTGGTAAAGCCACCTTCAGACGACTCTCGATACCCTGTAATGAAAGGACAAACAAACTGTTGATAAGGCCTGGGCTAAACAAGGATGAGAGTTGATGAGACTTCAAACTCTCAGTGTCATTTGGCCTGAAACTCTCATGTGCTCTCATCAACTCTCATGCGCTCTCATCGAATTTGACCCTGCTCACATTTTTCATGAGAGTCGTCAAGAGTTTTCTCTCGTTTGGTTCACGCTTCATGATAGTTGATGAGAGTTGACGAAAAATTTCATTAGAGCCAAATCTCATCAACTCTCAACCTCGTTAGGCCCGGACTTAATGATCTCCAGAGAAAAACACCTGAGATTTGAGATGAAAAAAGTCCCAGACTGAATTGAGCTGAAAAAAAAAAAACTGAAGACATAACACTACAGAGTGTGATTGGTTACTCTAATTTAACCAATCAGATGATTTGAGATGAAAAAAGTCCCAGAGTCGGCAAACTGAATTGAGCAACTCCATTCCTGGACCCTGGGAATGAGGAGTGAATTGAGCTGAAAAATTCCGGACTGGAGACAAAATACTACAGAGATCCATATAGGGTCTAATTGTGTGGTTCCACAAAATATCCATATACCCCCCTCCCCCCCACCCTCTGGAATTTCCAGTTTAGCTTCATACTTTCCTTGATGTTGGCTTTTGAGACCCCCCTCCCCCTCGGAATTTCCAATGACCTTCCTTGGAGTGAGTATAGATATTTTCTGGAACTGCACATTCATTGGTTATTCTAATCAGGGACACTGCACATATCTCTGCAGTGCTACGTCATAAGTATGGAGTTCTTGTGGCTAAAATCTCAGAGGTCAGACTGAAGTGGTGTAGGAAGAGTGGTAACCAAACAGAGAAATATGCTATTACCGGTACATCTTAAAAGAAAGACGTCATAACAAACCTCTCTAAGTCTTTCAAGTTGTTCAAATTCCTCCCTAGCACTGTCATACATCCGCTTTATGGTAAAATTTGGATTGGCTTTATCTCTGAAGGACGCTGGTACTGAAAATAGACAAACATAACTTTAATTCAGGAAACGCTTATAGAACAATAAAAGATGCTAAGTTATAAATACTCGAGACAAGAGAAAGATGGATACTGTCTCCCAGGCCTTATGTGTCTTATGTCTTTCAACCCAGATGAGATCAAAACCTCGAAAATCTAGTACAATTTTCTCTCCCTGGGCTCCATTCACCGAGATATAAGCTGAACGATTAAAAAAATCATATGACATTGCATAAATCCATAACTTAAAGTGCCTATAAAAAGGGAATAAAACCAAAACGTGTCCCAGCCAAAAACATTTAAGCTCTGACACAATTTATCTTGTGGGATATGGCACAAATGGGACTGTGGTTGAATACCGACATCTGGACTACAGACCTGACAAGGCCTAGCCTGTTCCTGTTCGGTTAGTGGGGACGAGCAAAAAAGCGGGGGCGCAATGGAAGGCGGCTGTATTCACAGGCAACCTGGTTAATTGAGTGCCGACAGAAACTATGGTTACATGAGACAAAAAATTAATTTGCACTGCTTTTCGAGAGATACTATTTGACACTGGACACCCTAGGGTAAAGTTGTTGTACTGTTTGCTCAACACAGTCTGTGCTCAGGAACATTCTCAGCCTACAGCTGTTAGCGGAAACCTTGATACTTACAAGAACGAACTTGAGCTGCTTTTTGTCTTGTATGAATGTTCGGGAACACATTTTCCTGAAAAGAAGTAAAACAGCTTGTGAGTGCTAGTGCTAGTTTATGATTGGATAATAAGAATTGGAAACTCTTTGAGTGGTTCCACAACACTTCTTCCCCCGACTGAATACATCAACCAGCTCTCTATAGGTAGTTTCGCTTCCTACCTCCCATGCCTCTCTATCTTGAGCAGTGACGTCAGTCTGTGGAGTTGATTCACTGCCATTAAAAGCAACAGCTGCACCACCTTTACCACTAAATCTCTACAAAGGATAAAATAATACACTGTCAGTCAAATTTTGTTGATACAGATGACATAGCGACCACAGAAAGTATCAGTATTAGTGGGGTTTCTGTATTTAGCAGGGGCCAAAAAGCACTGAATATTAGGAATAATAAGGTGTCCATATTAAGATGGGTCAAATAAAGCAGGGTTACACAACAATTTATTGAACTTTAACAATGAAAAATGCCATCTCAAGTGGAACCATGAGCCGCAGGCGAGTGGTTTCACTGTCAGGTTTTGGACATTTTATGGCATCATTTCTATGCTCTATAAGATTGTAGACCATGAAAAATGTTGTTGATTTAACAATAACATGGAAAAAATACAAGCAGCATTGGCTTTATTTTTCGTTGAGAAAATTCAAATGTGTGTGTGACAGAGCGAAAGAATACGCCATCACTTGCGTAGCATTTGATGTCATTTTCGTGGTCTATACTCTCATCAACCATAGCTCTTGACCAATTGAGTGCACAATAAATTTGACAGTTATTGTATAAGTAAGTTTGTCATATCAGGACTGTACTGCACAAAAACGTATTTTGAGAAAATAGGTAACATACCACTTTGCTTGAACCATCTCTTGAAAGTGTAGCAGAGTGCTGCAAGTAAATTCAAACCAGGTCAATATTTGTGAAAATTTGTGAGATTCAGCAATACCAAACAATGCCATGATTTTAATTTTAATTTGTTCTGATGCTGCTGTTTGTGTTGTATTGTTTTCAACATTACCATGTACTCCTTAAAGTGCCCATAACCTTATTTTCTCATCTCAATCTAAACATCTCTCAAGGAACTTCTGCGAAAAAATTTTGCAATTTGCACAAAACACGAAATTATTTTTTATGAATATTTTAAATCTTCAAAATCCTATTTTTGTTTGGTATACCCGTCCCGCTGTTATTACCGACAGGCTCACATGTTTGTTCCTTAATCTACATCACATTTCCTTTGTTTTGAAGTCACATGTTCCTTAATCTACGTCACAGATCCTTTGTGAACCAAGAAGGACCGAGAGGAGACTAAGGCGGTGAGCCAAAGTTTTATAAAATTCATCATTCATCAAAAATTCGTGTTTTGTGAAAATCACAAATTTTTTTTCGCAGAAGTTCCTTGAGAGATGTTTAGATCCAGATGAGAAAATAACCCCAAGAATTGCAATAACAAGGGCACCCAAAGGCAAGTGTAGGAGGAGGTGGCCAAGAAAGGTGTAGCAATTAACACATTTACTACTAAACCAGCCATATAAACGGCCAAGAAGAGACCATAGACATGTACCACTTGTGACGTCATCACTGTTCAGGCCAGAGGATGTCTTTGATAATGCAACGGATAGAGTTGGAAAATGTCTAACAAAGCATGCCTAAACGAGCACGAAACGTTAAATTGGACCAGAGATACACACAAAACAACTTGGATTTTTCCTCCCCAAAATCACCAAAAAACACGACCTTCACTACCATTGACACTCTTTGTCAAAAAAATTCCTTTTCCAACGTTTAGGCTAAAACTTTTTCAACGTGAACAAAGACGACTGAAAGGCCAACAAAACCACAAAATAATATGAGAGAAAAAAGGAGAGAGCGAAAATGGCAAAAAAATAAAAGGAAAAGAAAAAGCCTAAAGTCAGGTGGTTTTTCAAACCCAAAAACGAAAATTTGATTTCTGCGCATGCCCGAGGAAAATATTGAATTCGTTGCTTCTACGTAGAAGGGGATGTTAGTTGCCCGTGTTTTAAACACTAAGTTTTAGACAGTTTTGACATTAAACTGTTGAGATAATGGCCAGAAATAGGCCATCTGGGGGGGTGATGTTAGATTGACGTTTTTTGGAAAAAGCCCAGTAGTCAATGGTTAAGAGACCACTGGCTAATTTTTCAGGAAATCTCTTACTTTGAGTCGTTCTTCTTCAAATTTCAATCTGGAAAGTTGAGCTTCTCTTCTGCTTTGTTGCATCTGTGCTTCCCTTTTCCGTGCTCGGAGTTCTTCCTCCTGGACAACAATTACAATAAATATGTTAAATCTTTCTCCAGTCCCAAGCTTGAAATGAAACTTCTCCTTAATGATCAGCATATATTTAATTCCATGTTAGTAATGAGAATTTGATTGTACATCAACATTTATTCCAATATATTTATGTGACCCCCCCATTGAGGATCTGAGATATCCAGTTGGTAAGGGGGGGGGGGGGGGGTTTTAAAGGTCTTGGATATAACATTTCCAGGGGTAGGGGGTTAATATCCAACTAGCATTGTAAGGGGTTTCCCAGGTAATGCATCAAATTTCCAGGGGGAGAGGGGTGGGGATATGACATAAACATCTGAGGGAGGGTGTTCTCTGAAATGTTTTATCTGAAGGGGTTCTTACAGGTAAGACCTTAATGGGGGGTCGGGGTCGGATATAAAATGGAATGGCCCATTCTCATCACCTGCCTGCTTAAAACAGAAAGTGTTTTAATTATTATTATTATTATTATGATAAATGATTATTTCATGTTTTCCCCAGTAAATGTAAAAGGTACGTTTTGGACATTTCAAGTGAAATGTCTTGCTTTACTAGGGTTTAAAGTGCACACCCCATCAGTTTCCAGGAGTAGGGCTGCAAATAACAGTCAGTCATCGGACAATGGCCGACCAAAATTTTCTACTGTCCGATGAAATTCCAACTGTGGTCAGACAGTTAGATTAGCAGGTTTGCTTATCAAGCTGATGTCCGACCTCATTTTGTTTTGTGAATTGTCCGACCAAAATGGTGACTTAGTCGGACATATGTCCTTTCAAGAAAAAAACATTATTTGCAGCCCTGCAGGAGTGATGCTACTCCTCCTCAATATGCTAGTCTATCACTGGTTAACACCCCCCAACCCCAGGGCTTTCCCAGGTTGCCCTAACAGTTTGCTTGATGTACACATTTTTATATTCTTGGGTGAAAAAGGCACTGTAAGAGGAAAGTGTCATGACCAAGAACACAACACAATGAACCTGGTCAGTGCTCAAATCTGGGGTCACGCCAATCATGAGAGGGATCAGCATAACATTCTTGAATTACCTGTCTGCTCCATGCAACATCAGGAGATTCCATCACAGGGGAACTAAAAAGTCAATAAAACATTCATCAGTTTATACACATACTACCAAGTTACCATAATCATGTTAGCATAACAATATTCATCTGCACATAAGTGTGTATAATGTTGCAATAAGCCTGAGTGCAGACCACAGTATTCACTTGTAAGTTAACAAGATACCGTAAATCCTTGAATAAAGACAGAGTGTCAACGGTAGTGAAGGTCGCGTTTTTGGTGATTTTGGAGAAAAATTCCAAGCTGGTCCAATTTAATGTTTCGTGCTCGTTTAGGCATGCTTTGTTAGACATTTTATAACTCTATCGGTTGATTATCAAAGACATCCGCTGGTGTGAAAAGTGATGATGTCACAAGTGGTACAAGTCTGTGGTCTCCTCTTGGCCGGTTATGGCTGCTTTAGTAGTCAATGGCGGGGGCGCTTATTCGAGGGGGGGGGGGGGGGGGGGGGCGCTTATTTTATTTCTCCCAAATTTTGGCCAGACGGTCATTTACTAGTAGTAAACATTTGCGTGTAAACAACAACATAACCTGAGTATTAATACACAAAAAGCTGTACATATAGTTCGTAATTATTATTTTTGGTTCGTCGAACATGTTCACAAACTGAAACGAGTATTAATGTGCAAATCCGTTCGTATAGTAGTCAAGAATAGTTCAACTTTAATTCTGAATTACTGATTATTATACAAAACATGACCAACCCAATACTCAACCTTGGTTGTCTCAGTTCTCACCCAGAAAAAAAACCAGAGCTGGAGGGGGTACTTACTCGAGGGGGAGGGTGCTTATTTCAAATTTTGGCCGATAGGTGGGGCGCTTATTCGAGGACTTATGGTACATGATTTATACATGTGAGTTTTCTTCTCTCTTTACCTTGGTTCTTTTGCTGAGCCTGTGCGGGTTAATACTTTATAAGTCGGCGGACGCTTTGGGAGAGGAGGTTTAGCGCCGTCTCTGCCACCAAATGAAGATGAAGCCAGCTTTCTACAGACAAAAACATTTTCGGTAATAAAATAACTTTGCTACATGTATAGCTGCTACAGTCAACTCTCTCAAAGCGGACACCACTGTAAGGCAGACACCTCTTTAAGGCGGACATGGTTGGCTGGTCCCGAGGGTGTCCGCCTTAGAGAGAGTTCACTGTTGTATACCTTTTTAATTGGCTATAATTAAACAGTTGTTTGTGGTTATTTTTTCACTTATGCAGCTCATTGAGTTTATAACCACCCGTTGGCTTTAATGTCTCACACGTATTACTATTATTGGTAGCAATATTTCTTTGTTAACAGTCACCATCACTTGTAACATCAAGTCAAAATCAAATGAACTCAGACGTGACAGGTATTGTGTGGTTCCAGAATATATCCATACCTCCCCCCACGGAAGGCTTTTTGGTTTGAACCCCCCCTCCCCCCAGGAATTTCCAGTTTAGCTTCATACTTTCCTTTAAAAAGTTTGGCTTTTGAGACCCCCCCTCCCCCTCGGAATTTCCAATGGACCTTCCTTGGGGTGGGTATGGATATTTTCTGGAACCACACAAATTTATGGGTTACAGCCCTTAATGACAGCCCTGCTTATGTCACTGTTGTCCTCACTAGCTGATGCTTGTGCTCATAATGATGACACCAGTGAAAACCAAGCTTTAGTAGCTAATGAGTTAATGTATGAACATCCACTTCTCAAACTCATTAATAATTTATCAAGTTAAAACAATGGAAATCATAACCGTGACGGCGGTTTGGGTAACTGATCTTAATTGGCATAAATTTTTATGATTTTATTTCTCTGTTTACTCTTTAGTTTTTTGTTTCGATGAGAAGATATATCAAATACTTGAGAATGTGTTTCATCTGATTTCCAAACACCTCAAATTTCATCAAAAAAACTCTGCTGTGCATCATGTTTTCAACTCTTTTCTCGGTGTTTGGAAATCTGATTAAACACTCTTTTGTGTTTGATACTGTATTACTTCGAACCACCACAAGACTGCAAAGTTTCTTCCACATACATGTACATGTAAAAACTGCACTAAAACCAGCAGGCTCTTACTTCTGTTCAGGAGTGCCATTCTTGGTTTCCATTTTTCTTCTGACCTCTGCTTGCCTCTGTTGTTGCAATTCTTCGTGTTGTGAATGGAGTTTTCTCGCGGCACTTCTCCGTTCCTCTACCTGCCTTTCCTCCTCTTCCTTCTTTCGTCGTTGCTCAGCTTCAATTTGAAGGAATTCCTGCTCAAAAATAAATCACAGTAAAGGAATCAGAGAATGAAATATGGCCAGTAGTACTAAATGGTTTAAATGTTAACACACTAGGGCTTCATCCACAGACTTAAAAGTACAGCATAGTAAACAGTACAAAATGTAAGTACTGCTCAATAGCTTTCAATTGAATGGTCGCAAGCTAGGGTTTCATCCACACACTGCAAAGTTAGAACCAACCTTGTACAGCATAACAATATTAAACAGTACCACATGAAATTACTACTCAATAGCTTTCATTTGAATGGTTCCACATAGAGGATGCACCCACAGATGTTAAGGTTAGAACTACATTAACTAACTGAAGGTTTGATTCTGGAACCACTTTATATATGAAAGGGTGAAGATAATGAAAGAGGGATGTTGTAGTCAGTTAGTAATAAAATTTGATTTCAAGACTAATTTGAAGGAAAATCATTCACAGAAATCATATAAATTTAAACCACAACACATACATGAATGTAGCTATCAGCCTTCAATAAACTTTGAAATACAGCCACTTTCATAGTACATGATTTGCACCAGGAATATCAGTAGTTCATCTAGTGTTATCATGCGAGTGAGGGTAGTCCTGAAAAGGACTGTTGTAAGTAGGTGACTGATGTTTCGACAACCTGAGCGTAAGTCATCTTCAGAGTCAAGTGAAATGTACTAGTCAGTCGATAGAGTGAGTAGAAGTCCTCTGGTCCTGGAAACTGATTGCATGGTGTGTTTTTTTTCAATATTGGGAAACCGTCATTTCTAAACATTGAAAATAATACCTTTTCAAGTTATGTTTTTCTTAAATTTTCTGGGTTTGTAGCAAATACAGTCGAAACTCCCATAAGTGGACACCCTCGGGAAGCAGAAAAAGCGTCCGCAGCTGGAGCTGGCCGCTTACGGGAATGTGTAAATTTATACAGAGTTTGTATGAGCTAGAATTCAAACAAGGTTTTGTCAAGGTGGCCGTAAGTAGAGCTGTCTGCTTACGAGTGTCTGCTCAGAGAGTTTCGACTGTATCAAATACATGTGAACAGTTTCAGAGTAAATGCATAATACAGAACACAGAAAAAATAAAAAATAATACAGAACACTTAGTTCAACACCACATGAAGTAAATTAGCTTATTTTATTAACTTTCTAAAGCACAGCAGTTCTTAACAAATGATATTCCAATACTGTGCGCATCTTTCCCTTTCCTTGGTAACAATGGTCTTAAATTACACAAAATGAGAAGTTCTTCAAGAATCAAGCAATGGTCACCTTTAAGTCACTGTCAATCATGGTTACAATGGAAGACAAGCAGAAATTTTCAGGCGACATTATAATATCTACCAAATATTCTAGAAAGTTTGGTTGTCTGGACAGTACATTGGTTCATCCAACTAAAAATGTCCAAAAATAGATGGAATCTCTAAAAAAAGTAGCCCTCTTTTCCTGCTTAGCCTGCGTGCACACATCTCCTATTTCCTTGCTTCACACTTTTCCGCGTGAAGCAAGGAAATAGGAGACGCCTGCGCGTAGGCTATTCCTGCTTGGACAACACTCATGCCATTAATTTGTTTATTTCTAACAGTGCCAGCACCGGCGCCAATTTTGATCTGTATGCGTGAACTACTCAGCTCAGTTCCAAGAACCCCAAGGACTGAATTCTGATATATGCCAAATTGTCAATTGAATTTCTGTTCAGAGGTTTTGTCCCATTTGCAAATAGAATGATAAACAACCTATTATTTGCCCTAGTTGTCACAAGTATGCAACTCATGTCCAATGATGCCCAATCAGTTGTTCATAGGCTGTTGTCGTAATTATGACTGGTGGCCACTAAAAAGCAAACCTTTGGTTTGGGATTTGAACTTCTCAGTTTACACAACTTTAAACTTAAACTACTGTAGCATAAACTTCTCTCAATAAAGCAGAACTGTTTTATCACAAACTTGTCTCTACTCTAAATATATAATTTCCAAGAGTAGTCAGTAACTAATTTGTCCTTATGACTATTGACATGATAACATTGTCAATCGCATGACAAAAATAAAGTTGTCATCAACTATCATCATGATGGCTTTTAATGTGTATTTTTAATGTGAGATGTTCATCTCTCTTTGGAATAATGTCAATACTAAAATGTTAGACTGAACATCAATACCAAATTAATACTGTAAGCACTATATTTTGTAGTAGTATTAGTACCATAAACACTGGCGTACAAGCCACACTCGCAGATAAGCCGCACCCCAAGTTTAGAAGCTCAAATTTTGGAGAAAAAACTAAAACTAAAAAGTCTTCGGCAACACTGTTAACAACCAGTCTCACTCTCTTATTGTTTTGTGTAGTAAGCTTATTGTTTTAGTGTAAAAAGTGTTGATTGGGGAAAATTTAAAGAACCTTTTATAGATGTTCTCACAGATAAGCCACACCCTCGATTTGGAATGAAATATCTGGGAAAAAAGGTGCGGCCTATATGCCGGTGTTTATGGTAAGTGGTATTTGTAGTTAAGTCAAATCTGTATTAAGCGGACACACTTTATTAAGCGGATACTATCTCATTCCCTGAGGGTGTCTGCTAATAATACAGGTTTGACTGTATTTTTTTTCTGTCATTACTTTGGGTCACCCTACAATGTACTTGTACAGGAATTCAGTTCCTGTTTTTAGGGTTCTTCCCTCAGTACTTTTTATTAACGTAAAATCATTAATGTAATGTAATAACAATAAATTATGTATATAACCATGCTTAACAGAATATTCTCATTTGAACAATATTCTGACAATAAAGAGTGGATCTAAACAGGAAACTCAATACTTTTGTGCTCCCTCGATAATAAAATATTAAACAACTTTAAAATTTATCCCTTGTTAAGTTTGTTTTCTATAATATATATCTCCATGGATTAAACAAATAAACAAAAAAATATTCATCATTATTTTGATACTTTCAAATTATTTTGATACTTTCAAGTAAATCACATGTTAAATCATGTTAAAATATAATTAAAATTAATCTGTTCACGTACTACATTACGGTCCATAAATTACATGTACTATAAATACATCACCACCAACACATACATCGTACTTGACAGTTCCAATACTTTAAATATATAATTGTATTATGCTACTAATTTATACAAAACATAATTATAGAAATAAACAACAATATTATTATCAAAACGGTCTGTTGTTATGACCACTTTCCTGGTCGACTAATAACTTACAACAAATTAGAGATTCCAGAGTACCAAAAATGGGAAAGTATACCAATAAATTTTATTGATATTAAGGATCTTACGCAGCCATGACGGCGAGGCTGAGGAAAACATCGACTAAAAACTGAATTTAGACTTTACTAAATAAGATTATAGCGATAACCTACTAGGTGCATTCAGTTTGTCTATCGATACCAGAGCTATACTCGTTGCGGTTTACGTAAGGTTCCTATTAATTTATTAAATTTCATGACTGATGCAACCTTTGTTAGATATGATTGCATAACTATAATAAATTATTGCTTGAACATGATATTAAAATAATCATAGCTTACTTGCCAGAAGAAGCAAAAAAAATACAGTTTGAATGAAGATACTTTTAGTGGAAAATTATAAGCATTTTAGTTTTCAATAATTTTCCTTTCCACACACTTTTGCCTAATGGACAGAAAATAACTCTATTTACTGGCATAACTAACAGTAAGTTATGTTTACACCAGAGCTATATTGACGTAAAAATTCCTTTAGCTTTTGCAGTTGATTACACTATTTGGTGCAATATTGCGATCAACAGTATTGCGATCAACTTATAGTTTGTTTACGAGAGAGAGGACATTATTTTGCGATAAGGTCGTCTCAAATGCAGGTCTGCGATTAGTCTGTACAGAATAGATTTTCTTCATTAAATCACCCACAATCATTTTTCGCTTCTCGGTTTCACAGTTCACAGGTTATTAGCAGATTATCAGCATAATTAACCTGTCATAATGACATCCTGTATATAAACGAAAAAAATATGTATTTTACTGATTAATGATCAAAGATCTTTTTTCCTAAAGTTATATTCCTGATAGTAACATTAGTCATATTTTGGTTTTACATACAAAAACTACTCAAAATAATGAACATTTCATCATTTTCAATAATGTTTGCCTTAATTTCAAGGCTTCTCCAAATTTGCTATGGCAGCTAATAAATTTACCTTTATCAACTTTGAGTTGATAATCACCTAAGTGTTAATTTCAAGGCATTGGTCAAATGCATAAAAAATTCACGGATAACTTAATTATAAAACTCAAACGATACAACATTTCCAAGGATAAACATTTAGCTCCTGCAAGGATACAACTTGCAATAATAAATTTGAGTCTCTCGTGAAGATTGTAGACTAAAGCAGTGAATTATTTCCTGTAATGGCAATGAAGTTAAAAGGAAAAGGTATAATATTGTGCTCAGTGGTTCAACCACTATTAAAGCACCACAAGTTTCAAAAGTTTAAAAAAAACTGTTAGAATTTTGATACAAATTTTGTTTTTGCTGTTACTATTGCAATGAAAGAAATGTAAAAGTTCACTGTTAAAATTCATACATTTTCCACACGGATATTTTTTTTAAATAAAATTCTAACAACCAAAAATAACACAGTATAAATTACACCTATAGAGCATCAAGAGCTACAACATTTTAATGTTGTTCCTGTTAAATAAAATCTTAAATAAATAACTGCTATTTTATGCAACGATGACAGCTCTGCTGTATATTATGTGCGGGGTATTTCAATTTTACCTTCACTTACAGTCAAACTACACTTAAGGTTACCGTGTACCAGGGGGGGCTAGCAGCGAGGCCTGGGACCTAGTATATATGATTGCACATTTTAGAAATTTGGCCGAGCGAGACTAAGTACTGGTTTGTTTAAAATAAACATGGCGGACGATGGCTGACATGACGTGCGTTTGTGTTCGTTCAGAAATATTTTGGCGATTCCACGTCCAAACATCTATGGGAACGATTCGGTCGCTGTTTAACTGAACTTTGGTCATTGTGGGACACCATGGATGAAAATTCCACAGCAAACTCCCGTAGAGGTACGTTTCTCGAATGATTGACAGATTTCTTTACTTGTGCGATCATGTATTCAGGGATCCATATTCGTTTTTTCTCAAAGTCGTCAGCCGGGCAAGTATTCCAAAAAACATACTTGCCCTGGCAAAATTTTGGTTGCCCTTTCAAAAGTAGAGAATTATTGGGGAAAAAAAGGCGACAGAATGGCTACATGTTAAAAACGTTTGCGTTTTTGTTAACATCGTATAATGCATCGCGCTACAATGTACATGAAGATTAACAACGACGTTTGGCGGCCACGACCGTTATTAAGTGATTTGAAAGACGCTTTGTGGATCTTCATGGACTCCAGGCGAAGCGATGTCACAGTGCAGCCGGCATCTACAAAAACATTTTTTTCTGGGCCAGTGATCTGTCTAACTGGGACGCTGACTGGCAAATTTTGCAAAACATATTGCCTCCAGCCGAAGCAGTTTGCGATGTGGCAGACGATGATAGCAATGCAGGCACAAATTTCAGCCAGGGCCTGTTTTTCTGCCACGAAGGTAGGAAGGCACGCTGTCGTTTCTCCTTTTCATATTTCGCTTGTTTTTCGCCAGCTTCACTTTCACTTTTTTTCTTCTTGGCTGGAGGCAATAACGCCATCCAAATATCGCCACATGTTGTTTACACGATCAGCTGTCAAGCCACATTTTCGTGTTTGAATGCTGCAGTACATCAGAGAAATAACAGCGGTTGACAACATGAAAATTGAGCCTGCGATCATGCGACTCATGAAAATACCGCATTATCAAACATGGCGCCCAAAATTATGATTCGATCGCGAAAGAAAGCTGCAAATTTGTCTCTGTTTTCTGAAAGTTCCAGTTGGACGAGGAATCAATAGAAGGCAGGTACTCATATGCAAATTAAGGACTCAGATTTTACTCGTCCAAAGGACGAGTATTCAAGTTATTTTGGTCGTCCACATGATGTTTTGGTCGTCACGGACGACCAGACGACTGCGAATATGGATCCCTGTGTATTGCAGAAAAGCGGCAAGATCAAAGGGCACTGCCTGCCCCCCCTGCCGTGTACCTTCAGGGGTGTCTCAAGTCTAAAAAATGTAGCACGTCCGGATTAAACTCCAGATACCTAAAACCCTATATCAAATTAAAGCTTATAGAGCTGGCTATCTAAATATACTAACCATTATGTAATAAAATGAATTGTCGAATTTTTCGCGATGTCTAAATACAAGGGTCCGAATCAGCTTTTGAAAGCTACAACTCTGCGCGAATTATATATTTCGCTAATTTGATTTGTTCTCGGGTTTCCGGACCCAAAGCGCTAAAAAAACGTGTCGGGGATTCCCCATATTCAATTGCAGTGAAAAGATAGAGAGCATTTTCTAAATAGGGCGAAAAAAATATGTAGTGATCGCGCGGAAACGGCTCCCAACGAAAAATTTTTCCGAAATAAAAAATTCCCCGACACATTTTTGTTGTTTATATGTTAATCTAGATACTGTCCAAATTTGAGGTCAATCGCTCAAATTCCCTTTGAGTTGTAACTCTTTAAAGACGCCTCTTTCGGCCTGAAATAGATTTCGAGAAAACAGCGGGAGAAGTATTCACATTCCACTCACACCTCACTTCCGGTTAAGTCTCTCGCACTGTATTTCTCCGTTAATAATTATCGGATTTCCATAGAATTTTCTTTATATGAAAGGTCATCATGTAAACTACATATCTAAGTGGAACGTGTTTTTGGACCAATTCTGTCCTTTGAAGGTATACGGTAACCTTAATTGTGTTTCATTTAATGAGCTGTTGCCTATTTAAATGTAGCTTTTCACCCTGCGCCCGGTTGTTCAAAAGCCAATTAACGCTAATCCAGGATTAAAAGTTAATCAATCTTTTAATTTCTCTTGTATGAAAGTGTTTTTCTCTGCTGATGTTTTGTAAAGTAAATAAACTGTTAAAGATTAGTCAAAGTCAAAACAGAAATACAAAAAATATAAACAAAAAATCTCGCTGAAAAGTTGCAAAACTGAATCAAAATTTGTGCTGATCCTAGATTAGCTTAATTGTCCTTTGAACAACCCGGCCCTGGAATTTTTCCTTCATCTTTCTTTTAAAACCCAGAAAATGCCCAGGCAAAGCAAGGCCACACAAAAAGACAGGAAAACTGCTCCTGGATTGAAAAGAGTGTACAGTAAAACAGCAAGAATAGGCCAGGAGGTATTGCTGAAGAAGATTCTCTGAAGAGAAAGCTGCAGAGGTGGCTGTGCATTAATCTGAAACAAAATGAAAGGCAAAAGTTACCGTGTGAGCCAGCAATTCAAAATTTACTTCATGGAAATAAGCACTAACGAGTTTCAACTTAATTCCAAAAAGTATTGCATTGTTAATGGCCACACAGAAACTTGTGTCTTTCAATTTTTTTAACTTTGCCAATTTAATATTTTTTTTACCAAAAGTTAATTTTATTAGAAGAATTTAATTTACGCCAAGGCACCTCACTTCAGAGAAGAGATTAATTTATTAAAAAGCCAAGCATGTGTGACAATTAACTGTTAATGACAGAAGATTATTAAATAATTAGTTCAATGTAAATTAAATTTTACAACAAGCATCAGAGTAGTGTTCTTACATTTCACAGGGTTATGAAGCAGAGCAAGAACCTAGTCGAGAATGAAATGCTTGAGCTTTGCAATGGAGGTGACATTTCCAGTGGAGACCAAAATGGTCTTGAATTAGAACCCTTTCTTCCTGTTATGTTGTTTTAACCCTTTTACTCCCAAGTGTGCTAAGTTCAAAACTGAGGAAAAAATCTTGAATTTCATTTTGCAAAATTGTCAAAAATAAAACAGTACCACATGAAAGCACTGCTCAATAGCTTTCATTTGAATGGGTTTCATCCACAGACTTAAAAGTTAGAACCACCTTGTACAGCATAATAAACAGTGCCACATGAAAGTACTGCTCGATAGCTTTCATTTGAATGGTCACACACTAGGGTTTCATCCACAGACTTAAAAGTTAGAATCACCTTGTACAGCATAATAAACAGTACCACATGAAACAGACTCGGTACAGTCACATTTATTGACTCAAGACTTGACTCTGGGAGTGCAAGGGTTAAAAGCAGAGCAAGAACCTAGTTGAGAATGAAATGCTTGAGCTTTGCAAGGAGACATTTCCAGAGGAGACCAAAATGGTCTTGAATTAGAACCCTTTCTTCCTACTGTACATTCCGTATTTTGCTGTTTTAACTACATGAACCAAGTTAAAACCTTTATCACATGGTTGCTCAATCATAATTCATGATTTTTCACTTTAAGCTTTACTGTTCTTAGCCTTAGTCACCCAGGTGACAGCAAGTCAAGAGAAAATTATATCCAGCTGCATACATTTTTTTAACAAAAGGAAAATAAATTTCACACTGAAATGAGTTGCCTTTCAGGATCCAAAAATATTATTAATTTTAATAAAAGCACATGTATAAGCTTTCGATTCCATCATGGAATCTTTCTCAAGCGATTGAATTTGAATTTTTGTCACATGACTTGAGATGGTGAAAATCACGTGACAAAATGTCCAGGTAGATCGCTGGGAGCTCGTACATTGTATTCACTGCCACGATTTAGAGTGGGAGCCTGGCATTGTATTTAAATGGCCTCTCCAATTCTTCTCCTAAGTGCGTCATCTTCCCACACTATGATTGTAGAGGTGGAACTATCCAGGGTATGTCCAGTGTCCTTGAGGTGTTCACACACAGCGGTAATTGGCGCTCTTCTAATGTTGTTGTGCTCCTTAAAGCTAGTTCCAAAGGGTCTCGCTGTCTTTCTGATGAAATCCTTTTCACAGTCCTTGTACTGGATTTTGTACACCACACTGCAAATCTATCTTGAACCCTGCAAATCTTATCTTGAATTGTAGTCCATTACAGACCATCGCAAAAACATAAACAACAAACCTTTTCAAGTTCTTCTCCTTCATTAAACTCCTCATCTGGTTTAGATGGGATTTCCCCAACTTCCACCTCATGGGCATCGGCAAGTAGTTGCTGGGCTCTTTCAATCTCTTTCTGAATCTCGCGTCTCTTCTCTTCTGTTTCAAACACATTAGACAGCGGAGGCCTTGTTCTCTCTCTGTCTCGTAATGAGCTTGGTCGATAAACATCTTTCTCGTAAGCCTACAAAAACAGAAAAGAGGCACGAATAGCTTTTAAAAACATAAAATTATACGACTTTCAGGGTTCATACATGTACTCTTTTTCAGCAACAGTTTTCCAGTACTATAACATACTTGAACTATTACATATTAATTTTATTTTCATTTACAATTTCCTATGTCACCGGTAGCAGCACAATGGCTGTAAAGAGCATCAAGTTGAATCTACCTACAATGGCCACCCTGGGACAGAATTAACTGGCCGTTGAAGAGAGGTGGCCATTGTAAGGGAGGTTAAAATAAGAGTAAAGTGTATGGGTTGGTGCATGGTTGGGACAAAAATTCCTGTCCATCATAGAGAGGTGGCTGTTGGTTGAGGTTCGACTGTATTTAAGCTTGATTACCAAAAATTCTGGATACCAAGCCTGCAAATTAGCGCCGGTCATCGGACATTTGTCCAGTAAATTTGAGATTTTGACTGGCGAACGCTCAAGCTGGCCGGACACGCTGACCGGGCTCTTCTGTTACGATGTGAAATATGAAAAAAGTATTTTTTCACTCAAGAATGCCAAACATACTCTCTTGCGAATCGCCGGCTGTATTGGTGACTAAAAATATTCTGCTTTAGTAGCCACTTTGCGACTACATTTCTCTACGATTTAGATTATAAATTCAAAGATTAAAGTTCAAAAACAATTTATCTTGTCTTGTTTGGCTTTCAGTGCAGTCATATTGCTCCATCTTTTTGTTTTGCTGTAAAGATATCATCTCTCGACTTCAGAAAACTTGAAAATGGCTGCCGTGTTTAAGTCGCCCTATAATGCATTGCGAGCCCTGCGTTATTGCGTATGTCATGTATGCCAAATGGCAATATATTTTGTCTCTGGAAATGTGGCGATCGTGTTTTACAAAGCTTATAGTGGCTGGAGAGTCTCAACATGTTTTAATTTAGAGTTTGTGGTAAGATTGTTCGTTCAACCTAGCCTGGCGACTAAAAATTTGCATTTGGGGACTATTTTTTTCCAAAAAAAATCAAAAAAAAAAAATGCTCAGAATCGTCCAAAACGCATCTAAAAGACTTATACAGTAGTTTTATTATACTGAAACAGATTGTTCTCTCAAATGTTTAAATTAAGTGTGGGAAAAAAATTTTGTCCGACCAAACTGGCTGCATGTCAGGTCAAACCTTGTCCCTGGCCTGACATATGACAGGTTTATAGAAAAAAATTATTTGCAGGCTTGGGATACTGAGCTCACCTCTCTTGGAGACGCATTCCTAGCTAAGTCTAAAGAGTTTGCTCTTCTAACTCTGTCCATCATCAGGTGATTTTCATGAACATCATCACTGAAAGGACAATAAATATTTCATTTTACAGATAACACCAGAGAGATTTAACACCACGTTCTACATGTCCTGCAATGCAGGCATACTTTTGGGGGGAGAGCGCTGAACAGCCAACCTCAAAATGTAGCTTGCTGTTGATCCTGTTCATTATTTAATATTAAACATAAAGGGCAAAATTACTGAATTCTGATTGGTTAAGACAGAGGGCATTTTTCGTTAATTTTGGTTTGCCTGGGGCAAAATTACTTCGATGATTACCGACTTCCGACTTCCGAAATTTTACTTGGCCCCATGCAATTACCTGATGGATGCATGGATCATGTCTTATATCTGAGTGGTACTGCATCTAAGCTGTACTTCATGGTGTGAAATATGTTTTATTCATCATAAAACATGTGATGATTGTTAGCAAATATGCAACAATTTGTTGCATATAAGTTCTACAGTCACACAATTTCACATTAATTTTGCTCAAACCTTGATGATCTTGCAAGAGGATATTTTCTAACTTCTCTGTCAAATGTTCTTCTCTGTAGCGAAAATAAAAGAATAAAAGATGTACAATCATGTATTTGCAAACTTCTAGCAAATGAGGAACTTATGAGGAAAACTTCTGACGTACAGATGAATGTATGTAATATTATCACTGTCACAGTAATACCTTTTCCTGTTCATGAGCTGTTGCACTGAGGTACTTGAAAATATGCAATTTCCCTTTTGTGCAAACCTGCAACAACAAAACAATAAAATAAGCTCACAACGGACTTAGTTTTGGAGTGCTATAATAAATACTACAGTTCTACAATGTTAACCATTTTGGAATAAGCATTTGAAGGAACCATTAATTAAAAATACTGTGTTCGTAATCAGGCATGATCAATAAATATATAAAAACCGGGGTTGACGCTGATTAGAAGATTTTGGTAAAAACGTTTCAGTCACTTCAGTGACCTTCATCAGTTAGACCGTGAATGAAAGTCTAACTGATGAAGGTCACTGAAGTGACTGAAACGTTTTTACCAAAATCTTTTAATCAGCATCAACCCCGGTTTTTGAGTTGGCAGGTATAACATAAAGGAGAAGGTAGGTGGGAGATTAGTTATGATGGACAGTAACATTACAATCTTGCAATGTTACATGTCACATCATTACCAAAACATTCTGTTAGTAAAAAGACGTTCTCGCATCAACATGGTCTTGCCTGGCCAATGATTCCCACCACAAGTTGTCAATCATCTGAGTGTGTCTTTTCTATGGCCATTAGTTACTGATAAAATTAATTTTATTTTATTCTGTTAAAAACATTTGAAATATTGATATCTTATTTTGTTGATGTGATATTTTGGTTTCATAAGATTTTGAATCATGTTAATACAGGATGCTTGAAGGGCCATGGCTGAAAAAGTCGCAAGCGGAGGTTGGTTGCCCATTGCAAGAACCCCTGGGCAGGAGCCACAAACCCCAGCACAGAAA
Source organism: Desmophyllum pertusum (assembly GCA_029204205.1). NCBI lineage: Eukaryota > Metazoa > Cnidaria > Anthozoa > Scleractinia > Caryophylliidae > Desmophyllum > Desmophyllum pertusum. The sequence continues at coordinate 1,079,836 of MU825418.1, read as the reverse complement.
GGTGACCACCCCAGTGGCTGCCGGCTGCCCTACATGTACTTCCAACCCAGCCATGCCCCTGACGAGCCCACACCACTTTCCCCTGGGTATGCGTCCCACTGAACATTAGAGTTACAAAATATCCTGATATCACATACCTGAGCGGGAGGGGAGGTCAGAGGATTGTGCGCCAGTTCCAGCACTGACAAACTGGTTATCAGACGATAAGCAGGCGGAATCACAGACACTTTGTTATAAGAAAAATCTAACCTAACCAATTTTAATTTACTAAGTTCTGCAAAACAAGAGGATAGACACAAATTAGTCAAACAAGACAGAATAATCATGTGTATCAAATGCAGCAAGATTGTAAAAACACTATTTTATTATTATTAACATTTTTTTATTGAGGGTAACACTTAATATCAACAGATAATGTACCCATGGCCCTCAACTAGAAATTATATAAAACCCAAAATGACAAAAAATTATCATAAACATTAAATGTTTTCATGAAATAATCAAAACTAACTTTTCAATATTTATACTATCTAAACTAAATTATCAATATTAAAATTTATAATGGTTGAGCCTTTGACAAAACGAGTTGATTGATGTAGATTGCTTAACATCTCTCGAGATTGTTCCAAGCGGCTGCAGCAGTGAAGCTGAAGGTGCGTTTGCCAAATGATTGTTTCACTTTGGGAAGGATTATATTATTATCCGCATTGAGTGGATTTTGTAAAAAAACAAAAATTTATCAGTCAAGTTATTTTCTCCCAGAGACACCACTCTGGCTAAAATATTGTGTTCCTTGAAAATATTAACATAATATATGATTTCATTCATATATTCATCATCACATTATAATAATTATTATTTAAAACCAAAGCTCCTACCCTGCATAGCTGACGGTTTTGTTGGTGCGCGATGGCACAAAACCGCCAGCTACGCAGGCTACAAAGCTCCCTGATTTTTCCCTGAAGTTGAAAAGAGCCATTTTTCCTTGACATGGAAGCAAAGGACACCTTCTATACTGTAGCTCGCTCTTACCATCTGGTAAAACTTCTAAACGATTCCGCCGAAGGTTTAAATCCTTTAAAGATATCATTTCTCCCATACTGCTGGGTAGGTGGATTAATTCATTTGAACTCAAATCCTGCAAAGAGAAAAACAGTAAAACATGATAAGAAAAAAATCCCTCCACATTATCTTTTATTTTACTTGAAATTGTCAACTACACTGTATTTTTATGAGATACTATATATATACTAGTAAGTTGCATAACAAAGCTATCCTCCTTCCCGTATTCGTCGAAAGAATTCTACTCAAATTTCAGCTTGAAAATGTTTAGACAGACAGAGATAGGAAAACGATGTCTCCTCCAAAAATACGTCTTTTTGTAAATATCCCCTACTTATGTGTTTAAATCGTACTCAATTATTGTTCGATTGTAAAGTAATGTAAAATACATATAAATAGAAAGTGGTGTAAAGTTGTTTTGTGCAGGAAAGTGACAGTTGACAAATAGAGAATTAAAGAAAATAAATAAATAAGATATAAGTAGTTTAAGTATCGTATTGCAAATAGTGTAAGTATCGTTTTGTTAGTAGTGTAAGTCTCAGTAATGTAAGTAAGCATCATATTGTAAGTATCGCATTGTAAGTAGTGTAAGTATTGTATTATAAGCATTGTATTGTAAGTAGTGTAGGTATAATTTTGTAAGTAGTGCAAGTATTAGTATTGTAAGTAGTGTAAGTATTAGTATTGTAAGTAGTGTTTTTTGTGTTGCAATTAAAAAAAAAAAAAAAAAAAAATTTAGTAGATAGTGGTATGAAGAAAAATCAATTAAGGACGGTGCCTCCTTTTGTTATTGCGCATATGTTCTGTGCATAATTTCTCACGTCATTGGCGCGCGCACACATAGGAACATTGCGGCAAGTTGCTTCATGCTACAGAAACAGGATTAAGCTCCAGCAGTATGGACCATTTTGGCCCCAGCGCAGAACATAAATGTTTTCATTCCAACCTCATTCCATATGGGATAATGGCTCGCTCTTATAAAATCAAATTGTTAGGTACTTGATCTTCATACTCACCAAATCACATAGCAACGTTAAATGTCCAATTTCCACAGGTAGTGACGTAAGCTTGTTGTTGCTCAGGTTTAAGACTTGTAGAGGCAAGGAGCAGAGTTCTGAAGGAAAAGTGGTGATCTGGTTCCGTCTGCAGATAAATATTAACAATAATATTATTAAAATTCAAAAAGGAGATACATTATAATAATAAATTATTATTACCACCAGATCTGCATACCCCTCACATTTGATCCACAAAATCTTTTGCCAGGTATCTTTAAACTGGTGGGATATAGAATTCAAAGGCTTTGTTCATCAGAAGTCCTCAAACAAACCGCGTGTTTTGCGCCATATTTGCCGCATTTACAGCATGGCAGTTTTACCAACAAAAGGTCTCTGGGATGTGGCTACATGTAATTTAGGCAAACAACAACAAAACTTTATTTTAGCAAAAAACAAATACAACAACTCTCGCCGCACACAATAAGCTCAATACAAACAAGGTATTAATTTTGTAACATGCCCAAGGAAAACTTTGCAGCGTTTTGTCACTTTTTCCTTCGCGGATTGTGGAGTATTTGCCGCTAATGAAGCGACGTGTGCTACACGTGCATGACGTCAATTGAGATGCATTGTCTCTAGGTTTGACGCGTAATTACAAGCATAAATCCTAGTGTCTGTAGTTATGACGCGTCAATTCGATGCCAGCGTGAATTAGCTGTATGTTCTCAGCCAATGAGAAGAGAGATAGTGAGCAAAATGTATAATAATTATTGTTAGCAATTTCTTTGTTAACAGTTACCATCAGCCGTAAACATCAAGTCAAAATAAAATGAACTCAGCCGTTACAGGTGTTAATGGGTTACGGCCCTTAATGACAGCCCTGTTAAGTTACATGCGTCAGAAAGCTTTGTAGACCGAGGCACAAAAAAAATAAGGACGACCAGCCCTTCCCCTCTAGACTAGAAAAAATGTCAAATACCCTGAAAATGAGAGTAAAGCATTGCAAAATATTATGAAATACTCTTTCTCAGCAGGCTATCTGTGTTAGGAATGCACAGAAAGTTTGATTATTTTTCCTAATCAATGAGTTAACACAAATTTTACTTTCAATTTCACATTAACCTTGCTGTTGAATTGAAATCCAATATAAGCTTAATATCTATTACAATCGATTTATATTAAATCAAAATAAACAAATATACAACACATTGTTTTCCCCGATGAAACACAAAGTGTTCAAATGTCACGATAAATATTAACGGAAGAATGGACTAAACAAAAGATAAAATGAAAGAAACCGACCATTCCTTGTACGCTGCGTGTACAGAACTTGCCTGCAAGGATTTCAATTTCTAGTTTGTATCAAACAGTTGATCGATTCGATCGACTGTGATTTAATTCAAGTTCAGTTCATATTTATCTGATGACAAATTAAGATAACTGATATCTTGCTACTGCTAAGACTACCCACCTCAAGTTTAACACCCGAAGGAACTTCAGGTCACTCATTTGGGATTCTGGAACTCCCCGTATGGTGTTGTGGTATAAATCCACTTTCTCGATCATAACAAAGTCGCATAACTCAGCCGGAAATTCGGAGAGTTTGTTTCTCGATAGGTCTGCAAGATAAAAGACCAATAGTGATATTGCGAGCACTCAAACACTACGTCCACTTATGAACAAGAAAACTAGTACTTTTGAGCGACATAAAGTTCAATATTTGCAGCTTATAAAAGCTAATAGCTCACCTATTTCAATGACATCAATTAGCTCGCAATCTTCCGACGGATCCGGGAAATCGCGGAGGTTCTTGAGGCTCAAATTCAGCCTCCCCGTCTCCTCTGCTTCTTTGAAGCATCTCTCTAACGGCATATTTCCCGACATGGTCGGGTTTACATGTTATAAGGGAGATATTGGAACTTTAAGTCGACGTCTCTTTCGCCGACTCGGCGACATCTTGGAAATCTCTCAGCCTCGTGTCATCACTGCGCATGACTGCGTTACATTTCCCACAATCCTCTGAGGCATTCGCGGGAAAATTGCGCAGGAGAAAAATTTTTCATTTTCTCGTTTTCTCTATTTTTTTAATTTATATAAATCAGACAACTGGAATCACGGATGAAGGCGTCAGCTAATAAAGATATCAAAGTTATTTTTTTCACATTAAGAAAAATAGAATCCTGATGTCCGCAAAAGGAAAAATATTAAAACAGAGCTGGAACTCCCAAAACATTCAATTAATTCTAGTGCCCTGACTCAAAAAAAAAGTTTTGAAAAATGACTGCCGTAGCGAATTTGGAAAAGCTGACGTTTCGAGCGTTTAATAGCCCTTCGTCGGAGCAAAAAGAGCTATTAAGGTAATTCCATCGAAATAGAAGTTACACTGGGAAGTTTCTGAAACTTTCCCTAGTTGAACATTGTGATGTAATGTTTTCAAAATATAGAATAAAAAGAATAGGTCACCAGCCCCGCGGAAGAGATATAATCGACTAAAAATACCTCATAATTCCTTACAAAATCAACCAAAAACACGTATTTTTTCACGTTTTCAGTGATTATTAATTTCCCTGCACTGAGAATTGGTCTATACTCCTTGTATAGAAAGAAGATGATTACTAGACTTAAATATGCGAAAAAAATGATAGGTCACCACGCTCGTTAACGAGAAAATAATCATTTACCTCTCTGGCGAGCATAGCCACAATGAAAAAGCCGCCATGTTTTTAATGTGCGCGCGCTAATTACGCGCGAAATTATGCGCAGAAAGGATGCGCAGTGCAATACTAAGGAATGACCTTAAACGCTCGGAACGTTTATAGCTTTCCCAAATCGCTACAGTGGTTAATTTATCTTTATCAGTTCAAGTTGATAATCAACAAAGCACAACAGAAACTAATCACTTTTTTATTTATTTACTACGTAGCTATTTACGTTAGTATTAGCCTGTTCCAGGCTCTCGGATAGTGGGGACGAAGCGAAAAGGCGAACGGCCGCGCGAAGGTAGTCTGGGAGAGAGTTTACGAGAGCCTGGAACAGGCTACGTTAGTATCCTCTCTGCTGTCAAAAAATCATGTAGCTTTTCTGGAGAAATGAAGAAGGTCAGTCCCTACATCTCCCCGTGCCTAGTCCCCATCGGCTAACTGTGGCTGAAACGGTTGAAAAAGTTGACCAAATCATCCCGGCGAAGATAACGACTATTCCCAGGAGTTACCGCGCAACCGTTTCAACCTAATCCGTTGCGATGACGTCACCCGGAGGGAAGACCGAAAACAGACAACCTCGATTCCAGGCTCTCTCTCCTTTTCCTCTACTCAACGACAATGGAGGAAAAGGAGAGAGAGCCTGGAATCGAGGTTGCGAAACAGATTGACCGCGGCGAAAAAGAGGCCTAGGCACTATTAGAAGACGCCTCAAGTTGTGAGAAACACCCTGGAAATGAGGTGTTGTCAAAACAACAAAGAAATTTCACCCATATACCCGCATATACTTATAGCGTGCCTGGCTGAGGTAAACAAGCGTAAAGCACGAAAAGGGGGAAACTCTGTTTTATCAGAAGCTTATCACCTAGGTGATAAGCTTCTGGTTTATACATAGAGCTATTTTGAAGTTGGCATATCTTATTGGAAAACCTTGCACTTCATTACACTACTGATGCCTGTTTGGTCATATTTATAGTCAGGTAAGTTATAATGGCCATATTTTATTTTCCTCAGCTATGCAGATGACTACCTTCCACTAATAGAGACGCTTTTATAGCTTTGTACATTAAATTTCTGGGATGAACATATATTTTTAAAATTGTAAAAATAAATTCTGAACGATAATATTTTGGTTATTTGTCTTCTTAGGTGCTTGAATAAGCGCGTGACAATTGCCCCACATATTTCCTATAAAGCCATTCAATTTGAGGTCACACAACGATTCTCCTTAGCGTTACGTGACCTCAACGTTAAATCTCCTTAGCGTTACGTAACAACAACGCTCCTCTTTAGCGTTACGTGACAACAACCCTTCTCCTTAGCGTTGCGTGACAACATAAAGAACAGCCTTGTAAGCCTTCCATGTTCACGCTTTTCAAGCGGTATTTTAAACAGTTCAAGAACCAAAATCTCATTTCCAACCTTCATACATTTCTTATAGCGTTAGTAGGGAGAGTTTGATTTTACATCAGAATAATTCCCTATGGTGATCAGGTCTTTAATTCTCCTGACCTGCATGCATATCTTTGTACAGATATTCTGAGGAGAAAGCAGATGTACATCACTGTTGATGCTGACTGGTTAAGGTACAGAATACAATGCTACTTTATGTGTTTGGATAACCATAGATCCTTGAATAATAGCCCATAATAGCAAAATAATCACACCCTTCGGAGGTAAATTATAGTCAAAATATTATCTTTGCTCAATAAAAATATTTCCCCCTCCCTGTTTGGCTCGATTACAAGCCGCTGTTTACGAATTGAGCGCGCTCCTCCCCCGAAGACCAGACTTGAGAGAGCGGTGGGAATTGAGGCTACCTCCCTGTATTTCAAACTTGTGAACAACTGGCCTGGCTGTAGAAAGCCGATTAACACTTAATACTGGATTAAAAGTCAATCAAGGTTTTAATTTATCTTGTGTAAAAGTATTTTTCACTGCTGTTTTGTAGATTTTGAGGTTACTCCAAGTCAAAACTGAAGGACAAAAAATATAAACAGAAACCTTCACTGAAAAGTTACAAAACTGAAATTAATATTCGCGCTAATTCTGGATTAGCTTAATCATCCTTTGAACAAGCCTTCTTCCACCTCAGCCCCCCCCCCCCAGCCCCACCCTACCCCCAATGGGGCACAAATAATGAAAATAAGAATATTGCCCTGGCTATTACTCAAGGAAATACAGTATTGAAGTCCTAGTCAAGCACATATGTGTTACTGTTAACACATCACTAAACCTTATTTTGGTGTCACAGGGAAATATATGCAAAGCGACTAGAAAACTATACCATGTATACGCAGAATATAGACATACCCTCTGTACCTCAATAGTCTGAAGTGTCCATCATCTCCTCTCCCCCCCCCCCCTCTGAGGAGCCAGGCGAGAGAGACGAGAGACATCTCCCTTGTCCTGGCCCCTCGGGGGGTGGGGGGTGCAGGAGACGGCTGACACTTCTGACTAATACCTCACTTACATACATACGTTACTAATATCATTAAGTAACCTGTTCTTTACATTTTTGTATTAATAGCTTTATAGTTGCACGTGACAAGCAGTGAATAATCAGCCTCAAGCTCACTATCGGCGCTGAAGAACAAAACATTATTTTTTCAAGATGCATCCAGTGGCTCCACGTCGATTCTTATAAAGATCGTATTAATCTCTTATATAATTTCTAGTTCTGAGCGTGTCCAGGGAAACAAACTTAGGGCAACCGAATCCAAGACTCTTAACCTTGTTTGGCCTTTTAAAGTAATCACTGTCTCTGTCGCAAGTAAGCCTCCAAACTTTATTCTGCCGCGCACTCATGTCGTCATCTTGGTCGATAAGAACAAAGTCCACCCGCTGTTGAAATGGCCATGGAAGTATGGCATCATATTCTCCTTTCATGATGACGACATAAAGAGACAGATGCGTTCCTTTCCCCTGCCCGAGGCCATTAAGGAAAGCCTCTGCTCTTAGCTTGTAGCCATACTGTCCTGTGTAAAAATGGCGGACTACAAAGTTTTTCTTTTTCTTTCTTGGTGGCCGATTGCTGAAATAACTGTGAGTAGTTGGAGATTTTCCACAGGAATTTTCCATTTGTGCACACATACTCCTGCCTCTGTTCAAGTTCTCTTATTCTTACATGGGCCAGGTCCAAGTGAACTTGAGTATTGTCTTGAATATGTTTTTCCATCTCATTACGTCGTCCCTGTGCATGCACCAAGAGTATCAGTGAATTACATACAGTTGAATTCACATAAATAGACAGGTTTTTTTCTGATTTGATTTTATTCTCATCTCCATTAACAGAAAGAGACGAGGTGCCCCAGGACTGCAGATTAAGAAGTCCAGATTTGAGAAGCTGAACATGGTCTGGTATAGGTTAAGGGTTTCAGAGTCCCAGTGGTACATCTCCACCCAAACATTCAGAGTACACACACCTCCCCACACCACCCTCCCCCCCCCCCCCTCAGGGGTTTTGGGCAAGACTCTTTAATCTGGAAGTGCAGCCTCTCTCTCCATCCAAGTGGAGAGAGAGTATCCAATCGGCGCGGGTAGTGGTACCAGCAAACTGTGTCAGGGCAACCTGACAAAATGCTGGGGGGGGGGGGGGGGGGGTAACCTGCGATGGACTAGCATCCCATCCAGGAATAGTAGCAATACTCCTAGCAGCGAATCGTGTTACAGAAACCAGGATGAGCTTCATTCGGCAGAATAAATCGGATTCTCACCTTAAATTTACACCCAATATCAGTGTACTGACAAGGTACAATAGCCAGAGGACAATCTCCGTCTACATCCACATGTGTTGACATCTGTTACAATAAACAAAACAATTATTTAAGGAATGTGATAACCACCATGTTATTTCTTTCAAAAAAGAGCTGTTGATGTCACATAAATATACATCCCCAGCTGGCATATAATTATCGCACAATCAACCAATAATTTTAATTAATGTCAGATCACTATTCATCTTACCTAATACCAACAACAAACAAGTGCAAGAAATGACTCTGGAGTTGAGGGGGTGGGGGTGTCAAATAATTTTGGGATATAACATTATTTTGATGAGGTGCATTTATAAGAGCAACTTTTCCCTTACTCTACCACCAATGCTGCCTCTGCTAGTATAAAACACAATACACAGAAAACCGCGTCATTACCTGATCTCTTGGTATGTCTGTTCTTCCACAGTTGTTGACGCACTTAATAGGAACTCGTTTGCAATTTTCCAGATGAGTCTGGAAGAAACAGGAAACATTTTTAATTCAGTGAGAAATGCAAAAAAATAAAAACAAAAATATGAGGATGTATATAAATGGAAAGGAATTGAGTGGGGCTACTATATTTCAGTGGGAGACTAGTTAGTGCGTTGGACTCCGGATCGAGCGGTCTGTGTTTGAGCCCTGGCCTGGGTCATTGTATTGTGTTTTTGGGCAAGACACTTAACTCTCACAGTGCCTCTCTCCACCCAGGAGTATAAATAGGTACCAGTGACAAGATCGAGTGGTCTGTGTTTGAGCCCTGGCCTGGGTCATTGTGTTGTGTTTTTGGGCAAGACACTTAACTCTCACAGTGCCTCTCTCCACCCAGGAGTATAAATGGGTACCAGTGACAAAAATGCTGGGGTAACCTGTGATGGACTAGCATCCCATCCAGGGGGAGTGGCAATACTCCTAGTCGAAACTGGGAATTTATTTTTATTTAATTTTTTTTTTTTTTTTGGGGGGGGGGGGGTGGCCGGGGTAGTGACGTTGATGATAGACATACTTTTGGGGGTGTTAAAAGGAGGCACAGGGAGAAGCACTGTGGAGACATGGAATGACAAGGACTGATGATGATGACCCCCCTCCCCTCCCCCCTCCCAAATCTGTAAGAACTGTTTTAACATAACTTACAACATCAGATTTACCTAGCAAGCTGTAAAGATAATTTACTGGTGTACAATTTTTGTATACTTACAGGGAGGTTAATAAGTTCTCCTGTCCAGTCACACTCGTTACCACTGTTGTAACATTTCACTGTTAACGACAGCACTGTTCTTTTACACGCTCTATCAGGGTACACCTGCAATGCAAAAACAAGTTTTAATAGTACACTAGCGCATGAATATTCTTCCAAAGACTTCTCAAACTCATTAATAATTCATAAAGGAAATCGTAACTGTGTCAGTGGTTTGGATACCCAGTCTTATTTTACGATTTTATTTCTCTGTTTACTCCTTAGTTTTGTTTTGATTGAGAAGATATATCAAACACTCGAGACAATGTTTCATCGGCTATCCAAACACCTCGAATGTTGTCAAAAATCCTCCGCTGTGTGTCATATTTTCAACTCTTTTCTCGGTGTTTGGATATCCCAATGAAACACTGTCTCTCGTGTTTGATATATTACTCCAGAATATTGATTTTCGCATTGATTTCTTGGTACAGGACTTAAATACTTTTTCACTTAGCTTACGCCTTTTTCTGTTCAGATTCTGATTCAGATACCCTGTTACTGCAGACTCTTGGCTTGCTATTTACGGACTCCAAACTATGTCCAGTCAACTCTTGTTATAGGCAGACACCCTCGGGACATCCAAATGCATGCGAATCTACATTACAAATTATGTACATGCAATAGAGACTATTGATCCTGTTTTTAAAGCTAACAGTGTGAAAGGTTAATTTAAATTAAATCTTAAGATCAGAGTATTCCATTACTCAGTCACCCAGATCATAGCCAGCCAGATGAAGAGCTAGGATAATATAGTACTGTTGCTTCTAACACAATAAATATTTAATAAGTGGAGTTAATTATCGAGGATTGAAAGTTAAGCTTGCCAAATATTATGTAGGAGAAACTGCCTCAAGTATATATATATAATGTGAACATAATCTACAAGTTATTGAAGAATGTAATTTGTGTTAAAATCACGATAACATTAGATGTTTGTGGTGAAATATATAAACATTTTACAAACTAGAACTGCTAAAAATTTGTGCCATTAGTCACAAGCGTTTGGCAAGTAATATTTTCAATTTTGGGGGGCCTGTAAAGTCTTTTTTTTATTAAGCTATTACATACCAGTTAAAAAACATTAAATCATCTTCATTCTTGATATTATATTGAAAATGAATATTAGACAATTTTGTTCCCTGACTTAATGCTTGAAATCTACACTTAAGCTTTAATTTGTAGCTAAGTAAATCAATATTAAAATAAAAATCTAAGTAAAAGGTAGACCATATATATACTTACATTAATCAACAAGCATATAGTACATATTCTATACTGTTTGCGCTTAATTCCCACTTGTAAATCTCTTCCCATAAGCAGCTAGCTGCATGCATGTATACCGGTAATTTAAGATTTGGAGTTTTTCACAGACAACAGACAATGGCCGGGTTGTCTGCAGTTTGTTGCTTAATACTTCATTGACATACAGACCAGACATAAACGTTTCCCTAATAATAATTATTATGTCTGTGAAAATCCAAAATATATGAAATACAAAATCAAAGAACAGTGCCTGCTGTTACCTTTACGAACTAAATAGACTGTAATTATTGAAGCTCCTACAGTTTCTCAGACAGCCATGCTGTGATCAGAATATTACTCTCTAGAGTTTGACATGAGAAGGCCATTGTATTATTTTCTACTACGTAGCATCCTGTTATTGTAATTTACCAGAGTTGCATGATATTATTTTACCAGTTTTTTTATCAGATTTAAGATAAAAAGATTTTGACCTTTAACTTGGAAACTGACCAAAAGAATTAATAAATTAGTACATATTACCGCTAATTATTCTGGAATTGAGATACTTCCAGGGCAGGTGAAAAGATGCTGTTTTGATTGATACAATCAGAGCAAAATGTAGAGTTAGGTTAAAGATGGATAAAGGAATCACAGACTATACTGTCATCATATAAAACCACATAGCAGATGTTATAAAGATCAAGTGAAAAACACAGACAAATTAATACACACTGATAAGCCACAATCTTATCTCGCTGGTTGGTGGAGTTAAAGCTGCTATCTTAGAAAGCAACAAAATGAAATTTGAGTCCAGTTCCCAGAAATTGCATGCAGTTAGCTAAACTATAGCCACAGGAGCTGTTGACGACAGAGCTATAAAGTTAATCCCTGAAATAACTTGGTGACATACTTATATTAAAGCTGCTTATTCCAGAGGTAATATAAAAACACAGTTGCAGTCATGAGAGGTCAGTCAAAGATGTCAGACAAGACAAGAGAAGTCTATTTTATGCCAAAAGTTTAATAAGCATTCGCAAAATGATTATTTTCATCCCAGGGGGGTAATCCGGATTTAAAGTGACGGGGAGGTGCAAAGGATTTTTTGGGGTTTGAAATTCACGATTTTGGGATTTTTTGGGGTAAGAAAATTTTGGCAAGTATTTTGGGGATAGTTTGATTTTAGTAGGGATTTTTGGGGGGTATTCAATTGGTTCGCGGTAAAAAAAATGTTACCGTACGTAGTGCTACGAATATGTAATGCTCGCACACTTGTTGTTAAAGGGGTTGTTTTAATATTTACGGCTCGCATTACATTGCTTCCGTTCCAAGTTCGAAAATTCAGCATGGGATTTTTTTGGGTTTAATTTTGGTTCAAGGGATTTTTTGGGGTTTCGATTCAAGCCCTAGGGATTTTTTTAGGTTTTAATTATGTCCCCATTTGCACCTCCCCGTCACTTTAAATTTGGAGTTAACCCCCCTGGTATTTTCATACAATTTGAAAACAACATCTACAGGGTGCTGGTCACTTTAAAAACAAAATAAATTAGAAATGGGGCATCTTACGAAGATTAATAGTTGAGACTTCACTTAGGAGTTTACTAATCAATAGTTAAAAAAAAAGATATTCAGCGCCTGGTGGGGACTCCCATACAAAAGTGATGAGGAGATTGTCGGAAATTTTGAAAGGAGCCACTAAAAGGTATCAGAATCTCATTTTGTGGGCATGGCTTAAATTCATTTTCACCCCTAAGAGCCGTACCAATTTGTTTTCTGACAAGTAGTTCCTGACCAGTGTCTAAGTCCCACCCAATAAGTGATGTACAGTGGAATTTCCATTTCTCGAACCCTCAATTTTCTCAAAAACCCCAATTTCTCGAACCAAACGTTGTTTCCCTTGGACTTGTTTTCACTGTAATTTTATCTCCAATATTTCAAAGTTTCCGATTTCTCAAACCAATTTTCGTTTCCCGTGGAGGTTCGAGAAAAATATTGAAGTTCCACTGTATGTGTTTAAGTTAACCTATTGACTACTAAACTGGCCAAAACCAGCAAGGCGCAACGACCCCTGAATAAACATAAACATTATTTTAAAAATAAACTCTAAGTCCTACCAATCCGGGGTTCAGGGCTCAGCATGGCTAAATAAAATGCTGCCTTTTTATAGACTCATTTATTTATTGCCGTAAATTTCTTTTAACAGTGCACTTGTAAGTTAACTTTATCTGTAGGTAAGAGAAATTTGTTTGTACATGAAGAAAATTTCCATTGGTTCAAGAATGGTAATCATCATGTACTGTCTGCTTGACAACATACTGATATATAATGAGTTACTAGTCGATCATTCTACAAATTATTATTAATAATATAAAACAGGGGCGTAGCCAAGCCTTTTTTTCCTTTTAAGCCCCAGATGATCATGACGGGGGGCTCTAAAGCGAGCGAATCCTATTTTCAGCATTCTCCATGAGATATTTTGTCAAAAAATCGATCTTGATGAAGTGTAAAATGGCAGGTGTTTTTAGTGCTTACAGCAAAACGTTATATATCTCGGTCTCGGCCTTACATATATATATCCTGGCCTTAGTACACTAAACAACGTTTTACAAAAGCCGACATGTGCAGCAAGAAATATCAGCGCAAGGACCAAATCTGGTAAGGAATTGATCATTGATTGCGATATGTGTGGAATTCCTCGGGCGGCGCACCATCTTGTAATAGCGTAGAAATCGTGAGAGCGCAATGATCGGTTCAGTTTGTTTTTGGTTTCTCTTGGTTGTTTTTCTTTTCTCACAGAAATTCCTGTTAAGCCCGGGCTTAATGGCTTAAAGGCCCCTGAAAAATATTGTCTCCAGCCCTAGACAGCCTGTGCTTACAATAATACTATTTTACAAAACATGCAGACCTATAGCCGGCTCCCACACAGGGACAGTCACAGCTGGAGCACTAGGTTTTCTGCTTTGGATCCATGTTACAAACCCATTAAATTATTGGACAGAGAGAAAATGTAAATTTTCATTCTTTTAGAGTCCTGACCAGCCGGGCTCTCTGTTCTGGAAACCTAGAGCCCAGTACTTTTTAGGCCAGAGTGCTGGCCGAGCCCTGGCCCCTGGAGCCCCTTTGCTGTTTTACAGAAAGATTCAATCGAAGAAGCGACCCTGTTTACATGTCAATTGCGATATTGATCATACACAAAAGTGTCATGGCAAGCATGTGACTGATTTGAAATTCGAAAGTCATACTCATAGTCAATCTTGTACTTGTACTCCGATCTGAAGGTCGCTTTTGCTGAAGCACCTGAAGAGTTTCCAATACTAAGTTATTTATCCAATCAAAAACTAGTGCGAGCACTCATGAGTACTCTGACAACAGTCACACCAGCATGGCTCAGTGAGGATATATTGTGTTGCTTAGCGACTTCAGAGATGAAAATCATCAGCTCAGTTAATTCTCACAGATTTATCAAAGGCTTAGTGCCTGTTGAAACATATATTGTTTTTAGGCAATATGAATATTGATAAATTTATATTTAGCAATTTCATAAGACCTAAATTTCAAAATTTCCTAGGGAAACATGCCCTCTGACCCCTCTTAGGTTGCGCATGCTAACACCTTCTGTCTAGACCACTCCCCCCCCCCCCCCCCACCCCTCCCTACCCCCACTCTCTAAAACCTGCTCCATGGTCCCTAAATAATCAACAAGGAGAGGACAAGGATGGAAAGAAGCATTTGGAACATTTTCTCCAGTCTGATTGGAAGAGGCTGAAGGTCGCTAAAAGAAGCTCCTTGGCACACAGATGTCTACAGTTTTCCCAAAAGGTCACAAATCTCACTGTAATCTGATTAACTCAGTAAAAATTGTGCAGGGAACTTTGCATGAACATTAAAATCTAAAAATCTATCCTGGGTGAAAAAGAGAAAGGGGAGTATGTCTATAATTTGCAAAATGAAGTTAGCGATCCCATCAAGTTATAGTTTAAATGCTAACTCGCGCAAATTATTTGCTTTTCCAGTGTATTAAAAGTTTTTATACTTGTGAAGAGAATGACACGTTTCCCTGCTAGCAGAGTCTCCTTTTACGTTACCTTTTACTTTACGTTACCTTTTACTTTTCTCAATAGGTAAAGTAAAAGGTAACGTTAAACGAGACTCTGCTAGCAGGGAAATGACATATGTTGGTGAGTGACCTTCTTGCACCAGTTGATGGGCAAATAAAAGATTACATTGTTTGGTTTGGCTCTCCATAGCACAAAATAATCGTCCTAAAATCAACAATCACAAAGAAATATTATTGTCCAAGCAATTAAGCAACAAGATCAAAACGAACAGACCGCAACTTTCGAATTTCTTTGCGATAATTTTAGTCACGCGATATTATAATAATAGCAGAGTTAATCGATTTGATGCGAAAAACTCCAGGATATTCAAACTTTATGTTCGATCCAGCAGCTTTTATAGCTTTTCCTGTATTTATTTATGACTATTCACGAAACTTCTGTGATATTCTTGTGTTATTATACACTTTGCTTGTAATGAATGAATGCCCGCGGACCGTGAACAGATTCGACCGGACACCGGATATATTTCAATTGATCGTGAAAATTTAATATTTTTCTCATAGTTCTGTGTTTATATATTTTTAAATATGAACCTTTATATAATTTGTTCAATCGTACAACTCTCAAAAGTTATACTAAATGCCGTTTTGTGCGATTCCGTAGTGCGAAACCAAGACCAATTTTAGAAAAATGCGGTTGAATTGCCACATTGTCATTTGTATGGTCTGAAGAATATCCTCTCGGTCAAAGATTGGATCAAAAACAGTGATTTTTAGATTTCGTTTCGTTACCACAGCACGTTCTGGGCTATTAAAGCTTACTATTATGCCAAAGTGTGAAAAAGGGAAGGATTTAGTAATATTTCATTGAAAATCTATACCGCTAATGTCACAAACATATGTCCGACCATGCCAAACAAATGACTGCTTTTAGTTTTACCATGTTTACAGCACGTATTCAAATTTTCTACCATATGAGTTGAAAATCTTACCTTTTCTCTCGTTAAAGTTCTCCGGTCAATCGGGCAAAACGCTGGAGGTTTTCTGGAAGGAAAATTAAATAAATTATTAAGTGTGCCAGCCTTATATTTCATAACAGAACGATGTTTCGCATATTACTTACCTCAAAATTGGCTCAAGGCACGACTCGCAGAATCGATGTCCACAGTCTCTCGTTTGTACGGGATCGCGGAAAGCGAGTTGGCAAATGGGGCACAAATAATCTGCAGATATAGGACCGACAAAATCTGCATCATAACCTCCCATTTGCGATCGGTTTAAAGGAGCAACCGACGGCTGGGAAGAAGTATAATTCACGGAGGTCGCCAAAACACCGGTCGCCATCTTTGTGTTTATGCTCAAAATACGAGGTTAATAAATTATTAATAAGTTCGCGATTATCCGATAGGCGATTACAAACTGCCGAAGAGACGAATATTATTTTGGGTTTTGCATAATGTCTATTTGCCTCGAAAAGCCAAAAGGATTCATGTCTTTCTTAGATAGGAAAGAGTATTCTAGACACAAAAAATATTAACTCTTCCAATATTTAATACAACCGTCTGAAAATCAATCAATTTTAATTTCATTGTCTATTTATTTTATTAAAAATTCTTCATCAAAATTCACATTTTCTCTGAATTGAAGTATTTAGAATAATTAAAACATATTTAGGCAGCATTAATGATACGGATACGGATGTAGAATTCATGAGAATGAAAATCGGCACGGGTACGATATTGACAATATATTCATTTTGTCTCTCCACAACTTCATTCACTTCAGTATCACATAAACTGACTCGCTAAGCAAGCAAGGCTGTTGTCTTGTTTTATTTCACCATTCTGGAGTAAAAACAAATGCAATGCTTTTTCTTTTTCCCGAGAATTAATTTTTCGCGCAAACCCACCAAAGCGCCTCGAGCCAGACAAGGAAATATTTTTCGCGATATTGGGCACGCATACTGAACGCTAAATTAATATATGTTTTTCGTTAAATAGGTCAACTAGAGCTGACAAGAAACGGAAAAAATCTTGTATTCTCCAATATTAAAAGCGTACCTAAAGTTTTTCGTAAAGTTACGAATGCAAATCGAACGAGTGCACACGAATGGGTAGACTTTCTAAAAGCCCTTTCCAATTTCGTTGGTTTTGGTTCTCCGTTTTCGCGCGTCGCCCGGTTTCGCTCGAATGGGTTCCTTTTTGTGAAACTGACAAAAGAAAACCCATTTCTTGGTCTTTCTTTTTTAATAGCTTTGCACCAAAGAGTTTCGCTTCCGATATTGATTAGTTCAAGGAAAATAAAATGTGTTCCGTTTATTCCCTATTTCTCAAACTTTGTCAGATTTAATTGTAAGATGACAAATTGGCATTTGCACTTGGCTGAAAAGCAAATGGTACGAAGCTACTCCGTAGGTTTTTGGTCCGAAAAAACCTCACCCAAAGTTTCGGGTTCGATATTGGACGGTATAACTTCTTCAAAGCTGTAGCAGGTAAACTATTCGACAGAAGTCCTTAGGGTACTTCGTGAAAAAGAAAGAAAATTCGTTCTTGTATGACTTCAAACAAGAAAGTCTTGATTTAATACATGTAATAGTCACTTTGCAGTTTCGCCGCTCTCCCCGCTGGAAGAGGATGAGTATTTACAGGCCTTCCTTAGGGGAGGGGGGAGAGTATCTATCCCTCCCCCTGAAAAGCCTGATACTCAGGCTACCCGCCGACACAGCACAACAATTCTCTTCACAAACTAATCGCTTTGTATTGTAGATCGATCTGAGTGAGATTTCACTTGGATGCAAAAGAACTAATTGAGGAGTAGGCTTCATTGGTAAATAAATAAATATCTAAGTTTTCCAACGGGTTGGTCATGGTAGCATGTTTCTAAAGAACTGAATTATGACAAGAATTCACTTTAGGCAACTTTAGTTTTATTGATTGCCATACGTTACAAGCATAAAGAGTAAACCTTTTCCATGCACAAATTACTATAACTTCAGTTGACTACTAAAAAACCTATGAACAACTATTTCCTAATGACACGAGTGATGATAACTCATGCGAGAAAAAAAATTCAAATTAATCTACTCTGTCTCTAGCTAAACAGATATCACATAGAAACAATGTATTACATCAAATCAAATTAGCCTATATATGTAGCCTATATATGTCGCCGTTACATTGTTTTTCACTTAATATACAGCATCTTTAACCCTTTCACTTCCAAGAGTGCTATAAAGTTCAAAACTGAGTAAAAACACCTGAATTTCATTCTGCAAAATTGTCAACAACAAACAAAGTACTGCTCAATAGCTTTCATTTGAATGGTCACACACTAGGGTTTCATCCACAGACTCAAAAGTTACAGCCACACTTATTGGCTCAAGGTTTGACTCTGGGAGTGAAAGGGTTAATCAGGGGGGGGGGGGGGGGGGGCTAGCAGCGAGGCCTGGGACCTAGTATACATGATTGCACATTTAAGAAATTTGGCCGAGCGAGACTAAGTACTGGTTTGTTTAAAATAAACATGGCGGACGATGGCGGACATGACGAGCGTTTGTGTTCGTTCAGAAATATTTTGGCGATTCCACGTTCAAACATCTATGGGAACGATTCGGTCGCTGTTTAACTGAACTTTGGTCATTGTGGGACACCATAGATGAAAATTCCACAGCAAACTCCCGTAGAGGTACGTTTCTCGAATGATTGACAGATTTCTTTACTTGTGCGATCATGTATAGCGGAAAAGCGGCAAGATCAAAGGGCGCTGCCTGCACCCCCTGGGGTTAATCATTAATGGAAACGGTCCTTGGAAATTAAAGTTCTGAAAGTAGCGAACCCCGGTCCGCGAAAGTAGCGAACCTGCAGAAACATTGGAAATAACAGAAAACAACAAACTGTGGTTCTTATTCCAAGGACAATACATTACTCTGTTCAGTACAGTCAACTCTCTCTAAAGCGGACACTCTCGGGACCATTCCTCAGTATTGCACTGCGCATCCTTACTGCGCATAATTTCGCGCGTAATTAGCGCGCGCACATTAAAAACATGGCGGCTTTTTCTTTGTGGCTATGCTCGCGAGGGAGGTAAATAAACGTTTTCTCGTAAACGAGCACGGTGACCTATATTTTTTATTGCATAATTTTGATGTTCAAATTATCCTCTTTAAGTTGAAAAAAATAACATAAAAACATTTTCGGAAGAAAAAAAAAGATATCGCTAAAAGCGTGCACAAAACCGTTACTCGTGGGTGCAAGTTATGAGCTTGAAAACATCGATGCGAGGAACGTTTTGAGTCAATGTCGTTTGAATTTGTGTGATTTTTTTCCACAAATTATATATTAAATTGTTCCATATGGTCAAGACTTTGAACGTATCAAGTTTTTTTCAAGTATTACTTTAAACTTTGCTTCTAGCTACCGCGAAATGTTACGTGAACCGATGAAATAACAACGCGCGTGATTAGTACCAGTACAGGCATAAATGGAGTGAAATTGGTCCATCATATCTCTTTTGCGAGCACGGTGACCTATCTTTTTTATTGTATTTTTCGAAACAGTGCTTGGCAGGGAACATTCAAGGAAAGTTTCAAAAAAATCGTTCGACAACTTTTATTTCTGAGGAATCATTAGAGTTTAGAATCATTAGAGTTTAGTTACAGACAAACAAGTGAAATTCGGCCGGGACCAGCCATTCATGTCCGCCTTAGAGAGAGGTCCGCCTTATAGTGGTGTCAGCTTAGAGACAGTTGACTGTAAATTATTTTCAACAAGTGTTATCCTCATTCCTTCGAATCCACAGATGGTACACGTAGGCAGCCGACAGGAAAGGGCGGCAAAATCCGAACCTAACGAGAGTCGTTACATTTTGTTACGGTATGGTTGCCACTTGTGCATGCGCAACTCTGCGGCAGTAGCATCATATTCCCAGAGGCCACTACAGTCAACTCTCGCCTTGCGGAGACCCCCTTATTACGGCACCCCGTTATTACGGACTCCCGCTATTACGGACATAATTCAGCCCTCCACTTGGCGAAAGCTACAGAGGTTTTTACTGAAAATGACTCCCGCTATTGCGGACTCTCGCTATTACGGACTCCAATCTACGTCCCGAGGTGTCCGCTATATCGAGAGTTGACTGTACCAGTATTGTGATTTTGGTCAGGCATGTGCGAAGCAAGGATCCAAGACTATAATTACAAACATTGATTCTTCCGACCCTGGATTCTCCTTTTCTACCACGGCTGTTGCTGCTAGAGGACAACATTTTTCATTTTGCAAAACAAATTTGATCAGACTGTACTTTTCGAGTTTTGACAATCATGAAACTTCTGCTTTAGCCGATGTAAGACCCAGGCTAGTATACAATAATATACATTACTTTTATACAATAAGGTCACTTGTCTTGTAAATAATGAGTCTCCAAACACTGAGTCGGGGAACAAGTGCCGTTTTTGGCAAATCTTCGTGGAAGGACTCGAAGAGTTTCCGAATCTTTTTATCCAATAAGAAACTAGCGCGAGCACTCACGAGTACTCCGAAAGCAATCGCGCCAGCTAATACGTCATGTTGCTTAGCAACTTCGGGGACAAACACCGTGGGCTCAGTGCCGTTGATCCTCGGACGGAAAAGGACATCACAGGGTTTTTCTCCGGCTGGGTGAAAATGCTTTTTTTTCTTTTCAATACATTTTTGCGCTGCATTCTAAATGGAACTCAGAGAAAACTGTGAACTGGTCTATAGAGTTGTGTGATTGCCACCAATGAGTTATCCCTTAGCACTGTCTGTCCTCTCCCCTCCCCTCCAAGTAAAATATGGCACATGCACTATCTACCACCCAAGAAAAATTGGATCCCGATTTCTCTCCTTTTGAGGGACGTGAATGTACAGGCTATCAAGTGCCCTGAATTGATATAACGAAAAATCGGGGTCTCAAAATTATAATTTCATTTTAAAAAAAAATTAGTTTAAAAATAATAAGACTATATATTCGTAACTAAATGCCTGGATAAAACAGCATGTTTAAATTGAATAAATAAATCATTTACCACCAAAATAATTTTTGACGGTTTCAGGCTTTGGATTATTGTTTGGCTTTCCCAAGAAGATTGTATAGTTTACGTTCTTGACCTGATTTAAGTTTGAAAAAGATGAGATGTTGGAACTTAATTGCTGCTAGAAATTAGAACGGTTTTCAATTGAGTGTTGAAAGTAATCCGGAATTGCTTTGGTTTTGCTTTACTACTCTCTGTGATTGGTTAAAAAACACGCGCCACCTTCTCAACCAATCAGATGTAAAACCAAGACCAATCGCGACTTGGTCACACGCGTTTTCCCGCGCTTGGCGCCGGTGACGTGTATTTGCTTCGAGTTCTCATTGGTTCGTTGTGTTATTTACGTTTGTTGTGATTGGCCATTGTAGTTTTTACGACACTCAACTGGAAACCACTCTAAAGAGTTTGAACTATGCAATTTTATCCATGTGCTACTCAGCTGTTTTGAGTAATTTTGCCAGGAATCTTGGAGCCTGGTCAGAGCCAAAAAAGATGTTCTCCTGGAGATATGCTGGCAGACTCAACAAGACGTCCTCTGAACCAGGACTTCTGGGGTTAGGACTGTACTCAATCTCGTCAAATTCTTTGTCATGTGTTTAACCTAAACTGTAGACCTGTAAGGATCAGAACAAATCAAAACTGAATATTATATTGTATTTACTCGAATAAATGCCTTACAAACTTGTCGGTACCTTAGAGAGGGCGTTTATTCAAGAGGAGGCGTTTCTAAATCGCCACGGGGCGTTTATTTTTCAGGAATTGAGAAAGACATGTTGACGTTTTTATTAATATAACAAGAACAGTAAATCCTGGTTTAAGTGTCAAATAATTTTATAACACAAAACGTTTCGGCTGAGCCCTTCTTCAGTGTGATAAGATACGCATACAAAAACCTAACTGTAAGCGCGTGCACTCGCGGAATGCACGCGTAAAAAAAAAAAACAGTCCAAGAAAACTAAAATAGTCCGCTCGGTCTGAGCGTGGCAAGCTCAAAGACTAGCCTCGTTTCTTGCTGCGTACGGCGGGTGTACTACCGGTACAATGTTTGAGGCCACTGTCCACTGGTGGGAAGCTGAGTTGAAATGTTCAGCTACGACAACCCGGGAGACTGGTTGCGAATACTGCGCAGGTGCTCACTGAAGCGTTCTCGGAGATTTGTTTTTAATTTTTCTTGTCCGAGTAAGCAGACGCCGTTTCATTGTTTCATGCTCCCGGTCGGAGAAAGCGAAACGAACTGTGGAGGTCTTTTTACTTAGCCTGGAAATTGTCGGTTGAATCTCTCATGTCTCTTCTATTTTTAACAGGGGGAAAATTGAGCGCGCAAAGCTAGAAATGTTTGTTTGCTCAAACTATATGGAAATACAAAATTTATGATACTTACAGTGAGTGGTGTTTGCAGTTGGGAAAAATGTGCAGTTGAAACTTTGAAAGGAGCTCGCGTCCTCACAAGTGTTCTCTTGTGACAGAGATATTCCCGTAAGTTGAGAGTAAAACTTAATCACACTCTTCTGGTCTTCAATCAGTTGCTAAAAAACAAAATTTTAGGAACAGATGAAGGAAAAAGGCTTTCAGTAACCTATATATACTATAAATACAGCTTACATTCAACTGCATGGTTAAGGAACGTTAGTGTACCCATCTCCCCGCTAAAAAAAATAGCCCAGTTATAAATAAGCTCGCCTACTTTCCTTACCGTGGTTATATATGTCCTCACAGAACATTGTTAAACTGAACTTTAAACCACATTAATTTCTTTTCCATTTCGTTATGTTCACAGTTTCGTTGACGTTATAGTCCGAATCAGAAAGTGTGAACACTTTGATTTAACGCTTGGAATTTTCCTTTGCCAAAAATTGCTTTTCTGAAAAAACAGTGTAAATTTGAGTTCCCTGACTATTCTTCTTGCGGTTTGATCATGTCAAAGTTAAATCAAAGTGTTCACGCTTTTTCGATTCGCCACATGTTGTTACTTAAGGTGACTCCCTAGAGTATTTACCAATGACCTATAACTGATATGAGTTCGAAAGGAAACCCCAGTTATTTTGTCTTTGATTTTTTGTTCCCAATATTTACCAGTAAGGAAACTGATTTAATTACAGTTATTTATAGGTTGTTACTTTTTTCGTTGGAGGTCGTTGCCATGGCAACACAGCATCTAAAGAATGGCACATTTTTGCTATATTTTCTCTTTATTCCTTTTTTTGTTGTTGTTTCTTTCGGTGAAATTTCTTCAAATTTTGCCATCTTATGAAACTGAGTTTGCCTGGCATTTTGGAGGGGGAAAACCTTGTGGTTTTTCAGACGATTTTGCCAATATTACCTCATTTGTTATTTTAAACAATAAAACTTACTTGCTCTGACAAATTTCCTCAAAAAACGCGTCATGTGATAGGTAACGTTTCTGTCTTGATTGTGCGAATTTTCACAAAAATTACCGAAGGAAATGTGAGAAAATCCACGGTTAATTTTGAATTTTTTGACCATGCTGACGTCATAAAAATCGGAAAAACACGCGCGGTTCGAGGATTTTCCTTTGAGTGCGCGCAGATTACTAAAGCTTTCGTCAACAGCGCGCGCTCGGTCATAAAACTATAGGGAGTCTCCTTAAAATATGTTTTTTGTTCACATTATATGACTAAAATTATCGATTTATTGTCCAGTAAAATGGAAAGCGTATCTTGATACTGCTGCACCAACTTGTTTCTTATCAGCTCATTCTGAAACATCTTTTTCGCGCGCGTTTTCTTGCTTCGCGCGCGTTTTCTTCTTCTCGTCTCGCGCGCGCCCCTCGCGCTATACAAAGTAGTATAAGCCCGGATTTTGATGAAATAAATTATCAATTACCAGTGCCTCTTTCTCGTTCTTTCCAAGAGGTTCGCCAGCAGGCTTCTTTTTTCACTCTGTTCTTCGTCATGTTTCTCTACATTCACTGCAAATACAATAACAAAAAGGCGTAAAAAAACAACTCTGTTCTGTGTCCTACCCTCAAAATAGGAATATGGCCTCTGAAACATACACATATTGACTAATTTTGACATGATCTTTCTGTTATTAAATTATTTCTTCAGTTATAGGCATTTCAATTTTGCACAAGCTTGTGAGGTTCCTATACTATTTCGCGAATAAATAATTAGCGCATCGTGAAACTCTGCGGTCCCTAGGGATGCATTAGTACATTGCGGGCTCCTCCTATAAATAAGATGACCACGTTGTAATGATTTCACTGAGAGGTTCGACCCACTCTCCTCCCTCCTCCCCTGGTGTGGTTGACAACCCTTCTTGTATCCTCGCTGTCTACCTCTTACCACAGCAATCCACGGATCTCTCCATAACTTAGTATCACGATGTGGTAAGTAATGGTCGGTGAGGATATAATACAAATGTCTTAAATTTGAAATAGTCGTAACTTTGCAGCTAGGCTCGATTTCCGCGCTCTCTCGAGTCCGGTCTTCGTTCCTCCCCCCTCCCCCTTTGGGGGATGAGCGTGGGCTCATTTCCCGAACAGCGGCTGGTATCGAGCCTACTTTGCAGCCGTTCAACCAAAAACGTTCAAACTTCCCACGATAACATATTTTGCAGTGCTTGGTAATGTAATAGCATCGATTTCTTTGAAAACCTTGCCAGACAAAACAAATTTCCCATTTTCCAGTTTACTACTATCGTCTGGTAACGGGCGCTTTCGGAGCGCGAAGCCTGGGTACGAAGCAGGGTTTCCCTCACATTTTATTCATTTTGTTTTTATTCTATTTAATTTTCTAATGATTCTTTTTGTATTCACTCTCTATCAATAAGGTAGCAAAAAGACGATGGAACAATTAAGTTTGTTCTCAGTTAAAAAATAGGGTTGACCACATCGACTCTACCACTTTGTCAAAGCTTTTTACATTGCAAGTCTTTTGTTTTAGGACTGGATCGGGCAAAGTCCAGGAAAATTTCGTCGTTTGAAGTGAGTTTTCACTTGTTCCGTGCAATAACAAGAACTATAAACTAGTAGTAATCACAGATTAAGAAAATGCGTTCGACAGGTCAATCTCAAACAGAGGATGGTTCTCAATTACTTTCGGGTGATATGAAACCTGTTGGTCTTGGGAACTTATTGGGTTGAAATAGTCTTTTCATTGAGAATTGTGTCAAGGAAGTATAATTCTGAATGGGTGGAATGATATTCCTGAATATGCATCAATTTAAGTTGTGTATTTTCTAATATTTATTGTAAGTACCGTTCAAGTGTCTCTTCCCTACCCCGCCCAACCCCCAACTCCCCACACACCTACAGAAGGGAGCCAAAAGTGAAGTCCGAAATTGTGAATAAATCGGTGTGTATTTCCTGAGGCTTATCATATTTTGTTCAATCTGTTTGCTTGCTTCGTGAGGTTGAAAGCTAATTGACAGTGAAGACCTGGGAGATAGCCAACCCAATAAATAACACTAAATATAACATTACATTTATGGACAGGTCATGTTGATGTTTGTAAAAGAGAGGTATTACTACCAGGCACAAATTGCAACGGTGACATTTATTTAAAAACTTGCTTGAACATAACTTTCTAACAAATTTTAACAAAACAGGAATTTGGCATTAATAAATAACAGTAAGCTTATCTCTTTGTTCATAATATACAAATTCGTACACCTTCCATTGTTTATACCTCTAAAAGTAGGTAAGCTTATATTTTACACGCTTTTACATGTCTCTGCAATTCTGCACGACTCATAGGCATAGCATTATTAAATTTCGAAAGGTTGAACTAGTCTGATTCGGTCTTGACTATACAACTGTCTAACGTAAACCCGAGCTACACAACTCGGTGGGTTATATATTTCAACCACAAATCATGATCATCAGAGTGAAAATTATGACACAGTTCGTGTTGTTTTTGATATACAGGCTAGAAGACCGTCGAGCGGGTTTGACAACAGAGCGCCGAACTGCGGCTTATATAATTTCGTACCAGGAGTCGTACACAGCTCCTTAAAACATGATAAATGTTAGCTGCAAGGCTTTTGAATTCCATAATATGTCTAATTTGAAAAAAAAGTAACTTACCCGACGTTGAGATTGCTCCAAAATACGCAACATCCAACACGAGTTGACAAAACAACAAGATCCCAGGCTCTATCCCTTTTCCTCTCTTATGTATCTGGGAACGAGTTTGATGACGAAATGTACGCAGGGGCCAAATGCGTGTCGATAGAAACATAGCCGAAATCTCAAAAAAGTCCCGCTTGTGTGAGAGAAGGCGAGAGAAGACTGGAAATTAGTCTGCGATCTCTTCGTCGACCGCAATAATTCCTTCTACTCCAGATTCTGACAACATGCAATTTGATTATGCTCTGTCAAAAAGTGAAACTTGCTACGCGGCACATGTGAAATAATCATTAATTATGCAAAAAAACTTGTTCATTTTTGATGATTTTTCCCCTGGATAGAAAAATGGCAGAGGAACAAGTTTGTTCTCAGTTGGAAATTCAAATAACAACCTCTCTACGACTCTACTTCCCCTAAAATCGAAAATCGAAAGCGTTTCAGTGAAGAGTCAGCCTCCTCCTCAGGCACTTCGCATTTGTTTTTTGCGATTGGACGAGCGACTGGGCACGAGCCCGAAGCGCGAGGGACCATGGGAAGGGGAACTCGCGACCTTTCGCCTTCCCTCCATCCTTTGCGCGCCCATTTTCTTGGAAATAAGAGAGACGTCTGGGTACGAGGCTGGTGAAGAGTGTCTATCAAGGGAATTTTCCCTTATTTGGCAAATAGGGAAAATTCCCTCGATCGAAACAAAGAAATGAACAGAAGTCTCCAAAAAGCCGAAAATGTCGTCCTAAGTTTTAATTTGCGAATAGCGTTTTTATTAATTTCAAACAACAAGAACTATAATAATTCATATCTACTCCAGATTCTGACAACATTTGATTGTGCTAATAAATTGTTCAGGCTTTGCCAGACTTTTTTCTCAGAAACACGGCACATGAAGCGGGGATTTCCCTTCATATCAATGTTCCCTACTGTGAAATATAATGATACACTGAAAAACGTGTTCAATTCTGAAACTATTTTACATTTATTCTATATATTTTTCTTGATTTTTCTGGCCTGGATAGAAAAATGGCAGAGGAACAAGTTTGTTCTCAGTTAGAAATTCAAATAAAACCTCTCCACTTTTTCTGGATAGAAAAATGGCAGAGGAACAAGTTTGTTCTCAGTTAGAAATTCAAATAACAACCTCTCCACTTCCTCCAAAATACAAAATGGAAAATTCGAAAGCGTGTCTGAAACAAATCAGGGAAAATTCCCTCGATCGAAACAAAGAGAAACGACCGGAAGTTTTCCTAAAATATATTTAATATCAATAAAGAAAATGTCGTCGTAAGAAGCAAAAACTGGTTCAATTTTCTTCCAACAACGAAAAGTATATAAAGTCATACTTTATTTTAATATTCCGCACATTCTGAGGTGCGCTCGTGAATTTTAATATTCAAAGCATAGTTGAAAGGGAAACTTGCTTACGAGGCACATTGAAGAGGGGATTCCCGTTTGAAATTGTATTTAGTCTACAAACGTCCAAAACTAATTCAGGTCAGTTCTGAACTTGGTCAAAACTATCAAACATGGGTGACACGGCAGGCCGATCATGGCAGAGCAGCATTCCAGAGACTGCAGGATGACCTACCAGAAGAGGAGAAAACGGAAATATGGGCAAAATGATCACGTACATAGCTGATCTGTTCCAGGGTGGATGGAACCGTACGTCAGGCCCAGCAGAATATTGGTGAGCTAAGCGCGGTGAGCCAGCATATGGAAACGATCGAAAGAAAGCTGCAACAGCTAACAGACTGCGGCAAAGAAGCGATTCTTGACGTTTCTTGAATACCAGAAGCAAAATACCACACAAGCAATGACAGACTACTATTGCGACAATCTAAATTTATCGCTGGAAGAATTGTACGAATGTGTCGCGCAGGATAAAATCACCGAGCACGAAAACACTAAACAATTGATCGTGGATTCGATCAAAAGTTTCCACCAAACGAAAGCAACAAGATGATCACAAACATGGTGAAGGGGTCGGCTTACGTGGCGGCTTTCCAAGTAGTGAAAGATCTACATGGCATGGAAGACGATTTCCAAAGCGTCCAATCTCATCGTGGAAAATCCACATCAACTCACTGTGATCAACAAAACCTCGAGAGGCTGGAAAAGATGGTCATCGAGTTTTGGATCTGTGTGAGAGAAACCCACAAGACAGACGTGTTGCCAAAAATGATGAGAATTAACACGCTGTTCACATCAACTCTAAGCAAGATCAACAACTTGAAAGTCAAGATTGACGGCCAAATACAGCGCCTAGATCTCCTGGCAGATTATTCGGCAGTTGATGGCGTTGTCAATATTGCTACGGCTGGCTCACATGGATTTCAACTGTGGCATACCTGGTCCAACCTTACTTCCTTTACTAAAGCCTTGGGAGTGGCGTCGGTTGCTGTGTTCACGGGCCTTGCGTTTGCCAACTACAAAGTATTCTGTCTATCGCGGGATACATTGCAAGATCTGCGAAGGGATTTCAACGAAGTAAAACGTCTGCAAGACATGCTACAAGATCTGCACGACCAAGCTGAACAGGCAATCAACGAAATACCGGAGTAACCACCAACATCATCATCATCATCATCATCATCACCATCATCATCAATACAACAACAATAACAATTTATTCAAAAACTTATTAAAATAATATATACAAATAAATTCTTGAACAGGAAATCCAAAGATCAACCTGTGTTAAGGATTCCCTAACATAAAAATCATCATCGCTCGTTGAGAATTTATTGACCGCAAAAAGCGGGCGAAGGGAAATTCCCCCACAAAGAGATTTTACTTTCAATTGAAAAAAAAATGACATCATTTTAATTGTGTTTTGTATTGAAATATTCTGGTAAGGGGTGGACCATTTAACTTGGGGGGGGGGGGTGGGGGGTATAGGCGCAAATTTTTTTTCACTCTTTTATGCGCAATAAATTTTTTTCTCTGGGCATTTGTGTGCATGATATTTTTTTTCTGAAGTTGCATGTTTCAGCCTATCAGGTAGTGCCTTGTAGGAAAAAATTTTCCGGCAGTGGTCTTGTGCACTAATTTTTTTTTTGACACAAGTGTGC
Source organism: Desmophyllum pertusum (assembly GCA_029204205.1). Lineage (NCBI taxonomy): Eukaryota > Metazoa > Cnidaria > Anthozoa > Scleractinia > Caryophylliidae > Desmophyllum > Desmophyllum pertusum. Next base: position 1,050,592 of record MU825418.1, on the reverse strand, counting down.
TTGCAGGATATTTTTTTCAAAAATCACCCCACCCCCGCCCCCCCCCCCTCAGAAGTTGAATGGTCCACCCCTAATTCGATAGTGAACGATTTATTTGATCAAACTTCACTTTTTTGAGTACAACTAATAATATTATTGTAGAAATTGATAACAAGAATTCATTACTTGCATGATATAGCCTATAATACTGTTGTAACAGTAGAACAAACTATCTCATTTTCAGAGTGTTCATTTGATGAAGTTAAGTTACACTGAAGTTATAATCAGTATCTGACTCGTTCCCAGTCCTCTCTTATGAGAAACATGTTAGATGCCGGGAGGAGAAAGTCTGCGCTCCTTCCAATCATCCCCCGCGTCTGACATGTTCTCATCATAAGAGACGACTAATATATAGCTAGGGGATGAGTCAGCATTCGGACTTAGCCTCCTCCGCAGGCAACTCCTGGGTCTCCGGAAAAGAGAGCGGGCACTGACTGGGGCCGAGGCGAGCGTCCTTCCTTTTCCTCTCTTCCTGTGCCCCACCCCACTCAGTCATCTTTTTGTCCTCCGTACCTGTCTCTCACTCATGCCTTTATGTAAGAGTTGCCTGCGGAGGAGGCTAATTCGGACTATGCAAACCATGTTTTACCAACTTTGAGCACTGCAGTAAATATTTAACAATAATATTTATTATTAGATTATTCTCTTTCATTTCTATGATGTGATAGTTGATTTGGCCGCAGTTTTAGTAAAAATCATAACAATAATAGCAATAACTCTAAATCCTCCTCTGAAACTTCGGTAGAAACGAAAAGAAACCGCAATTTTGTAGATGACCTCCAGCCACTGCACACTAATGGCTGATAGTATACAAGTAGCTCAGCCAATCAGATTGTCTCTGATTTGCATTAGTATACCAGTAGATTTTTACTAAATATTATTAGACAGTTAACTCAAGTGTGTATAGTATCACTGTATATTTGAGCTAAAAACTAAGCAGAAGCGTGACTGTGCTTACAGTAATCCATAGCAACTAAATAACCAAACTTGACAAAATAACTAACTACACAGGATATAAATTTTTTTTTAAATATAACATGAATGTACGATTGAACGTACTTGTTTAGCATGTTATTTGTACGCTTAACTAGTAGTCTACTGACTGAAGTAGGAATCACTATGTATAATAAAGCCTTATATGTTAGTTGCAAAATTAGAGCTTGTACTATGGTCATTGGAAATGTTGTTACCTTTTTCTTTCCCTCATATATTCCAGTTGCTCCTTGGTATTTTCAAGCTCGCTGCGCAGTCTATCTACAGCTCCTTTCTTAATCTTTAGCTCTTCACTCAGAAGAGAGTTCTTCTGTTTTTCCATGCTCAGGCTGGACTTCATATTACTCACAAAGTTGTCGTATGCTGTTCAAGAAGAAAGTACATGAAAAATTAGCATGCAAGTGCATAATTTATTAATTACATAATAACTCCACACCTCCCCAATCTCACCTCCCCCCCCACACACCCCTATTAAATAATTTCATCACAGGTTGACACCTACCTCTTACCAGTGGTGAATATCTTTTATACCATATTTCCTCGAATATAATTTCAGCCAAAAGGGGGCACTTATTCAAAGGAGGGCGCTTATTTGAGGGGGGCGCTTATTAAATTTTTCTTTCAATGCTGTAACTTTATTTTGGCTAATTTTCTTATGGAAAAAATCTACAACATTATCCATGTAAACATGGAGATAGAAATAAATGGAAGTGACTTTAATTCTCCTATATTATATTGATGCTGTTATATAAAAGATTATAAAAGTGACAATAGAAACGGGCTTTCCTTGTGATATCCTTACTATTTGAGGAAGAGGGGAGGGGGCACTTATTCAACGGAGGAGCTTATTTGTTATTTTGGCCAAGGAGGTGGGCAATTATTAAAATGTATTAGAGTGTGCGCACTTATTCGAGCGTGGTTGCTTATTCAAGGAAATACAGTATACCATTACACAACCCTCAAGTGTCTTCCAAGAACACAACACAAGCACAATGATGAGGCTTGAACCAGGACCTCTTGATCCAACAATAGATTAGAACAATTAAATGTACATGTACCTTTTACATTTCTTTCTGCGTTCTGTTGAGCCTGAGAAATGTGTTTTGCAGTTGCTTCATTGCAGACACCAAGGTGAAGTACTTGTTCTTGAAAGGGCTCTTGCCGTCTGACTGAAATAAATAAAATAATAGAAAAAGAAAGTCTGAGTTTGAATTTTTCAACAGGCAATGTAGAATAAAGAACTTTCAGCACCACTGCCATCAATCCCTGCCCTGGGAGAGTGCGTAACCTCCCACCAATGTGCATAGTCCTGGGCCGGATTCACGGAGCCCTCTTAACAATAGCCTATATTGTTAGAATGCTTCAACAATTTTGACCATAATTATGCTTTCCTATCTCACCAACCTTAGCTTGTTTCATGCTCTCGGTTGGTGGGGATGAACAAAACTTAAAAGTGGGTGAGCGAAGGAAAAAACGAGGGTGCTTTCTTGGGCTACAATGTAGTGCTGTTTCCTTTGCTCGCGCTCCCCACTAACCCAGAGCCTGGAAACAGACAGGCTACACACTAACCTTAGCATCTGGCATTGCATCCTCTTTTTCATTACTTTGTCTTCTGCTCATTTTCCAAAGTATATCCTCATCACTTTCAACATCTGACGTCATGTCAGGATCATTCCTCAATCTCTGTTGTATTAAAGCTGATCTCTCCTAAAGGAGACCTTGCCTTAAAGGAGAGCGGCATGCACGTGTATTCTCTCTGTCGATACCGACTTTGTCATTCTTCTTCCATTGGCTGCGGCGCAGTGCACTGTAACTCCTGATCCTTGCCGCGATGCAACCAGCAGGAGTTTTGAGAACCGTCCCATTATCATTGGGGATAGCAGTTAAATCAGATACACTCTTCTCCAGAGAGGGACTTCTGTTGTTATCAATCTCTTTTGTATTGTTCATGTGCTTCTTGTTAGATGATGACAAGGTTGTTTTTATTGTTGTTGTTGTTGTTGTTGACACGCCGTTTTGGTATCCTGCTCACATGATGTTTACTGGATTTTGTGCGGCCACCTTTGTCTTGGGTTATAGTGTTATTGACTTCTGGCAGGGCGGCTTCTTCAAGGATTTTGGAACATTTTTGGTAGATCTGCTACTGGCAGCTCTCTAATACATAAAATGGAACACAAATTACAGATAACAACTGACATTTCAGGCTGCAACCTTGTATTTGACTGTCTACAAATTTATAATACGACTACTCCAACCAAGGCCACCCAAATTCTTGCAAATTCTTTGCAAATTGGCCAATAGCATTCAAGCGTTGAACAATAAAAATGGTCACAGATTATTGCTTCTGTAGTGTGCAGTTTGCTTAGATCCATAATTAAATTTGCTAATTTACACGGAATTTTGTTGGGTGGTCTTGGTTGGAGTAGCCGCACTGTAATCCTTGTTCTAGTTCTGAAAGGACAGCCACAGGCAGAAAAATAAATTATCTCGCAATTTTGTTGTGCCATTGCGAGACCATGGCCAGTTGATAGAAATGTTGATAACATTGGCCACAATCATAATTGCAAAAGTAGAACTTGATTCCACTTTGTGCAATGCTTGCTGCAACAAAAAGCTTGTAAGACATGTTAATTTCAGGGTGTTACACTAGGCATTTTGGTGCAACTTGTGTTGCAAACAAAATAATTGAAGGGCGAGGTGGAAAAAGGGCATTATGACAATATAATTCTATTGTCATTATGACCTCGACAATATTGTCATTATGCCCTTTTTCCACCCTCGGCCTTCAATTATTATTGTGAGACAAGTTGCAGGAAAACTGAATTGCCTAGTGTAATGCACCTATCAATGTTAAGCCCCAGGGTGGAGGGGGGGGGTACCCTGCGAGCAGAGTCGCTTTGGAAGATCGAAGGGGACTCTGCTCGCAGGGTAGGGGGCAGGCAACCACAGGGGAATTGACATTGAAGGCTGTTACCTGGGTCGGGATTTTGACAATTTACGTGCCCCCGGGGAAGGGAATTTGACACAGCAGCCATCTTGGAAAAGTGAAGAGAGCCTGGAAACGAGTACTCCGCCTCTGAAAAATACCCAATAGTCCATGGGAATTTGAAACATGCTTTTCCTTGTACGATAAGATTGTTTCGCAAATGGCACAATGGAAGAAAGGAAGATGAGAAAATATGCTTTAATTCTTGTTATAGGAGTGTTCACTGTTTATCAACATTTGTTGTTATTCAAATTTGGCCAAACCATTAAACAAAAACTCGTTGTTTCAACAATAGTTCTCTGGTTGGCACATTAATAACAATAGGTGACGTAACGAGAAACATCGCTATAAAAGGCATTGCTTCTTTTTACTTCTGCTGGTCCTGTGAGAGGCCAAATTGTAAGGTGGATGTTTTCTCGAACACATTTAGCTTCTGTAATATGTCTTAGTTCGCTCCCTAAGGTTGGGAATTTGATGCTCAAGTGATGCCCAGGGGTGGGGAAATTGACTCTGGCATCCCTAAAAATGTCAAATTCCCCTGGGGTTGCCCCCCCCCCCCCCCCCCCCCCCCCCCCCCCACCGGGGCTTAACATTGATAGGTGCATAAATCAAGACGTTTTTCTGATCGAGTCCGCCATCCTGAGCTGATGGAATTGTAGAAAAGAGATGTACATGTCATGAATTTAATTGGTATTGGGAATTTTGGGGTTACTTTTTTTCTTTCGTTGTCTCTCATGGATCAGGATGAAGATTTCAGAAAGAAGTGTTCGCGATCGGGAACAAGTTTTACTCCTAAACTTTTCACTAAACTCTTACTCGTGAAAAAAACTTGTTCAGATATATTACAGATATCAAGGAAAGTTTTTCTCACCTTAGAAGGCGGTTCTAAACCTTTCCCCTCGTTTTCTTGGTCAATGATCTTTCGTTTCGCAGAAGAACGCGTTGGATATCGTCGATTCGTAGACTTTGAAGTCGCCGGAGTTTCGTCTTCGATTCGCGGTCTTCTCTTCTGTTTCGTACATGATCGCGTAGCCACAGGCATTATTCCTCTACATTTGAGATGAACGTTCTTTGATTATAAGTACATCGACGGTAAGCAACTCCTGTAATCTTTCTTTCCGCAATCAAAATTTTTCGAACATAACAATCGTTTGAATTTGCCTCCAACGGCGTGTCATTCCCAGGTGTCGTTGCGGTCTTCGAAAAGATGTCAAAGCTAACTTAGTGGGGTAGGGTTGGTTGTCTTTTCTGCGCTTTTATTTTGAGAGAAAATCCTGAAGCTATCTAACAGTAAAAAGCAATATTTATGGCATTTTTAGACAACCGAATAGCTGTTATTCTGTTATATGATGAACTGAGTTGAAGTGATACAGTAAAACAGGAAGCGCATTTTACGGTTCACCCCTACATGGTTGGGAAGTATTCTCGTCCCACGCGGACGAACATAACAATGCGAGTTGTATTGTTGTCTGCAGGTTGTCTTTGTAGAACTTCATCCCCTGTTATATTTGAGACCGCTTCACGGAAGAACGATGAGTTCAAACACTTCAGCAAAGGTGAGATGTAACCCATACGTCTTTTTTATTTGGTGTGAAGATCCTGGATGGTTCAAAGATTTTGTTTGAAGACATCCCTAAAGGGTTGACCCTTAGATAATTTCTTCTAAACGTGTCTAAAGGGCTAGGGTCGATCTTTCTTCTACTTGAGTCGAAAAAACAGCCAATCGAGTCGCCGATTCGCGGCTCAAATTCGACTGAGATGGAGAGAGAAGAAATAAAACTTCTGGGACCAGGGTATTAACTCTTTTCAGCTGACAGCTGTATTTTTAAAAGCTACTTGCAATGCTAGTGAGTTTGGATCACCGACGCCCCTATGGTAGTATTAAAGGGGTATTAAAATAGGTTGCTTATGGGGGATAGGGGATCTGAATGTCCCACTTCCCGTACATTGATTCTGGTTCCCGCCCTTCCTTTAATAGTGGATTTGATTTCTTATTTCTCCCGGTTTCCGCCACCTTGGGTATCCCCCCCCCCCCCCCCCGGAGAGGGGGGGTGGGTGGGATAACTGATCCTAAAAGGTACTAGCCTATGAATAGGATTCGCCCGGCTCGCACGTCATTTTCTTTCAGTACCCCATCCCCACCGCGGAGCCTATTCATAGGCTAAAAAGGTACCTGAATAACTATAATAGTGGTCATTTTAGATTTTATCACCCTAAGCGGTACCAAACCACGAATTTTAAGCCCTAATAGGTACAATGACCACCCCGTCATTTTTATATGAAAGTCCCCCCGAGTATTCCGCTTCCCGCCCTCTCTTTTCCTGCCTCCCGTAGACTTCCCTCTCCCCTTTACTCTCAGGCTCCCCCCCTCACATCCAACTTACATGCTGTGGTATTAAAACATGGCCTCGTGTCATTTATAGCCAGCCCTTCACGAAGCACTCAGCAAGGTTTCCTGGTTGGTTGGAAAGTGGAAAGGAGAAGGCTGTGGTGTCTATCCTACAATCTCGCCATTCATGTATGGTGAAGAAATTGTGTTTGATCATGTGGGACAGCCAATGCTCTCTTACAAGTAAGAATAAAGGACATCCCCAAAATTATATATTTTACAGGGACTGTGAGGGGGAGGGGCTGGGGGGCTTTAGCCCTTCCCCCCCCCCCCCCCCCCACTTTTCTAAAAAATAATAATAATAAAAATTTCCAGAAGTCGTTTCACTAGTTAACGTTTTTTACTGGAAGTTAGTGATAAAATTTTCATTTTGATCTGCAGTAGTTCGCAACAGACAAAAGTTGCAATGATCATTAGCAAAGTAGACGCGATTACAACTGAACAAATATCAAGAGTTAAGATAACTTTGAGTTGACTGACTTTATGCTATTAAGCAGTTGTATCTTGCGTTTTATAGGGAAACGTTTTTATGACAACATTTTATCGCCATAGATACTTTAAACTGAGAATTATACACAGCTCACAGACATCGCGGGAACACTGGAGTCCTGCATGCACGATAACCAACAGAGAAGCGCACATGGTAGAATGAGCATAATGAACGAAGGCTTCTGGCTGTTGGAAGAAAATATCTACAAAAAATCTTCGAAAAATGGACAACTCTCTCTGAATTTAAAGACCGGATAATAAATGTTTGATTCTTGTATTAAAAACAGTCGCTTTTTAAGCGCTGAAAGTTGGTAATTTGCACCACGCTTGTTAAATTTAGATGCATTTCCAGCCATTTCAGAGGACTTAAATTCACAATGTTCCCGGGGGGGCATCTCACGCTGACGCATTCGCATTAGCCCCCCCACTCAAAAAAGTGCTGCGCGGGCCCTGTTTTATTGATTTTGATTTACATGACAATAAACGTGCCAGTAAAACTCATTTCCATATTAAAAGTTGTGCACCAGGACTTGTTTTGAAACAGAGGCAAAAGGCAACTCGGAAATGGCCTATTAGAGCTCAGCCTTCTTCTAAAAGTGATGTCTACCTTAATTTGTGATTGATTCAAGGTCTAGAACATGGCATCTGGAGAGCGGAGATCCTATGCACAATGAAGTTGGATTTCTTAGAGCTAAGCCAGGAACATCTACATTGGCCTTCACAATAGCACAGAAATTCAGGTATATTTTATAGCACTCAATATAATGCACCCATGGCAGAGTCTGGAAGGGGTGATGCGTGATCTGGGAATTGGCCGAAATTGGGGGCCCTGATTTGAGAAAACAGCTGAAATTCAGCCGTGATTCGGGAATTTTTTATTGCCTGTGACGCGTGATCTGCTTAATCCTTGGAACCGTGATTCATGATTTCAACAGATAAATCAGAGATATTTTTCGTGAAAATCAAATGTGTGATTGTTTGTCAAATTGTTTCATCAGTTATTTAGAAATTAACTGGTGTCAATTTTAAAACGTACGTGTTGTGTAGTTGAAAAAGTTACGTGATTCGTGAATTTACGAAAATTGTCGCGTGATTCGGGATCCAGACCACCCCTTCCAGACCCTGCCATGGGTTGAACAGTGTCTACTTCTGAGTGGCAGCTCCGGCCCACAAATGTCTGTAGGAGGGAGCATATTTAGGGACTAATGCATCTCCTGAACAGCTCCTGAAAAGTCTCTAACTAAAGTCACTTTCTTCTAGTTACATTGTTCCCTAATTCCCAGGGGGGGAACTCCCATACAAAAGTGACGGAGGTGATCGTTGGAATTTTGGAAAATAACCCCTAAAAGGTACCAGAATCTCGTTTTGTGGGCGTGGCTCGAATTAATTTTCACCCCTAAGAGGTACCAATTCTAAGACAAAACTGGTTCTTGTCATATTTTTTTCCGGCTTAAAACCCTAAAAGGTACCGGAATAACTCCAATGGTAGACATTTTAGATTTTAACACCCTAAGCAGTACCAAACCTTGAATTTAACCCCTAAAAGGTACGACGATCACCCCCGTCACTTTTATATCGAAGTACCCCACCACCACCCCCGGGCCCTAATTATGAAAGTTTTGATTGAGGTTCATAGATTGAATTAATCTGCCTCCCTTGCTATGCAACGAAAATAATGTGATGACTATTAAATTTTAACAGGTCTTGCCGAAGTGGAGGAGGGCGAGGTTTAATGGGCATGAGATTCATCTTGTCTCTCACTCAGTTGGAAGAATTAGTTTTGGTGCAGAGCCACATGTCCTAAAGGTACAAATCATAAGTAAAGAGTATAATCACCGTCATCATTTTGTAGTCTTATGTATCAGCTGTCTCCTCACCCTAACCCCCACCCCCCACCCAGTGGGCCCAGTCTTTCTTGCCTGGGCCTGGGCCCCTGGGGGGTTAGGGTTAGGACATAGCTGACACTTCAGACTATCATCTATGCCATTTAAGTGGTATGGAATTATGCTTGATCCACAAGTAATGTTGACATTACTTGTGAACTGAAATTCTGAGTTGAGCATTTCAAGCAGCCAAACAGTTTATATTTAAAATTCCAAGACCTGCAGCTTAATGAGAAATTAAAAGAGTTGTCTTTCTTCGGGCATCATACTTCCTTCACTTCTGAGAGAGCAATTCCTTATACTGATGACATACCCCTACAGAGCAGTCACTGTCAGTGGTGGATCCAGGGGAGGGGGGCAGGTGGCCCCATGCTCATATCAGAATGATAGGTTTTGACTAAAAAACATACACAGCATTGCTAGGCGTGTGAAAACAAGTCTGTTGGAACAAAAAGTAAAACATAACTAAATTTGTGTGACCTTTTTCCACTAATTCCTTCAATTGTTGAAGCAACTTGCATCCCGTCCAGGGACAGTTGTTGCAAGCAGTACTCCTAGCCTCTTCATTATGGAAACTGGAGTTGGCATCTTGAGCCACTTAAAGCTCCAAAAAAGCTTTTACTTTTTTGTTATTATTTCATGTGACATCATATAAATCAATGCATTAGGTTGAGAGAATCTACAAGCTAAAGGATGCCGATACACTGGAGATGGAATGTTTGATGGAAAACTACTAAAACAGATCATCAAAAAACATCTGCATATCACCTACAAGAAAATCGCTGAATAGGGATAACTAAAAATGTTCTTGTAAAAGTACAGTTCTAGAAATATTTTAGGAATGTTTTAACGTCTATTTGTGTTGCTACTAATAAGAGATGATTCAAAATTACGAAAAACTGCAAGGCAGAAGAGAGATAAGTTTGGGTTGGGAAGCATAGGTTAATATTTTGTTCTAAAATATACAGTATTTCCTCGAATAATAGCAGTCCCTCAATTAATTGCCCCCCTCGAATAATTGCCCCCCTCGAATAATTGCCCCCCTCGAATAATTGCCCCCCTTGAATAATCGCCCGCTTTTTGGTGAAAATATTTGAAATAATCGTTCTCCCTCGAATAATCGCCCCCTCCCCCTCTCTTTCCCCTTTTGCAGCGAAAAAAGCAATAATTGCCCCCCGGCTATTATTTGGGGAAATACGGTAACTAAAAATAATTATTATATGTAGCACAATGAATCTATAGGCTGGGGAGAGACTTGCCAAACCCATGCTTTTCTGCATATTAAACCCTTATATTGGCAAAGTGCAAATAAAATTAAATTTAGATTTTGATAGTTTAAAAAAAAAAAGTTGTCATAAACTCGTTAAAGTTCTGTACGTGACACATACATGAAGACGTAGCTGGGACTGTATGTTGACAGTGCAGGGCACAGGGCTCTTGCATCAAATTAGAATGAATAAAGTTTTTGTGTGGTGGCCATTTTGAATTTTAATGCACAGTTGGCTGGTGCAATGTCTGATATACCTGGCGCGTTTTTGGACACTCAAATTTGCGTAGAATTTTCGTAGCGTCTACTGCTGTACGCCTATTTAATTCAATTTAGTGAAAATAATCGTAGAGATGTAGAGTCGTAGTATCAGTTTAACTTAGTCAAGTGTATTAATTTTCGAAGTCATAGCATCGTACAATCGTAGTTTAAGTCCTTAGCAAATTTGTCTTACATGGTTTTAATGTTTCTAGTGTTAATAGATTAAACATGGCGATGTGGGCCTTCTTCAAGAGTATGTTTGCTGTGGCTCATCTATTAGTAGTAACGTTATCTACATTATAAACTGTACGCTTCTACAGCTCTACGTTTTCAGTAATGACTCGGCATCCACATTATAAAATGTACGCTTCTACGGCTCTACGTTTTTAGTAGTAACGTTATCTACATTATAAACTGTACGCTTCTACGGCTCTACGTTTTCAGTAATAACGTTTATCTACATTATAAACTGTACGCTTCTACAGCTCTACGTTTCAGTCAATGACTCGGCATCCACATTATAAAATGTACGCTTCTACGGCTCTACGTTTTAGTAGTAACGTTATCTACATTATAAACTGTACGCTTCTACGGCTCTACGTTTCAGTAATGGCGTTATCTGCATTATAAACTGTACGACTCTACGTTTTAGTAATAACGTTATCTGCATTATATACTGTACGCTTCTACGTCTCCACATTTTCGTAATAACGTTATTCTACCATTACAAAATGTATGCTTCTACGGCTCTACGTTTTAGTTATAAACGTTATCTGCATTATAATTACTCCACACTTCTACGTCTCTACATTTTTGTAATAACGACGGGTTATCTACATTATAAACTGTACGCTTCTAACGGCTCTACGTTTTAGTAATAACGCTATCTACATTATAAACATTTACGCTTCTACGGCTCTACGTTTTAGTAATAACGTTATCTACATTATAAAATGTACGCTTCTACGGTTTCACTCTAAAACCCTGATTTCTTAATTTGAGAACGAGTTTTAATTTTTTTCTAAAACAAGAAACTGGCGCTTCTTATTTTAAAGTTGAGTACTTAAAATAAGAAACGGGCGCTTACTACCGGAAAAAAATTAAAACTCGTTCTCAAATTAAGAAATCAGGGTTTTAGAGTGTTTTAGTAATAACGTTATCTGCATTATAAAATGTACGCTTCTACGGCTCTACGTTTTAGTAATAACGTTATCTACATGATAAAATGTACGCTTCTACGACTCTACGTTTTAGTAATAACATTTTCTGCATTATAAAATGTACGCTTCTACGGCTCTACGTTTTAGTAATAACGTTATCTACATGATAAAATGTACGCTTCTACGACTCTACGTTTTAGTAATAACGTTATCTGCATTATAAAATGTACGCTTCTACGACTCTACGTTTTAGTAATAACGTTATCTGCATTATAAAATGTACGCTTCTACGACTCTACGTTTTAGTAATAACGTTATCTGCATTATAAAATGTACGCTTCTACGACTCTACGTTTTAGTAATAACGTTATCTGCATTATAAAATGTACGCTTCTACGACTCTACGTTTTTAGTAATAACGTTATCTGCATTATAAAATGTTAGGGGTCTACGTTTTAGTAATAACACTATCTAGTCTTTCCTCTGGCGAAATCGGCTGGCTCTTCAGTCACTGTGTCTCTCTCTAGTCGGTCCTGAATACAGCTTAAAATAAAACAAAAAGAAGTTTTCTCGATACCACCCGAAGAGTTTTCTTAAAGCGTGCATCAGAATACGTACTTTCTGCCACCAGTCAGTATTTCAGCTTAAATCAAATGTCGAATTTAATAATTTGAGTCAACCCAAATAGGTATTAAATTCGGCACATGTGAAATGCGACGTTTAAACCGGGCCTAAGTTTTAGTAAACAATGTTATCTGCATTATACTAGGAATAGTTCTCACTACAGCTGCCCCCGCTGTAGACTGAACAAGCTGTGAATCTGATTCAGCAACTTTTAATATCCCATTTGTTCGGCTGATTTGAGATCTCTTTACTAGTAATTTGTTTGTTGAACAAGTGAAAATATAAATGCTTGTAATCTTGGAAGATATTGTTGTTGTGCGGGTCTCAGCTCTTTTCCTACAGAACTTCATCGTGGAATACGAGCATTCTCTTTTTCTGTTTTCATTTAGCCTGCGTAGCAGGCGTAGAAAGGGAAGGGATGAGGGAGTTTGAGCGCGAGCGCAAAAAGCGAGGAGAGCGCGCGCAAGAAACCGGCGTATCAATGGCGTATATATCAAAGGTTTCTGCTCTGCGATCCGTTGTCAAATCGATGTCACCGAACTTCAAGGTCCAATGTATCAATGGAAAAAACTTACCGACAAGTACAAAAAACGATCCGCGTTTATCTATCATTCCCTTATGTTATCGAAGGTTTGATTCATTGCGTATCTTATCAAAGGCTTGATTTATTTTGTAACATCGAAGGCTTGATTTATTGCGTATCTTAAAATGTGTATCATTTATCGAAGGCTTGATTTATTGTGTACGGTTCATCGCAATCGTATCGAAGGCCGGCTTGATTCATCAGTTGCGTATCTTATCGAAGGCTTGATTCATCAGTTGCGCATCTTATCGAAGGCTTGATTAATCAGTTGCGTATCTTATCGAAGGCTTGATTCATTGCGTATTGATCCTACGTCATCATTTCCCGATACACCCCCACGATCTCAGTTTTGACAAATCGATATTTTATCCAGTATACGAACTATATTTTCAAAAAATCAAACTATTACGCGGGACTCCAATGATGCCTCCCTGCGGGGGCAAAAATTGTTACTGATTGTTATGTCTTGTTACTGATTGTTACGTCTTGTTACTGATTGTTACGTCTTGTTACTGGATTGTTACTAATTACGTCTTGTTACTGATTGTTATGTCTTGTTACTGATTGGTTACATCTTGTTAATGTTTCGTTACGTCTTGTTACTGATTGTTACGTCTTGTTACTGATTGTTTATGTTACGCCTGTCTTGTTTCTGATTGTTACGTCTTGTTACTGATTGGTTACATCTTGTTAATGTTTCGTTACGTCTTGTTACTGATTGTTACATCTTGTTACTGAGTGTTACGTCTTGTTACTTATTGTTTGGTCTTTGGTCTCTGATTTGTTTAGACTGCGAGCAGTCCCTCTTTCCGATTAGCAGTCTAATTAACAATTCCAGATTGTGACTGCACCATAAGAATACTACAGATTGTGACTACACCTTCTTGAAAATTCCAGATTGTGACTACACCATATTGAAAATTCCAGATTGCGACTACACCATATTGAAAATTCCAGATTGCGACTACACCATATTGAAAATTCCAGATTGTGACTACACCATATTGAAAATTCCAGATTGTGACTACACCATATTGAAAATTCCAGATTGCGACTACACCATATTGAAAATTCCAGATTGCGACTACACCATATTGAAAATTCCAGATTGTGACTACACCATATTGAAAATTCCAGATTGTGACTACTCCATATTGAAAAATTCCAGATTGTGACTACACCATATTGAAAATTCCAGATTGTGACTACACCATATTGAAAATTCCAGATTGTGACTATGCCATATTGAAAATTCCAGATTGACTACACCTTCTTGAAAATTCCAGATTGCGACTACACCATATTGAAAAATTCCAGATTGTGACTACACCATATTGAAAATTCCAGATTGTGACTACTCCATATTGAAAATTCCAGATTGTGACTACACCATATTGAAAATTCCAGATTGTGACTACACCATATTGAAAATTCCAGATTGTGACTATGCCATATTGAAAATTCCATATTGTGACTACACCATATTGAAAAATCCAGATTGTGACTACACGCTTTTGTCATGGCTCACTCAATCACTCTCTCCTAAGATGTTGACTTTTGGAAATTTAAAGAAATGTATGGAAAATTAAATTACGAGATTTTGCTTCTAACATCGCTTCAAATACTACTGCAACAGCGCAAGGTATATATTTTTTTCTTTTGTGTCGCGGTTATCATTAGACGGAAAAGCGGGAAAACAGTGCATCATTTTCCGAAACTAAGAGCGCTACGATTTATTACACACACATTGTGTTGACATTGTACGTTTACCGGTATTTGCGCTGCAATTTGACATCTGATATAATACTGAAGTTTGAAAGTTACATTTTATAGAATCGCTGGGAGGTACAAAATTGATTCACTCTCAGACGACCGGAACCGATTCAGTATTAAAGGCAACTGCATTGCCATATAAAAGTGACAGTTTTAATATAAGGCCATACATTGGGAGGGACATTTGACCGTCAAATCCGGCACTTGGGTAGGGCATTTGAACGCAATTTTGGCCCAGGGGCGCGGGAATTTGAACGAGCAAATCTTCAAAAGTTCAAATGCCCGGGGGTTGCCCGGGATGGTGAAGCCGCATAACACCTTCAATTCGATTCGATATGCTTCCCAGACTTCACAGTAAAAAAATATATTCGCGGCTTATTCACGGCATTGAAAAAAGGAAATATGTTTTTAAATGTTTCCTTAACAAGAAAAGGAAAGGTTCTTTGCATGAAATAATTATAATTGATGCAAATCTGTAGTCGGAAATTCAGGACATAATATTATTCTAAGCAGTGTCACGCAAGTTACTCGTCCAGTCAGTCGTTCGTCGAAAACAAGACCGTCAACAGGAAAGGGCAGATGTTGGGAGACCAGCGAACTCCAGTCGATCTCTAAAACCTGATTATCACCCTCACACACCCCAACAATAATCAAACTCCATCACAGATTTGTGAGGACCCATGCGAGTCACATATTACTAATAATAATATAATTTAATATTTGTAATGCGTAGGTTCCATACTCACCGGCGTATAACAGAACTATCTGTAAAACTTACTACCTTATCCTCACTTATTTTCGCGCGTACTTAATTTCGCGAAATCGACAGATCCGTATTTCGCGAGGGTTTATTTTCGCGATTTCACAGTAAAAAGGGCTCAAAAGCTTTAACATTTTACGAAAATATCGTCTTTATTTTCGCGTTTTTTGCTACATCGCGAAAATCGCGAAATTAATACTCGCGAAAATAAGTGAGAATAAGGTAGATGAACCCTACATAATTATTATTATCTATATATAAAAAAAACCCTAATACTTACAAAATACTAATTATACTAATAAAACGCTTTTTTATTGGTCTAAAAGGTTTCACGGATGCCACGCAATTACAAAACTGTCATTAGCTATAAATTTAAAACTAAAAGTTTAATTGCTTTCCTGGTTAACAATAGCTAATTAAATAAGCTGTCTGTCAACAAATTAAATTACAATTCCATTGCTTTTTTATAGTCTATTATATTTTATTTTATTTTATTATGCAGTTAAATGCAATTTAACTAAGTTAACAACAGGAGCGGTTTGCAGCACCTTCTAGCGGTCAGCGGTACCTTCGTCCAGCGAATGCTCAGGCAGGTCAGCGCATGCTCAGGCAGATCAGTGAAGCACATGGTAGCGTTTTGTAGTGCCACTGAACGTTTTACTTGGTTTCCTTTTGCACACCCCTTCCCTTCCCCTTTCCACTGCTTAGCCAGTGTGACGAGTGCCTGGAGGTCCTGCGTGGGGACTCATGGCTAGGTTGCGGGGATTGCCAGTCATGGGAGCGGTATTCGGTCTAGGGGCTGGCTGGCTTCCAGTGGAAGCCCCTGGACATCCTAGGCACCCAACCTCCATTAAGCGATAAAGTTGTTAATTAATGACAAAAAACTAACCATACCTAAAAAATTTCATATCTGATGCTTGGTCCGGGGTGAGTCACTACCAAAAATTACGGGAAAAAACCCTCGAGCGTTTCATGAACCGGGCTAGCCACCAGGCTGCCCAGTTAACAAGCCGTAACAATCAGTAAGAAGAGGTAACAATTAGTGACAAGAAGTAACAACCAGTAAGTAAAGAAGACATAACAATCAGTAACAAGACGTACAATCAGTAAGAAGCCGTAACAATCGGTAACAAGATGTAACAAGACGTAACAATCGGTAACAAGATGTAACAAGACATAACAATCGGTAACAAGATGTAACAAGATGTAACAAGATGTAACAATCAGTTTGAAGCCGTAACAATACAATAACAATGTAGAGTTGTAGAAGCGTAGAAGTGTACAGTTATAATGCAGATAACGTTATTACTAAAACGTAGAGCCGTAGAAGCGTACGTTTTATAATGCAGATAACGTAATGTTATTACTAAAACGTAGAGCCGCAGAAGCGTACAGTTAAACGTAGCGCCGTAGAAGCGTACAATTTTATATAATGTATAACGTAATTACCAGTCTCGTTTCAAAGTCACGACATCCTCCCCTCTTGATCAGTCAGGAGCTGATCAACCTGAAGTCCGCATTAATAGCCGAAATTCTTCTTGGGACTCTTCTCGTAGGTATTGATTCCTCTGCTACTTGCTCGCTATCGGTCACTGTCTGCCTGGTCTGCACTGGTCCCTAACTTCTAGTGGGTACAGCTTTTGCACTGGCCTGTTGAGGTACGTTGGTCTTCCTTTCTTCGTCAACATCTTTACCTTTGCACCTCTGGTCTCGCCATCTTGGCCAGTTATCAATTCTTCGACCTTTCCTAGTCTCCACTTCCCATGTGACACTCCTTCCTCGGCTACAGTCACAACGTCTTCCATTTCAGTGACTGTACCACCTCTTGGCAAGTTTCTCTTGTGGTGTTCTCTCTCAATTCTGTCAAATATTCTTTCCTCCATCGTTTCCAGAAATGTTCTAGCTTAAGGCTTAGGTATTTCATTTGCTTGTTCCGTGACAGTCCTTTCGAAGAATCTTCATCTTGAACTGAGGGGTTTAGGCGGTAGCAGTCAATCGTCTTCAATACATCAGATGTGCCGGGGTTAATGCTTCTTCTGGATCACCTTCTTCGTAGTCATACATCAAGGGTCTCACATTCAATGTACTTTCAACTTCAATCACTAAAGTAAGAAGTTCATCGTGCGACACCCTTGCATTTCCTGGGGTCTTTCGAAGACATCTTTTTACTCCCTTCACCATTCTTTCGTAGAAACCTCCCCACCACGGGGCCTTCTCCAAATTGAACCTCCTGGTAATTCTCTTATCCTATAAAAAGGCTTGGACATCTGGATGTTTGTAGAGTGCCGGCGCCAACTCCTTTGCGGCTGCTTTAAAAGTCTTCGCATTAATTATCTGATATTATCAGCTGTGGGACACCTCTTCTTGCTGTGAACTTCCTTAGCCATCTGAGAAAGGTTTCCTGTCTACAAATCCTCTGTGAGATCCACATGTATAGCTCTAGTCACTGCACATGAAAATAATGCAATGTACACTTTCTGCATTTGCGTGCCATCTGTTTTCATGTATAACGATCCTTCTACGTCTATGCCAACCTTCGAAAATGGAGGAGCTTCTTGTGTTCTAAAGCTTGGTAATTGAGCAGTCATTGGAGCTGGATAAGCAGTTCCTTCATATCGTTTACAAACAACGCATTTCCCGATACTCTTCTTCACTGCCTGCAGCTGTCTTCCCTTGCTCACCCAAAACCGTCTTCTTAACTCTGTTAAGGTGTCTCTTACTACGTTATGGTGACCTTTCTTGTGACATTGATTAATAAAGAGATTGGTTAGATGGTGATCTTTAGGCAGTAGTGCTGGATGCTTCGATTGGCATTCCATGACTGTTTCGGTAATTCTGCCACGGCATCGATAAAGTCCGAGATCTCTTTCAAGCTGTTTAAAGTTCTTTTGATCTTTAAAGTGCCCCTACGATCAAATTGTTGATATTCATTTTTTTACATTTCCGTGTACAATATGACTTTCTTACTCATCTTGCCAAATTTCAATCCATTACGAACATTAGAAGTCATTGTTTTTGGACTTTTATTTCTGAGAATTTACGGCCGCCATTACTTGACCTTGTTCCAAGGCTTGGTTGCGAATTTGAGAAAATGACGTCAGATGCTCAAAAATACCTCACGGGTTGAAATTATAATAACAATAAGTATAATAATTGTTGTTATTATAATTTCAACCCGTGAGGTATTTTTGATTATTTTTTTTGGAAATAAAAGTCCAAAAAAACGGATTTCTAATGTTCGTAATGGATTGAAATTTGGCAAGATATGTAAGACAGTCATATTGTACACGAAAATGTAAAACAAATGAATATCACAATTTGATCGTATAGGGGCACTTTAAGGCTGGACTGTGCTCCTTTCACCCATGAATTCTCTGTTCTTCCTACCTCTGTGGCCGTCAAGTTTCCAATCTCAAGACTCTTTGCTTTCGCCGGCTACCTTTAACTTGAGGTTTCTTACAAATCTATACACGTTGGCAGTCACTCTGAACAACTTCTCACAACTGCTGTATTAGCGTTCACGTGAATGATCCTTGCTATGCCTGGCTCATTTCCTCTCCGCTGTTAGCAGAGTGTTCTCCCGGCGCGATGCCTTGATTTCCACTTGACTTTCTGACCGGTTGACTCTACACTCATTGAAGGCCATTCTTCATGCGTTCTGCTCAAATACTCAGGTCCTTGCCACCACAGTTTGCTAGTCTTGACACCTGTCACACCCCGCGATCCAAGGTCTGCTGGATTTTCTATGCCTTGGCAGTGGTTCCATTGCTCACTAGTGGTCAGTCTCAAAATTTCGTTTACTCTGTTCTGTACAAATTGGCTCCACTCCTTTTCTCCTTTTAATCCAATTCAAGGCGGTAATGCTATCTAACCACAAGTGCGCACTGTTTATCGTTATTCTTGATTTCAGGGACCTTTCTACGGCTTCCTTCAACAGCGCTGTGATTCTTCCTGCCATTAGCTCTAGACGTGCCGTCCTTTGCTTGGATAGCGGTGCTACTCTTTGTTTTGAGGTCATCAGACGCACATGTCATCCATTGTTTGTCACACACACCAAGTACACCATAGCACAATATGCTCGATCACTAGCATCTCCAAAGCCATGCACCTCATATGACACACTGTAAATGCAGCGTGGCATATGAACAGGCTGGGCTTCCTTCAATGAAACCATCCATTTGTTTCCATCTTTCTTGAAGGGTTTTTCTGGCTAGTAGGTCTCGTCCCACTCAAGCTTGCTTTGACAAACCTCTTGAAAAAGGACTTTCATTCCAATTGTCAATGGACTCAGCATCCCAAGAGAATCAAAGAACTTCACAATTATCTTGAGGAGATTTCTCTTGGTCAATTCTAAGTGTTTTCACTCCGTTCAATTAGCGCATCAAATTTTAAAAGACAATTGTGTCTTCAACACGATTCCAGATCTCTCTCAGGACCTTCTGTTCCTTCTCTTCTAACTCATCTAGACCTCGCACGGTGGCCTTGTACTTACGATAGTCTGTGCTGTTTGCAGAACAACTTGTGCTCTTGAATTTATATGGAGCGTTGAACCAGGGGCTGGTTTCTGCAATTCACTTAGCTGATGCATTTTCCGAGGCAAACAAAACAATGGCCAAATCTCTTAGCAATCTGTTTCCTTTCACCACCTCCGTGGGAGATTTCGAGTTTCATGTCATCAGGTAGTTTCGAAAGGAGAACAGGTACTAACAGTGTCCCATATGAGTCAGCTTCAATCCCCATACTTTGCAACCCTCTGATCTGTACTTCGATTCCATCGTAGAGCTTTCGGAGTTTACCGGTTTCTTTCCCGTTGTATACCGGAGGTAACTTCAGTAACATTTCCCAAGTGGGCGCCAGATAATTTTCTGCTTATCGCTGAAACGCTTCTTCAATATTTCAATCGCGGCGCCATAATTCCCTTGTGCTAATGACAAACCAGCAATGGCCGTACCAGCTTCTCCTCTCAACAAACCTTTCAAATATGTAAATTTATCTATCTCCGAGTACTGCATTCCTAAAGGCGTCCCAAAAGCTCTGGCCACTCAGCAATGGATCCATACAAGGGAGAGGGGGGGGGGGGGGGGGGGGGGGGGTAGAAACTCCTTATAAATGGTTTGCATAATTAATTGGTGTGATATCTGTAAAGATTTTACCGACTAAATAAATGTAGATGTAGATAATTACGGACATAACGGTGCCGGGCAACCGACTGTGCGCAGAAGCACTCAACTAGTTGCTAAGAGGATTGTCCCACGGGAACTTATTAACAATAAAAAAGCTAGTCAGGCAAGAAATTCACACCTAAAATTAGTATGCATGATAACAAAAATGTGTTTTTCCTTGGTTGTTTTCGCTCGAAAACGAAGACGTGTTCTTTTCGCTGTTGTCTGATTTCGCTTCGCCTCGTGTATTACGATAAACATTTTCATCCGACTTCGCTTCCCGTTCCAGTAGTAGCACTACTAACCGTATGCGAAAGATTCTCGCTGTAGCCTGCAAATGCAGCTCAGACGGATTTTTCGCTTGTTGTTTCACGCTGCCGAGATATTTTCTCGGAGGCGTGAAAGATCATGCCAAAAATCCGCCAGCGATGCGTTTGCAGGCAACACGCTTACAGCTCTTCGCTGGGCGCTTGAAAAGTTTCCGAATGAAACAATGAAGTTTTGGTTGACGTCATTCTTAGCAACGGCTTGATTGACACAGGATTCGCTTTGTTGGTCTGTTGCCCGGCATCGCTATGTCCTCAAAGAAAAGTGCCGGCTTTCTATCCCCCCCGCCCCACTGGATCCATAGGACCTTTTCGGTTCAAGTTTTGGCAGCCTCGCTCGTACCTTTTGGGTGCACGTGGTCTGTGGCATCGCAAGCGCCTGAGTGATGCCGTCAAAGGATTTGAGCTTTGCTCACCAGTGTTTCCACTTGTGGTCTTTAAGGTCATTGCTTAGTATTGCACTGCACATCCTTTCTGATTTCGCACATAATTAGCGTGCGCACATTAAAAAGTGACGGCTTTTCTCGTAAACGAGCGTGGTGACCTATCATTTTTTTCGCATATTTAAGTCTAGTATTAAATCATCTTCTTTCTATACAAGGAGTATAGACCAATTCTCAGTGTAAAAAATTAATAATCACTGGAAACGTGAAAAAAATACATGTTTTGGGTTGATTTTGTAAGGAATTATGAGGGGTTTTTTTTATTGTATCTCTTTCATGGGGCTGGTGACAATAATAATAATAATAATGATAATGTGACCTATTCTTTGTATTCTATTTTGAAATATTACATCGCAATGTTCAACAAGGGAAAGTTTCAGAAACTTTCTAGTGCAACTTTTATTTCGATGGAATTTATACCTTAAGTAATCTTCAATCTTTGGATACCCTTTCTGATGTCTCTTCGGAATTTATTCCCCTATTTTGTGTTCAATGTCCTTTTCCTTCTCTAGCAAACCCAGTATTTCTTCATTCAATTTCGACAACATCTTCATCGTTTCTGTCAAATTCTCTCTTATATCTTGTAACTGTGTTTCTCGATAGCAATTATAGTTTCAATCGTTTGAAGTTCCTTTGTAGCATGTCTCCGATGTCCGTTGCAAATTCTTTGTTTCTTTGGCAAATCTCCCATCGTCGAAACTTTCACTCTTCTAAGTAAACAAACCGCACGCACTCTGAACACAAAACAGGCGATCAAATCTTCTCTTGGAGCAAATTCACCTTGTTGTCTCTTTCTCCACGTCCGTCTCGAAGGACCAGCTGTTGAAGACTGTATTAAACACTCTACAGTAAACGCGACCAAACTAGAACACAACGGATTTAATTCTCAACTTTCGCGTTGCTACACATCCTCCGCATCTCGCATCTTCTCGCATCTCCACTCGACTAATCTCAAAAGCTTGCATAAAAATGTAAACAAATTGTTTGTTTCCAAGTCACGACATATATAGAGCCGTAGAAGCATACATTTCATCATGTAGATAACGTTATTACTAAAAACGTAGAGCCGTAGAAATGTACAGTTTATCATGTAGAACGTTATTACTAAAAAGTAGAGCCGTAGAAGCGTACAGTTTATAGTGGAGATAACGTTATACTAAAACGTAGAGCCGTAGAAGCGTACAGTTTATAATGGAGATAATGTTCATAATGTTATTACTAAAACGTAGAGCCGTAGAAGCGTATAGTTTATAATGGAGATAACGTTATTACTAAAACGTAGAGCCGTAGAAGCGTACAGTTTATAATGGAGATGACGTTATTACTAAAACGTAGAGCCGTAGAAGCGTACAGTTTATAATGGAGATAACGTTATTACTGAAACGTAGAGCCGTAGAAGCGTACAGTTTATAATGGAGATAACGTTATTACTGAAACGTAGAGCCGTAGAAGCGTACAGTTTATAATGTAGATAACGTATTACTGAAACGTAGCCGTAGAAGCGTACATTTTATAATACAGATAACGTTATTACTAAAACGTAGAGCCGTAGAAGCGTACAGTTAAACGTAGCGCCCTAGAAGCGTACAGTTTATAATGTAAAACGTTATTACTAAAACGTAGAGCCGTAGAAGCGTATAGTTAAACTAAGCGCCGTAGAAGCGTAGAAGCGAAACAGTTTATAATGTATAACGTAATTACTAAAATGTAGAGCCGTAGAAGCGTACGGTTTATAATTTAGATAACATTATTACTAAAACGTAGAACCATAGAAGCGTACGCATCATACTGGAATAGTTTTGTTTTTCTAGTCTTTCTAAAGCATGACAGCCACATTACTTTGAGCAGTTGATGGAGATAACCATGGCAACATTTAAAATTCGAATTAGCAAAATTGACACGCTCGTATGAGCTTGGTCGTTTCTACACCTCTACGACCTAAAACATGCCGGGTATAAATAGATATATTGCCGTACAGTTGTAGAGCTCTACGAAAATTTCTACGCGAATTTCAGTGTCCAAAAACGGGCCGCACTTGATGTCTGAAACAAAAAAATTATGGTTCCAGATCTCCCACAGCCAATTCAAAATTCAAAATGGCAGGTGACTTGACAAAGTGCGAGCCATTCTGGTTAGCCTAAATAACACTCTGGTTCGCCTAAATAGCATTCTGGTTCGCTTAGACTTAGTTAGCTTAGGTAGCTTGCGGTTAGCCTTTATATTGGGCTTAGGGATTTCTGGCTGACGTCTACTGGCTTGCATGGTTCCCTGGCTCGCACTTTGTACACACTCAAAATGGCCACCACGCAAACAACAAGATTAACTTTATTGAACTAAATATTTGACGCAAGAGCCCCCCTGTGTGCAGCCTGGGTTATTTTTAAAACGTCATTAAGTCACTGACTCTAAACCCAGAGGCAACATTGTTACAAAACTCACAAACTCTTGAAGTAGCTTTAAACATGTTCAAGGTAGTACTATAATATATTTTAGCAGTAGTTTTTATAGTTTTCAGATGTTATTATTATAGTTTTGAGATTTATAGCCAACGATTGTTATAGAATCAGTCCTGCAGTTATGTTAGATGACTTATCAAATAAATAAGTTGAAAAGTTAAATTGTTTTCAAAACATTTTGTTTACTTTATAGTCGGTGCACAAATGGGACAATACAGAAAGTAAATTAAATGGAAGTCATAATCCCATTTTTTTTCTCAAAACTCTCCTCTCTTCTCTTCCCAAACACAGGCCCAACTCTCTCTCTCTGCTTTTGTTGAGGCTTATTGAATTCTTTTCAAATTACTTCTCCTGGTCAATTTATTTGAAATTTGGCACCAAAATGGTCTTGGAAAGATACATAAAACTGTACCTTCCTCCGGATCCTATATGCAACTTGATTGACCACCGTCCAAGATCTGTACCTGTCATAAAAATGCCTGCAGTTCCTCTTTTAGAAGGGGGAGAGGAGGGGGGGGATGGAGCCTGGGAGTAACCAGGGCAGGAGAGGAGGGGAAGGAAGCAGGACTCCCAAGGTGGTGGGAGCCAGGAGATATAGGCAAGAAAGTTTGCAAAATTGTGTATTATACAGAAGGGGCAGGGGGGAGTCGGTCTGGGGGAGTTCAGCCCCCCCCCCCCCCCCCCCCCCCCCGCCTTGTACTGAGCAGAACTACTGCTGCCTAACCTGCGATCAGGCCAATTTTTCGCGCTCCTCACATTCTCTTTACGGGTGTGTGTTCAGCGCGACCACGTAAAGACGAAGAGTAAAAGAGAGTGCGGAAAAATTTGCCTGATACTCAGGTTAACTGCTGCCCAATGTGGTATGCAACATAAATTAGCTGACATAACCACTCCACTGAGAGCTGAAAAATAAGCTATAGTTTAGGACTATACCTATTATATCTTAAACTTTTTTCTTCTGCTTTAAACGTCTATCTTCATTATATACGGGGTGTTAATAAAACAATCAACAGTGTTCAAGATGAAAAAGATTTTATTTGTCCCGAGAAACACAACAGTCTCATACAACCACCAGGGCATGTACTTATTTACCTTAAAGTATAAATAAGGAAGAAATAAAGCCTGCGAAAAACACGTGCTGCCTAAAGAAAGAGAAACAATAATCTAACTAATGACGTCATTTTACAAATCTTAAAATTGTTTTCAACAATAAATCATTCATTTAAAAGACAAATATTTAAAGGGCTGAGCTTAAAAGTCCTTTCTTTAATCCCATATTGCTATCTATAGATATGGCCTTCTTGTGCTCAGTCTTTCTACAGATTATTTCAATCTGCATTCCTGAGGTTGAACTGTAACTTAGCATGCAGTAGAGACAAATAAGTGGAAATGACATGAAGTTGTTTTTACTTTTTAAGACTGGGGGCTTATTAGCGAGCTGGGGGGGCTTATTTCAATAGAAATAGAGACCGTGGTCATGTCATATTTATTGCCGTTGGTAACAATAAAAAGCACTCCGAAAGCTCTTGTAAAACTCTAAAAACTCTTGTATAACTTGAAAGCTTATACGTTAACCTCAAAATAATTTCACAATTAAATTTTGACCATTTTGGGACGGTGTTGTTAATAGAGAGGGGGACTTTCATTTTATGGTATTGCCTGCATTTGCCTCAATTGCAAGCTGGTTGTACTTGGCAACCACAGGAACACAAAAATCATCTCTTCTTTAATTAACTAATACTAAATATGTCGACATCTATGAGTCGTGAACTATTTCTTAAAACTTGGACAGGGATCTGACAGCAACCTAATCGCTTATATATCTTGTGCCCTAATCATTTCTTAATTACTGACTCTGCTACATTCACAATGTAAAATAAGTGGAACAAAATTTGAATTTTAAATAAATATTATAAAATATTAATATGTTACTTTAATCTTCTTAATTTTGGCATGCACTGAACTTTACACCTCTGGGACTCTTTATATGAATACATTTTACAATTATAATATAATTTAACATTACATGTAACTCTTTCACTCCAAGAGTCATTACAGTGGTTCTAACTTTTAAGTCTGCATGAAATCCTAGCATGTGACCATTCAAATGAAAGCTATCGAGTAGTACTTCCATGTGGTGTTGTTCATTTCTCAATATTTTCACTTAATGAAATTTTGAACTTCGCCACTCTTAGGAGTGAAAGGGTTCAAATGGATTAACGCATTAACTATTGCCAGCAATACCATAAGCTGCTTGATTAAGCTTTACTGCTAAATTTTTCTTAGCACAGGGATACAAAAATAAATTCTCTTCATCCCTCCTCTCATAAAACATTTCCACAGCTTAGCCTCTGAAGGAAACATTTGCGCATCACCCTAATACCGTCGCTTGAACTATAAAAGCAAATATCT
Source organism: Desmophyllum pertusum (assembly GCA_029204205.1). Taxonomy (NCBI): domain Eukaryota; kingdom Metazoa; phylum Cnidaria; class Anthozoa; order Scleractinia; family Caryophylliidae; genus Desmophyllum; species Desmophyllum pertusum. The sequence goes on along the minus strand of MU825418.1, from coordinate 1,024,586 downwards.
TCCTCAGAGGCTTTGAAGCTTACTAATTTGCAGTATAAGAAATAAAAGACAAGAAAAAACAGGCCAGCTGATATGTCAGTTCTATTGTACAAACTTAGCTCACAGCTATTTCAAAAAATAAAAAGTCGTCAGGAATTCCTCAAGCCTGTGTGACAAGAACAAACACTGAACAGGTGTTTTCGAATGCGCATGCGGAGCAATCTCAGCATCCTGGCATTCTCTTATAAAGATTAGAACCCTAAAAATGCCAAGGGGTGGCTCATCATTCCCAGGGTTGTCACACAGTGGGGGAAAGCATTGTGTGACAACCCTAACAATGGAAAATATTGTGTGACATTACAGTGAGGGAAAGCATTGTGTGACAACCCTTACAATGTTACACAGTGGAGGAAAGTATTGTGTGACAACCTAACAATGTTAAAAAGGGAGGAAAATATTGTGTGACATTACAGTGGGAGAAAGCACTGTGTGACAACCCTTACAATGTTACAAGTGGAGGAAAGTGTTGTGTGACATTACCCTCAAGGTGTCACACAGTAGGAGAAAGAATTGTGTGACAATGCACTGGGGGGTTAGAATTGTGTGACAACTCTAACAACCAGTTGCAAAGGAGACAACATGCTTTATTGTGAACCAGAGATGAAAAGAAAAAGCAATGTAGGTCAGAAGTTATGCAGTTGTTCAAGGGCAAGAACATTGTGTGACAATGGCAACTCCAGGAACAGCTGAGTCAGCTGCACTTTCCGCACCAAGCAGCTCTTGGGCAAAACACAATGGCTTGAAAGTTCACTTGCAACAACATTTTTGGAAATAGCTGTGTATAGTTAATTTCTATAATTCCTCTGTTCTGAGACGGCAGTGTAGAAAACTCTTTCTAACATTTGTATTTATAGACCTTTTCAAACTTCCATTCAGAAGAATGACATAAACATTTTGTTTAAAAAAAAATCAGAAAACCAGTTTCTGTAATCCTTCATTCTCTAGTAAAAAAGTACTTCAGTCTTAACTGATGCTTTTGAACTGTCAATTATTACTTTAGTCAGAGTACTTTTCGTCCATCATGTGTAAAAATAATCATGACAAATTGTTCTAAAATGAAAATGTCATCATTTTGAGAGATGCTTGTTGTGCTACTAGTGATGTAACTCGCACAATGCACATCACATGCAAAAAGAGTGTGGATGTGTCACCTCGTGGATCATGAAAATAAAATAATGCTGTGTCAGCAAATTATCAAAGAGTCGTCAGGCAAGTCCTGTGTACTCCTATGAAAGCATGTGGACTTAAGGTGGCTGATAACGGTTTACATCCCTTGTGCTTTGATGGATCAATACTATAAAATTACCTTAAATTTTCGAAAATTTAAGGTGGCTCTGAATCCCCTCTGAGGAATGTTTTTAAACTTTGCGAAACGTTGTATCCTAACATGCTGATCATTTTTCAATTATAAAAAATGGGGGTAACCAAGCTCGTTTTTGAGTTGTTAGCACTTAAAGCTAAAATTAAGGGTGTTTTTGACAGGTTATACTGTTGCTATGGTAACCTATTATGTTACAAACATTATCATAACTTGTTCACCGATGATTGGGCATTTGTTTGATGCCTTTATTTTGACATCAACTGATATAGGATGGTAGTATCGACCCATTAAAGCACAAGGGCTGTAAACTGTCATCAGATTTTGGAGCATAATATTCACAAGTGTAGCCTTGACTAATCCACGCTTCCATGGTTTATACATTTTATAATCTGACAAAAGGTTACGAATTGCAAGGACAAAATATCCAAGCAGAATGAAACTTCATTCTGTTTGTTTTTTTCTCTCAAAGAACAAATTTCAAACCCAAACTGCATGATTAACCAACAAGAAATACATGTAAAACAGTACCAATACCCATCACATTGAATTCTGCAAGTCTGTTTTGAAGAGGTGAATACAGTGGCGGATCCAGGGGGGTCCAGACCCCCCTATCAGACCTTTGGGGTTTTTTGCTTTCTCCATTATCCATAGCAAAACCATCTCCAGGATCCACCAAAATGCACTTTCAGAGCCTGAAATCTCAAATTTTTTTCTGGGGAGGCCCCCAAACACCCTCTCCGCGCCTTTACTACTGACGTCTACTTCCAAAAATTCTCCTTCTCCCTACTTCACATTTTCGGGAAGACCCTGGGACCCGCCCTATCAAAAAATCCTGGATCCGCCCCTGGAATATGATAGGAGAAAGGAAATCATAGCGGAAACAACCATTGAATAGCTTGCACTACAGGTGTACAAGTAAATATTTGGGCATGGATAATTTATTGTGTTGAGTCTCAAGTAATACAGTAGCCTGTTCCAAGCATTCGGGATAGTGGCGAGCGAATAAAAAAGACACGCAAAGTGAAGCGCGAAGTGAAGCACAAAGCGCGAATTGAAGCACGAAGAGCGGCGAGGGGATTATCCGAACGCCTGGAACAGAAGAGGGGCAGGCTGGCTAGTAATACAGGCAATATTAGTTGAAAAGGGTTGTTTCATGTATAAACCACTCATGTTGCAAATTGCAACATGTTGCTGCAACTTGCAACACACTGGTAGTAATATGCACAACAAATGCTTTTCAACTTGCAATGCAAAATTGTTGGGTGAAAAGAAAATGTTGCCCATATTATTTGGCCTTTATGCCCAGCTACTCGGGCTACAGCCATTCTATTTTTGCAAATAATTTTTTGCATAGCGAAAAGCTTTGAGCAACATTAATGTCTTTTTAAGCTATTTAGCTGATACGCTTGCATCTCTATGTGCACAGCATTCTTTAAGAATCTGTTATAAATGTGATTATGTGGCACGTGTGCTTAGTAATCAGGCGCTTGAACGTAAATCAAAAGCCTGCCATGGGGTTCCCCCTAGATTTAATAATTTTTGGTAGTCTACCAGTAGCAGCATTCTCATATACCAAAAATAGCTCTTCTCCAAAATTTCACCTCACTCCCACCATAGAATGTGCTGTTATAGCAGGTTCTATCATGTCGTCTTTGTCGACGAGGCAGCAGCAGTGCAGGAGCTGGGGTGATAATATTTGCAGTTAGGTCTTGTGCATTTTCCTTTTACTGCATCTCGGCAAACTGTCACCTTACCATCCACAACTTCTACACTTTCTATAAGGTACAAATGGAGAAGACAGTGTGAATTATGTAAAATTGGGTCATACAGTCACATGGTACCAAAGATTGCTTATTAATATTGGTCCAATGTTGGTAAACTGTGTGTGGACGACCACTGGAGGCTTGGGGCAAGTATTCCCAGTCCTCTTTCTACCCCTCTCCTGAAAGAGGCCTGGACCCAGCCCACCAGCCCACAGTCAAATGTTCCATCCAATATATAAATTTTAATTTTTACTGTAATTTCATTGTCACTGAAAAGCCCCGTAAGGGGAGTGTCAATTAAATTATTGTATTGTATTGTATTCATTAATGGAAATATGATTTCTTGGCACTTTTTTCAAACTGATCTTCTAATCAAAAGTTCAATGTGTGGTTCCAGAATATATCCATACCTCCCCCACGGAAGGTTTTTTGGTTTGAACCCCCTCCCCCCAGGAATTTCCAGTTTAGCTTCATATTTTCCTTTAAAATGTTTGGCCTTTGAGACCCCCCTCCCCCTCGAATTTCCAATGACCTTCCTTGGGGTGGGTATGGATATTTTCTGGAACCGCACAATATTCAAAATGAGGCTCAACCCTAAATTCCAACAACTTTGATTGGATTAATGATGTCTGGCTCGATGTGTCGAACATGTGAGAATTTGACACAGTTACCTGACTAATGCATACGAGTACATGTAACACAATTAAAAATATATTTTCACCACTGAATAGTTGCAACCAAAATTATGCCTATTTTGGACAACCTGTCAAATTCTCTGTCGATTCTCTGTCACATGAAGCAAGACATTAATCCGGGGTGGGTGGGTACTACCCTATATAAGCTATATAGGTATGTGCAGCACAAAAGGGTATGGTTTTGAGACAATTTGGTCTGAAAACGGGTATAGATTTTGAACATTTTGGTCTCAAATTGGGTATGTTTTGCCATCTTGTCTGATATTGGGTATAGAGTTTTGCCTCTAACAGGGGAAATAAATAAATTTAAGGGTCAGATCTGAAAATATGGTAGGGAAAATCGCATATTTTGGTCTGAAATAGGGTAAGGGTTTCACGAAGTGTGCCACACACCCCCACCCAAATTTTCGGGGAATATATGGACCACTCATGATTTTATTTTGTCTAATTCCTTTAAAAAAACGTTTTCTATTAGAAACATTTTTCCTTTGGATTATTAGGTCTGGCAGATAATTTCAGTTACACTTTTACGAAAATAGCCTGAAAAGTTCAAGTATAATGCTTTTAACCTTAGCGTGTGCATTTGCCGAGAATGGATGTATTAATTTATCAGCAAAGTTTTAAAAAGAGCCATTATTAAATAAAAATTTAATTGAACTACAAGCTCCGTCACATCGTGTTGGGACACCCTCGTCCCCCTCTCGATGTTGACTTCTTTTCGCGCGTCATGGTTTTCTCACAAGCAACATTGAGAAAGGGACGGGGGAATGATGGTAAATTGTTCTAACAAATGTGTTGGGGCTTGTAGCTTAATTGTTCGCTCTGTATTGGGGAATGATGGTCAAGTTCTTTTTTTTGCAAGTTTATGGACCTCACCAAAAAATAACTCAACCAATATTTCCCCAATACTGACCTCGCACTAGTTTGATACGTGGGGGGGGGGGTTAAGGGGGTGGAAACCCAGGAGTGAAGCAGGAAGGAGAAGAGAGGGCAGGAAACAAGATCCCTAAGGTGGCAGGAACTGGGAGAGATCGGGGATTTTTTTGCAACATTGCATAATATTTTGCAATAGAAAAAGCATAAAGAGGCGGGAAAAACACCAAGAGGTACAGGAAGTTGGAAGTTCAGACCCCCTCCCCCACCCCCAATAATAACATCTATTATATATTTTGGTCTGAAACAGTACAAGGGTTGGGAGTGCCACCCCCCCAAAAAAAAAAAATTCAAGGAGTACAATGTAATCACTCCCTAGGATCTAGGATTTTCCTGACATATGAAAACCAGGCATATCAAATAAACCAAGTCATTGCCAAGCAACCCATCAGTGCCGGTCACTAGGGTGTTTTCTTGTTATCTTATGAAAGGTTTTGCACTGGTCAGATCAGATCGATTTCCTTTACGGGTTTAATTTCAGATTTTCCGATGAGCATCCCTGCCCCTTACACATGGGAGTCTCCACCTCCCTGGTTGTCTGAAAGCCAATGCTAGTAACTCCCAGGCCCAGGTTTCATGATTTCAAATGTATGCGTTTGGTTTTCAATGTCTTAAAGTGGCTTGGTTACACAAATAGTAGTAATAGTACCATATTTACTCGAAAAAGCGTCATGGTGCTTATTAAATTTTTTTACTTTTTCATGCGGCGCTTATTCGAGGGTGGCATTTATTCGAGGGAGTCACTTATTAAACACTCATTAAAAACATTTTTGAATAAAACAAACTTTTTCTTAAAACAATAACAATGAAAAAACCCAAAAACCTCAGGTTAAAATGTAAAATAATGTCACTGGCTCCTTCCCCATTGGAATCAAGTAGCTGCATCGGGGTCGTCTTTTCGAATAAGCAATGTTCTAGAGCTCAAGTGCTTCAAATAAGTGCCGCACTGTTGTTAAGGGGTGCAGCGCTTATTTGTATTTTTGCTCTCATATGCGGCGCTTATTCTGGTGCGGCACTTTTTCACGTAAATACGGTAATTGTTTTATCAACACAAACAAAATACATGTACCACTTTTCCCAACACTACATCTTCAAACTATTATTTTAAGCGCAGGCAAGCAAAAGCATAGTGTGGGAGCCTGCCAAGCAAAGAAGTCTCAAGCACAGTTTAGCCCTTTCAGCACAGAGCTCAATATCTAAACTCTTCTTACTTGTTAGTCAAGAGAATCTGATAAAAAAAAACCATTTCTCCACATGGCGACCTTGCCAGATTTTTGTTGTTAGGTTTAACTTGGATCATTAAGAATTTGAATATTGATCATGTCTGGGGCTGAAAGGGCTAATCAGCTAAGCGTAACACAAGAAAGAGAGCTCACTGTCTTTAACGTGGGCATAGCGGCAGGCTTCTCTGTGACACTGGCCAGAGACAAAGTCCCGACAAACTGGCAACCCATTGGAGGAGTGCTGTCAAGGGAAAAACAAAGGGTCTCAGATTGATTGATTGATTGATAGGTGTCAGTTAGTCAGGAGCGAAACGTGCCAGTCATTGGGGAAGGGATAAAAAATAGTTACAGTATACTTCTTAACTAAAACAATGGGGAATTATTCTGAAAATACAACATGTTACTGAGTGCAATTATGTGAGTGAAGTATTGCAAGCAATGAGGAGGACGTGCCAGGCTAGAGGTGTGGAAGCAGCAGGGACAAATGCGGCAAGCGTGCACTCTGCGGCTTAAACATGCCACACCCAACAGCTGAAACAGGAAGGTTAGGAAATAATACTTCATATTTAAATGCAAAATGTTTAACGAAGAGTGCAACTTGAGCATCATGGTTGTTTGTGTTTATGCCATTTAAATTTTTGCCCCAATTTTACATTCAGAAAATACTGGTGAGAGTATATTGAAAAAAATTATCTGCCGACAAAATTCAATTTTCTTCATAACAAGAAAGGAGAAAAGGCTTTGACGCATAAAATGATAACAACAAGCATAATAAGCAAGCCGCACTCAAAATATCAGGACATAAAACAATAACTTAACTACAGTAGAACCCCGCTAACTCGAACTCCCAAGGGAAACAAACAACAGTTCGAGATAGCGGGGGGTTCGAGTTATCCGATAGTAAATGACTGAAAAACAAGGGCAACTGGGGAAATGGTTTGAGTTCGAGATAGCAGGGAGTTCGAGTTAATCGAGTTCGAGTTAGCGGGGTTCTACTGTATATAAACACATAATTAACACCACCGGACTGACAACATAGACAAACTTTAATTCAACATAATGATTCAAGTAAACTCTACAATCACACTATAAACACATAAATAACTATTTTTCCCTACAAAAATTAATCTATTTCTATGAAAAATGAAAATTTTACTGCAAGACAATCATGAAGAAAAACTCCAATAGGTTTTCCTTGATCAAATAAAATCTGGTTTTTTTTTAGTAGTCTCTTTTGGCCATTTCTCTAGTCTTGCAATAAACTTTCCATTATGGAAACTATACTTAATAAAACAACTCTCTATTATAATCATTCTAAATACAAATATATCACAATGGCTCAGCCACTGGAAATTAATTGCACAAAAATCAAATCAATTGCTCTTTTCATGTGCCTCGTCCGATTTACATTCATTGTAAAATAACTTAAAGTGATTCATACAAAATTAATAATGATGTCTAAATTTTTATTAAAGTCAACCTCCTGTCGTACATCATAAAGACGAAACTTAGCTTAAAGTAAACCCTCTTTCTCTTTCAGAGTACAGCTTATAAAGATTTGTCACGTTTTATGAAATTTCTACTACGCTCATAATGTTTATTTCTTGGGCCAACAAAATATTACCCTTTCTTTGGTAAATTAAGATAGTTCAAAAGTACAAATAATCCATGACTCCTTAAATGGTTCTTCAACTGCTGTATTCAATTACACGAAAAATACAGCCAGTATTTTACAAAATACATATAATATAGTCTATCTCTCGTAAGTACATACAAAACAATCTCTCAATGTTAAATAGTAACTGTAAATAACAAGTCCCAAATAAAATTATTACACATGCAAATATGTGAATGAATAAGACCCTGATTAACAATTCATCCTTCTAAAGAATGCATGAAATGAATCAATAAATGTAACAGCTTAACATTTCCTCTTTCGTAACAAATAAACAACAAAACATATTGTCATCTCTCGGACTCGATTTTCTCACAAAGTTTCTCAGTTCTCACTAGATTTCAAAATAAAACCAAATTTCTGATCATTTGTTTACGTCATTGTTTCAAAGCCAGAGCTTAGGAAATCTAGAAAGAACATTTGAGATTATTTAAATTAATTCCTAATCTTTATTTGGGGTCATGGACCCAATCTAAACATGGTCATATTTGACGATAATGTAAAGTGCTTCGATATATTAATAATTAATACTATTATTAATAATTATTAACACTATACAGAGTTGGAAGTTTTTCCTGGAGCTTCCAATTTCCTCCATGTTGTCCTTGACAACAAATAATCTTTAGAACAGTACTACAGGATTCTTGTTTGAACACTCCCTTGGTTGAACAAAACTGACTTGACGTCTGAGTGGAATGGCCTGTAAATTACATCTTCAGTCTGACACTTCTGTAATCTCAGAGCTATGATGGTAACCAACTTTATTTCTTGATTTGAACAAAGCAGACGTCCACAAACACCCGCACCTCAATCTCTCAATTCCTGTTCAATCACTTCATGCTTGCTCTCTCTCTATCTGCACAATCAATTAACGCATCCCCCCCTTACATGTGCCTCTCTAGATCGAGATGCACATACAAAAAGAACCGCCCCTTGATCACATAACATGGGGCGACATGATAAAGGTGGGTGTGGTAGGTGCAGAGGTTAACGTGTAGTTGTTCCAATACTGGACGTCCATCGATTGGACAGGCTGAGGGTCAATGATTTGGTAAGATGTTTGAGGAGTAGGAGGAGGTGCGAGAGGAGGTGGTGGTGTCGCGGCTGACTCCACAGGCATATAGCTTAACACCTGTGGCTGTACCTGGTGTTGCCACTAGTGAACAAGGAACATGAAACGAAACACCAACGTTAGCATGACTTGCAAGTCCTACACTCCTGGCAATCAGGGCATTAGCTTCTACTTCTTATAGGTGACTTTAACATTACATACTCTGATTTCTTTCATGGCATTTGCCATGTACAAAGTTACCAAGAGCTTGACAGCTATTGGCTGACAATAAAACAAGTCAATTTATACCTGAGCTACTAAAAATATACATGTATTACAGTCAACTCTCTCTTAACGGACACCTCTATAAGACGGACACCTGGCGTTGGTCCCTGTGCGCCGTTTTTCAGTCATTTTACTGTATCTAAACTCTCTATAAGCCGGACAGTTGGTGCCAGTCCCGATGGTGTCCGTCTTAGAGAGAGTTGACTGTATTCAATAAAGTAAATGCTTCAGGTGACTGTTTACTAGGAGCACTGTGATTCCAAAAAAGCAAGCGTGGTGTTCGCATCTTGACGAGGGGATATAACCTCAGATGGCTTTTGGGCACTTATAAGTTAAATCATTGTGATAAGCTTGCACGTCACAAACAGGACATTTCAGCACCTCAACACAGGTGGCATTTTCATGATTTTCTGCAAAGTCCGTAAAACAGTGTTGGGTCAGCGGTTTGCTTTTTTTTACCCCTGGTTACAATTTATTTATTCAAAGAGTGGAATTTATATATGCCTCCAATTTTTTTTTTCTGGGTTAATCACTTATTACATTCTTTTGTACTCACACTGCTGGTAAACAGTCTCCTAAAGCAGGTGGTTAGTTAGCCTTCATCGCAAATGAATTCAACCGTTAAATATAATCCATCTGCGAACCAGCACCAAAATCCTTGTTCCAAAGCCAAGGCCAATCACAGACGAGTACATGTAACCCGTACCTACTTCATTGGGGTTCAGAACAAGGATTTAACGGTTGAATTTGTCTGCGATGCTGACTAGTGGTTAATTAGTAAGCTTAATGAAATATTTACCTGAGGCAATTGTGTTTGAACCAAGGGCAATCCAGGTGCAAGTAACGGCACTGAAAAATGGTAACAAAATATAATTAATTATACCATGCTCAACTTAGATGGACAATAATTTTAACCCAAGAGTGCTAAGTTCAAAGCTGAGGAAAAAATCTTGAATTTCTTTTTGCAAATTTGTCAAAAACAAACAGCACCACATGAAAGTACTGCTCAATAACTTTCATTTGAATGGTCACACACAAGGGTTTCATCCACAGACTCAAAAGTTAGGGCCACATTTATTGACTCAAGGTTTGGCTCTGAGAGTGAAAGGGTTAAAACTATTAATAGTACTGTGTGCTACTTACTTGTGGGTATAAGAGATGTGAACTGCAATCCTAACGATGGGTTAAAGGACTGAAGTGCTGCTCCTCCTGGCATTATCAGAGGCACCTCCAATGCAGTTTGTTTCGTAAATGGTTCACCAAAGGTCTGTAAAGAAATGACACCAAATCAGTACTTAGATCTTGAAAGCACCCTGGCCTAATGATCATTGACTCAATGGCACTGCCATAACAGTTGTAAAACAAGTAGTCAATAATATCATTCTATACAAAAGTAACAAATTATTGATGAAACATTCTTTGATGCTTTTGACAATCCATAACATGAATGCTGTGCCAAATACTCCCTTGCTAAATAATGAAGGACGTGTTGTGGCATGGATAAAGTTCCAGACTATTCTCAGGGTTTATTTCATTTTGTATACTTTTTCCAAGTCTGGAAAACTCATCATTACAGTACAGAAGAGTTCCATGTACTTTTGACAGATTTCCAGATTCATCTGTTTGAATTACGTGTAGTCAGGTAAGTTTCAAAACCTGAAAGCTACATGAATATCAAAGCAGGTAGATAAGACTCCAGAAATGAAAACTCCAAAAATGCATTGTGGCTCATCAATCAGTACAACTCATTGTTGGTGCAGTTTTGTCGTAACTGTGACGTCATGTTAGCCACGTGACTCTCCGACCATGTGCTCGCCCGTGTGTGGAATTAAACATGGAGTTGTTGTTTTAATAAGACTGTTTGTCGTCTTATTTCGCCTCCTATTCCGCTTACCGATAGCGTAACGGTACAGTAACCTCTTCAACCAACACTGTACGTACTGATGGCAGTGTACTTGATCTAACTTTTCACTTATGAAGCCATGAAGGATCATTGATGTGGTCAGCTATAAACCTTTGAATTGCTGATCATGAACATTGCCAAAACTTGGCTTAATTTGAACTCCCTGGATAAGCTAAGAATAAAACCTTGTCCATGACATCTTGGGTAGACCTAAATTATTTAGCCTGGCCACAAATTGAGCAAGCAACCTAATTATACAAGTGTTGTCCCAACAGCTAACTCATAATCACTGAATTGCTTTGGTTTTCAAAACCAATCGCGACATGGTCGCACGCATTTTCCCGTGTAGGTGCCGGCTACATGTATTTGCTTTGAGTTCTCATTGGTTCATTGTGTTGTTTATGTGTGTTGTGGTTGGTCATTGTAATATTGCTTTGGTTTTGGTTTAACAACACCCAAGCGAAAACTGCTCTAACAGCTAGGATTAACTATAGCGGTCTAATGTCGTTATAGTTGAACAGTGCTCCAAGCTGACATGAGATGTTTGTAGAACAGTTCTCAAATATTATTAGAATCCACTGCAGAGCTCAATCTGATAAACTGGTTGATTCTTACATAAATTAGGAAAGAGAGTGATAGTTTACAAGTTTCATTTGCCTTTTTGCAAAAAAGAAGAAGACAAATATGTCTGAAAAACACTAAAACGAAACAAGATATTGCAATAAATATTATCACAATTCTCAGCTCATATCAGTCCAATAATTATATATACTAGATTACATAGGATCAGTGTGTATAATTTATCTAAAACACTTTTATCAGTTTTGGCAACTAGCTTCATAGCTCAGTTGGTAGAGCATCGCACTAGTAACGCGGAGGTCATGGGTTCAAATCCCGTTGAAGCCAGAATTTTTTTTTTCCGGCTTAAAATTGCAATTGCTTAAATTCATTCATAACTGCGATGATCATTTATTCATTTAATTTTGAACTGTTGATTAACTATTGATGTGAAAAATAAAAAAGCTTGGAGCCCTGTTAACATTATCCAATGTGCTTACAACTACAAGTCACTAAAAGCTTGCTCGTTACTTGGACCTAGTAAAGCAAAAGGCTATTAAGTACCAGTTCAGGCAAGGTATCATGGGGCCTCTTGCGGCTACCCTCCAGCTAATCAGCGGGCGATGTGCAAAGCACAAAAGGAATGCCAGCCAGCCAGCAGCAGCGTGATGTAAGCGGGCGGCACATGAAAAAAGACAAGCAAAATGCAAGTCAAGATTTATGCAAATTGCTGGCTGTAAAGTAAGCTCCATGCATTGTGCGGTTCCAGAAAATATCCATACCCACCCCAAGGAAGGTCATTGGAAATTCCGAGAGGGAGGGGGGTCTCAAAAGCCAAAATTTTTAAAGAAAAGTATGAAGCTTAACTGGAAATTCCTGGGGGGGCCGAGGGGGTTCAAACCAAAAAACCTTCCGTGGGGGAGCCGTATGGATATATTCTGGAAACACACATTGTTACAAGCAGGCAGGACTGGACATCTCCACTTGCCAGCAGCCCAAGGCAAGTAAAATAGAAATCACACGAATTGAATGTCTAGGGCTGTGGCTGGTACAGAAATCTGAAAGATCTTTATCCCACTTTGAACAGTGAGTGTATCAGTTGGTAAGTGTGGGTTGTGCCAAGTAGATTTGTAAAGTTTCTTGCCTTATGGCTGCTGGTTCAGACTAGGAGATGTCTATCCCTGGCAGGGGAAGTGGTTGGTTAAAGGAACTACGTCACGGATGGTGCATCTTGAAAAAATTGGCCATTCGCAATCCGTCTTAATCTTCTCCATCCTCAACCATCCTTGTTCCTGTTTGGTTTATTAGCACCTCTTTGGTGTTTTTCTACCTTAGTAAACTATTATTTTAAGGCTTTGTGCAATTTGAAGGTGATTTTCCACTTCGCAAAAATGACTTAAAATATCGTGACATAGCTCCTTTAAAGTAAACAATCTAACTATACCTGCCAACTTCTTTTAGTGGTTCCAAAGGGTGCAAAAGATATACTAAGAGGGGTGGCGAATGGTCTTAAAAAAATACAGGTCTTGCAAAATTTTAGTCGAATTTCACGGGTCTTACAGTCTCCTTTTTTGAGCGGTTCTGTACGTCTCGCAGTCTCAATTTTTCGCAAGGCCATTTTGGAGTCTCGATCTCGGCCTCGCAATCTAAAAATTCAAAAAGGCTCGCAAAGAAAAGCGCTAGTCTCACCGTCTCGCAAAGTCTCAAATTTACCATTTGCCACCCCTGCTAAGGGTCTATGACTCACAAATGCAAAAGGAAGAAGACTAGTGGGTCAAAATGGTTGTTGATTCATGCAGCAGAATTGACAGGAAATAACTCTTTCCTTTGCAGTTTTAAGCTAGTAAAAAGCTAAGCAACAATTTATTGTACCCTGGATTGCGCCATATTATATCAGGGCTGTCATTAAGGGGCGTAACCCATAACACCTGTTACAGGTGAGTATGCTTGATGGGACCTTGATGTTACGGGTGAACTTGCCCAGTTGTTGGTATAATTCACTTACAAAGCAACAACTTTGTTACGGGTGTGAAGATCAAAGCAACAGGTGACTCAAAACATAATGATAGCCCTGAATTGATAGAGTATCCTTTAATGTGACTTTACAAAGTCCAGTGATGCTACAGAGCCAAGAAAGGGTGTGAAGTGCATGCATGCAAGCCATACATTTTGATCCTTGTGCATCCATGGAACACATGCATACTATCTTAGAGTTGGCAGGTACAATTACATTACCAGTAGAACAGTAGAACCCTGGCTTACAACCACCTCATTAATATGACCACCTTGTTAATTTAGACATTTTATTTTGGCCCAAAGAAAAATTCAGTGAGTCAGTGATTTTCTTTTTCTTTTTTCAAGTTAATACAACCAACTGTTAGTACGACCAGATTTTGGTGGCCCATCGCTGAAATGAACAGGGTTCTATTGCACTTCCTCCTAACTTAATATAGATGCAAGCTGCTTAAAGCCTGGTGTTCACTAGCGATGCAAGCAAAAGCGCAAGCAACATACACAGACGCAGTAATGTGTTGATCATCGGTGCCTTTTATTTACGACAAATCAACACGTTACTGCGTCTGCGTGTGTTAGGTATTGTGCTTGCGTCGCTAGTGAAAACCAGGCTTAATTGTCTTTGTTGTCTCATTTCACAATAGCTACATGTAGAGCATTAGGCAAGGCACGTTTCAGCTGTGGAATTAACAAACTCCTAGCATGCAGGCCATGCATTGATTTATTACATTCAGTGTTACATGTAGTTATAAAGCATTATTTTTTAGTTTTGCATCTTACCACAGTTAACATTAAAAATCTTTAAAATGTAACCACAAAACACTTATTTATTTATTTATTTATTTATTTATTTATTTATTTATTGGTTTAGACTACTTCACTGTTGAAGGATGATTGGCTCTTAATACTTTTATTATGACTATCATAAAACAAATTGTGCAGTTCCAGAAAATATCCATACCTATCCCAAGAAAGGTCATTGGAAATTCCAATGGTGAGGGGATCTTACAGGCTAAACTGGAAATTCCAGGGATTGGGGGTTCAAACCAAAAAAAAACTTCCATGGGGGTATGAATATTTTCTGGAACCACACACTGTAGTTATTGGTCTACCACATTTACTTTTTATTGTTAATTTTTGGGAAATATGTTTAACTTATTAAACAGAAATATTAATAAACATTAAACCATCTCTTGAATCCAACATTAGCTGATTCCGATTATTTGACACTACCCCCCCCCCCTCCCCCTGAGCTTCTAATAACCCCCCTCTCCAAGCCCCTGGGGGTTTAATAGAGCTTTTACTCCATGCAAATCACTGTCACCATACTCTGTAATTATCATATTTCTTTGTTTCGTTAGACGAGTTTGAGAATTGGACATCAAGTATTTAAAGTTAAACACCAGAAAGAGAAACATCTGGCAGTGCTTATATTATGGGACAATTTCCTCTCAAGTAGCAACACTGTAACAACGTGCAACTCACCGGTAATGACTGTTGCTGAGCAGCTCTGACTCTTCCTTGAAGATGAGCTGGCGGATGAAAGTAGCGGCACATTTCTCTTTGACATCTCCCCTTCATAAAGTCCATACAAACCGTGATCATACCATCAGTGCTGTCGATAGACACGTGTCTCGGAGGATGTGCGTATCTGCACTCTTCTCTTGAGCATGACCCTCTCTGATATTCTCGGCAGACCTGTGAACAAAAAGAAATACAATCATTATCATGTTAACATAGTGATCCAAAAGTAACCTTCACTGGTGGGCAACTGGTTTATTCTTGATCATATCCATTATTCCGAGATATAACAGGGTAAGGCCCAGTTCAGACGCCGTACTTCACATGAGCCAAATCGAATTCGAATTTAGGCCGACCCAAATTAATTTAGACCGGCCGAATTGATTCAGACGCCGAGCTTAATTCAGCCAAACTTAATTTAATAGGGGAAAATTGCTGTTATATTGAAAAATACATTATAATAATTCATGCATTTGTTTCGGATCATGTGAAGTTCGACGTCTAAATCAAAGCCGGTCCACAGCCGTTATTCCCGGCTGAGCCAGGTGGGAAGAATGGCTGAGCCGATCTGAATTCATGCAGCCATTCCAAATTGATTCAGACGCCATACCTCACATGAACTTAATTCCTCAAATTCAATTCGGCTCATGTGTAGTACAGCATCTGAACTGGGCCTAACAGTTAAATACCTGATTGATTAGCATATCAGTGTCTGTGTGGTAAGTGTAGGCTAGTCAGTAAGGGGAACAAGTGCTGTTTTTGGCAATCGCTCCAGCATATAGCACAATAAGGATATGTCATGTTTCTTAGCAACTTCGGGGACAGACTGTAGGCTTCGTCCCTTCTCGGAGGCAGGATTTGGCCATCAACTTACTAGCACTTGCAATCGTACAAGAGGATATGTCATGTTCCTTAGCAACTTCAAAGACAAAAACCGCGGGCTCAGTGCCGTCATCAACTAACTTGTTCCCAACTGAAATTTACAGAGTTACTAGCCTGATTTCTACACTTTTTCCAGATTTCCAAACTCTGATCAAAACTTAACGATTTTTATTTATTATTTAATTACATCTTTAAAAAAGCTCTGACCTCTAGTTTGTCGGATTTGTCCATTCTTCTTGACGGAGTCTGAGCGAGAAGCGACGCATCAGGTAGAAAAGCAACAGGATGCTGGAGGTATGTGCCATTTGATCCTGGAAGACTTAAGGGCCAAGTCGAGATCTGCAATGAATTGTTCACAAACATCAACATGCTGATTGTCAATCAACAACAAACAACAACAATCTTTTATTTAGCTCATTATAAAATAAAATTATACAAATCAGACCCTTATTTCTGATTAAAGTTAGAAAAATTAAAGTCTTTTCCAGGGTGGCAACCAGCTATCGTAACCAGCAACTGCAGTGTAGATGGCAGACTACTCAAAGTTTGAAAATGACTAAAAGACAACAGCCATGGGAGGCTACAAATGTATCTGGAGTATTTGAGCACCTTTTCACTGGGGCCTTGTAGTTCACAAGGCTGGAAATTAATTCTGGTTTCCATGGCATGAATCAGTTAAAGGGGTATTGCTACTCCCCCTGTAAGGGATACATACTAGCTCATCCAACACTGGTTTATGGTTACCCCTAGCATTTTTGTCAGGTTACCTCAACAATCTGCTGTTTCCCATTTATACTCCCTTGCCCAAGAACACAACACAACAACCCCAGCCAGTGCTCAAACCCGGACCACTCTATCCAGAATCCAATGCGCTAACCATTAGGCAATCACATCTCCTACTGTACACCACTTAAAATCAATGTTACTCTTCAATTTATGAGAGTGATCAATCAACATAGATCTTATTTCTCCAAACAGACAAGTGAAACTTGAACAAAGAAAATACCACTAGTTGAATTATTTACGGTAATTTGTCAGTGTCAAGACAAATAATTAATGGCTCGCCACTGACAAATTGTGATATTTTGCCCAACTCTGTCCAATACTTGCTTAATATTTCAAGCTTATGACTGAATTAAATTAAAGTTATCTTACAAACGAGGGATTTGTCAACATCTGCTGAGCAAGAGGAGCAAACGCTTGCTGCTGGAAAGCGATCTGCTGTTGCTGCTGCTGTTGTTGCTGCTGCTGCTGTAGTAGGCGGCCATTGTTCTCCATTTGAGCTTTTATATGCTTCGGGGGATGCAAATACTTGCACTTTTCTCTATGACACCGTCCCTAAAAACAACAGCAAATGTTAAATCCTCTTTAATTTGTTTCTCTATTGTCTAGCATTGAGATCAAATATTGTATTTATCACAAAAATAGCTTTCAGATTAATACTTCAGGTAGGGGGTTCTAATCCTATTACTGAAATAATAAAATGGAACAAGCAGATTTAACTTAGTACAAATGACAGTAATAAATCAGGTGTATGTGACTGTCTAGACCTATGGCCTACAAAGCACTCATTCCAAAACAAAAACCTCAAAGTTAAAGGGACACTGTCCTGATTTTAGCATGATTTTGGGAAGCTCAGAAACATATCTAGATCATAGGAAGTTGAACAATAATGGTTTGATTCTGTAGAATAGCACTCGACAAATGACAGGAACCCATTAGGAAGTGAGGATGACGAACGACAGTGAGGATGGAAATGGATTGCAATATGGATTTTTGAAAAAACGTCAGGATGTCAGTTTTTCAAAGTTTCAAATTTGGCTCGGAAATCTTTGAAATTTTGCAAAAAATTTGTTGCAGTATAGAATTTCTTGAAGAAATTGCTTTTTATCATTTAGTTATAGTTTATTAAGTTCTTATTTCATAGATTTAGGGACCATTTCATTCATATTTAACAGTTTTGAGCAAATACGCCGGGACAGTGTCCCTTTAAGTCCATCAACATCAATGTCCTTTGTGCAGAAGCTTTGCGTTTCATGTTACACTTTAACTAAAGGTAAATTTCTACCAGAGGTCTACCACTATATGGTAGAATTGCTTTTAACCTTGAAACTCTGATCCTTAACAGTGCCAACCAGTCAGACTAATTTACAACTTAACTCTGAAAGAAGCTTATCTTATATTTCATAATAACCCTTGAGTTTGCTTATCTTATTACAAGCATAATCCGATAAGTCAATTATCGCTAACCTTTGGCTGCAAACAGTAAAAAGAGACTGTAGTTTTACTATAATAATTATTGTATAATTAAATTATATTCCTATATATTGGGACACCATAATTTCAACATGCCTATATCTACTATTAAAAGTTTGCTTGATACATCAAATATCTTCTTCTTGAAAATGAATCAAATAAAAATTATTGAAAGAATGCTACACATCAAATGTCGGCCCCTTGTAATATTAAACACAGTTTATTTTACCTATAAATACAAACTGCATTATATAATCTGTGAAAAATGACAAAAATAGCACCAGTCTGAATCCAGCGATTAACCCCTACTGTTGATTGACGATAAAAATAGTTCGCTGATATTATCCGTTGCTCTCTTTATATCAAAGTCAAGTTTCGCATTTGATCACAAATCTCAGACATAAAAGATTTGTTAGTCAAAAAAAAAATTGTTAGTCGCACTGTACCTGTAAAAAGAGGCAATTGCCAAGACAAAGGATAAAATTTAAAAGACAACCTATTAAACTGCTTATAGTTACCACAAGTGGACTTTATATGGAGTTAGACATATTAAAGGATTAATTACAAAATGCATGCCACAACACATGCAAATAAAAATTCCCTAGGATTATAAAATACTATCAACTTTTTTTTTAATTTTCAAGCAGGATTGTGACCTTGTTATGGCGATTCTTATCAAGAACGACGGATAATTTAACAGCAATTATAATCTCAATCAGAGATGCTAAAAGATCAAAACTTCCCTTTCTTTTTTTCATTTTCTATAAAATATTTTTATTGGTAGCACTAACAAAATTGAACCACCTTATGAAAGAAATATTTTCACAACTTGCAAGGATGAAAGAAATATTTTCACAACTTGCAAGGCTGGTGTTTTGACGCTACTTCCTTTTACAAGAAAATTATTTTAGTGCTCAGTGAAATCTGGATCTTAGTATTCTTGTATTTCTACGTCATAAAAAGGACCGTCATCACTATGAATGACAGTAAATCCAAAAATGTATGTTAACTACAAATCGACAACTGGACGAGTTTTGGAGCAAGCCATTGTGTTTGAGTTAAACAATAGAATGCATTAGACAAAAAGCCGCACTGTTGTTAGATTCTCACAATGTTGGCAAATTGACACCATTGTTAGAAAAACCAGTGCAACAGGTTTTGTAAACAGTATCACTTGCTCAAACTTCTAAAACACTACCTGTTTCACAAAAAACTATCCAATAATTTTCCAGCCAAGAATAACTAATTACAAGCCAAAAAGATGAAGGGGAAAAACTCAATTTTCAAATACTCATGTTTATATTTGATTTATAAAAATTCCAGACAGGAAGCCTTGATTGAACAAAATGGTTCATTGGAAACTTTTAATTGACAAAACTCAAAATTGTTCACTGCAACATTTTTGCAAATCAACAAAATTATCCATAAAGCATATTTATATCATATATATTTATTATGATATTATTATTATTCGTACTGCTTAAGATCTCAAAGGATTTATGGCAACCCGGAAATCTCCTCGCTTGTCAATCGCGCCAAAAACAGAACGACAAAAAAAGCTAAAGTGACAGGAAGTTTTAAAAAGTTCACGAATCGAATTTCTTTTGTCTGAGGGCACGGACGACTATGGCAATATTGTGCAAATTTCAATTTGTGTCACGCAAACCGCAAGAGAAAGAATTATGTTCACAATACTCAAAGCAAACTATTTAATGACCCAATCAACTATCGCGTGAGAATTACTAAAAAACAAATTTATGATCAGACACGCAATTTTTTATTTTCGAAGGAATAAAAATTTCACGAATCTCTTTCTCGAAATCAAATGCGTGCAGTACTACACAAATTAATATTCTTTTCTTCTCAAGCACGAATCGAACGTGGCTTAAATTTAAACTTTCTTTTCAATTCCGTGAGTTGAGTGAAGAGAACAAAGAAATTCTGTGTCCATATGTTGACGATCAAAGTCCCCTTGCTGTGATCACGACTCGGAGCTCACGAAATGACGGGGAAGACAGGGAAAAGATTTTCTCATGCACGCTTTGATTTTGTTAATACACAAACTGCAACCCGTTCCGTGAATAGAAAGATCAATGTAAACTTTACGGGTTTTGCACCAAAACAGCTGAAACACACAATCGTGCACGAAAAATTCACGAACTTGCTAATCGGTCACGAAAACTAAATCTACACTTTTTTCAGGACGAGCCAACACCTAGTACCTTGCTCACGATTTATCAACACGCAATGCGAAATTTTGGTTTCATGACACACGAAAGAGCGAACTTTCAACTTTTTTGACACCCCACAACATGCCATGACACAGTGTATTTGTCATATTCGCCGCCGGTTTGCGCAGTTTAGCAACGAATATTGAGCCAGTTAAACAAAAGAGCCACAAACATCGTTTAGAACCCTGGCATAGCCACTTAGACGATTCACAATCAAAGTTTTAAGTAGTTTTTAACAGAAACACACAGCGTTTCCTCAAAATATTGAACTGCTGATGTTGCATAAGCCACTCACAGCGAAAATTGTCGTGCCTATATACTTCTTGTGACAAAAAATGCCGCATTGTCAAAACCACTGGGTTATTTCCCACGAAATATAATTGTCGAACGCATTTTCTCTGAATACGCAGTCATAACACGTTTATAAACTTCAGGGAAATTTGAAACGTCCGCAAAAAGTTGTTTCGCAGAAAACGACGCAACAAGTTCTCGAAAATCTTTGCCAACAAAAGAAAGTTCGAAGATTATGACCATAAAGCGCGCAAATGTCACCACAAGCACTCCATTTTACCACACAAATAATCCCGTTAAGAGAAAAACGCAGATACCTTCAACGAGTCGAAACAAGCCGTGACTTTTCCACTCTGAATGAGCACATGAGCGGGTGGATGTGCGAAACGACATTCATCTTCTGTTCGTGAACACTTTCCACGCTGAAATTCCCTGCAAACTTCAACAAGTAACCACCTTGGATCTTTGCCCATCACTGGGACTATCATCTTCGAAAGTAGTCTGTCTGGTGTCTCCTTTTCAGTAAACAAATACCTAACGAGAAAAGGCGGAAATCATGAATGAAATAGTTTTTTCTGCGACGGAGCCGACGATGCAAACGCAGTTTTCCCGATATTTCTAGATGTTAGGGGAATTTTGTATTTGGCAACAAAAAACTGCGCATGCTTACTGCGATGAAAACACCGCAGGCTCAAATTACATAACAATGAGTCATCAATTACTTGTCGAGGTCAGGGTCATGGCGCAAGCGAAATTTGCCGTTCTTTCCGGCTACAGTCACGGAAAACGACAGAAATACGTGAATCTTGTTAGGGTTATTTCATTTCTAGTTAATGAGGGCAGACAATATTCGTTTTTATGCGTCAATCGGGACTCGTGACTCGGGCGAATGTGACGCATCACGCGAGTACGTGATGGATCGTGCCCATCGGCCCCAGCCCGCGCGATTACGTCATCACCGAGAGTGATTTAAAATAGAGGTAGGCCTTTGTTCGCCTTTCCGCTTCAGGAGGCCGTGAAACAGAGTGGTCAAATGCCACAAAACCGCATCAAACGGTCGGCTTGCTCGATCTCCAGCTGTCCCGTGAAAGAACGAAAGGTTAAAGAAAGAGAAGCGCTTTTAATTGTTGTGTTCAGAGAGGGTATAAACAAAAGAACTGCTCGGTGACACATCGTCGGAACTGACAAGGCACGGCAAAAATCGTGCCGTCCTTTGAAGTAAGGAGGAAATGATTCGATCATAATTAACAAGATGGCTTCTCGTTACGGGTAGACATCCCAAAATTTCAATTGCTCAGTGAATAAGACGTTGCGTGTTTCAGTAGCCTTCCTGCATTTCACATAAAAAACATAAAACTAAAAGACCGGAGCCCGAAGCAATTTTTCACCGTGGGAGGTCGTATGTTCTTGCATGAACCCTGGCGTTGTTTGGGCCTTGTTTGTTCCGTTAGAAAACCATACGATGAATACATTTCGTATTTATTTTTGGCTCGTTAGAGAGACGATGGAATCGCGCTCTCTACTCACAAATGTGTCTTGTACGTGATACGCGATAACTCTAATCGGCCAAATTCTAATTAGCAAACTGATCATCTACATTGGTGATTACATTCACCTGCGCTGAAATTATCGCTGACTCTTTGGCAAGGCAATACCAAACATGGCAAATTCCCGGCTCCATCGTATGTATTAGTAAAGTAAGCAAGTGTTTGATCGCGCGCGCGTTTACTCAAATTTTGTAAACAATTAAAAAACCCTCTAGAGCTGAGACGGACCGGCAGGCTTTGGCGGCGACAATATGGTTTCTATCCGGCAACAAAAGGTATTATAATTATTGTCACACTTGCATAGGCTCACTTCGCTGAATTTTATTTAGTTATTCGGTTTCAGAGAAAACAGCTTGTATTATTAATCTAGGGTTGGTTTTATGACCAAAATCGACACGAATGAATGTCTGATTTATAAACCGGAGACCCCGCGTATTGCAATGCGGATCTGAGGGGGTTTCCTTTCTCAACCTGTCGCTCCAAAATGTTCTGCGCGACTGAGGAAATAAACTGTAATTTTCGTGCTCTCGGCCCTTCTCTCGGATCGAATTTTTAAAACGCATATCGTGACTAACGGCTCTTGCCGAAAGGATAACTCACTGGTCATCACGAAAGCCAAAACAAAATTAAGGATGCGCGCGTTAAATAAAATTGCATCGTGTATTCTACCTCCCAGTGATTCAACTGACTGTTTCAACCTCCATTCAGCCAATGTTCGCTTTTATTATTGCAATTTTGTTATCAAAAGTTTTCCATGATCTGCACGAAATGTGAAGAAAGGTTGCATTGTGAAACTTCCACGCCGACCGAAATCCTCTACATCACGAAAACACGCAAAATAAAAAATTCCCCCGGCCTCCTTCTGTCTCTCTGTTTTTCAGATCTTCACTTCAAGTGGTAGTACGTCTTGTTATCGATTGCTGATGTATTAAACTTTATTCATTTGATAACTGATTTTTTTTTTCCAGTTATCATTCGCTTACGGCCCAAGCATTTCCTTTTGCGCTGAACAAGCTATTGATGGCGGCGGACCCCGTGAATGGTTTTAATCCTGTTTGCAAAGACCCTGATAAACAACTGTTTTCTTTTACGCAAAAGTCCCTTTATGGAGACGTGCTGCGACAGGTAGGACTGAATTCCACTTTGTCACTGCACTGCAGGCAGAAGTTAGAGGCGGTTTCAGCACATTTCAGTGCTATCTTCTGCCCACATGAAACTTTAAGAGACTGTCAGGCAATCAAAACACATTCTGCAGTTTGGCGGTCAGTTACTTGAAACACGCAGATTTATATATACTGTCTGACAAAACCAACTGCGAGAGATAACTGAGTTTTCTAACTAAACCAGAAATCAATAAAGAGCTTTACTCAATGTTCATTAAACAATTGGCTCACAGCATTGTTCTGAAAGAAAAAAAAAATACATTTCGATGATCTCATCCCTCTTTGTTACGCCAACGCATTTTAAGTTTTTTTCTTTTTTTTTCTTCGCGTTTTTGAAGGCTTCGTTCACTGAGATATTTTTTTCTATGACTGTGATTCTTGATATTATGAATTTCCGAGAGTGAACGTAAGAAGATGTTACTTGTTGCTCGTCCGCCCACACGGTCGCACTATAAACTGACATAAAACGCTACCCACGTTTCCTTCCTGACTGTTGTGTGAGTAAATCCTGTTTCTTGTTCGTCGGAGAAACTTTATCTCTCAGAGGAATTGACGGCGAAATCGCCAAGGAAGCTCAGTCAATAAAAACTAAAGTGTTTAATAGCTAGTTACCTGTGATCAGCCATGCACGTGTGGTAAAATGCGAGTCTTTTCTTTGACGTATAAAGGAAACTATGACTCAACTTCCTGTCTCTCAATGGCGAATTCGTCAAAGAACTCAAGTCCTCCTCTATCTAAGGGCTTTGTTTTTGTTTAAGTCTGCTCGCTTTTCATGCCGTACGACATGTACCTTACACCGAAAAGTTGTTGCTATATTAAAAGTGTTGTTTATCATTTTGTTACCATAAGCAATTTTGACAAGCTTGCACTGTACAATCTTCGACGGGGTTTTCGGGCCGTTGAAAGCGATTTGGATAAACAGGAATGAAAAGATCACGTTGTTAAGTTCTTGGCTCTTTGTTTTCGATCAATATACTACAGATGTATTCTTTATAGTTTGATTAGCGAGATTAAAGAGAGAACTAAGGAATTCTGACAATTCTTGTATCCGGAATTGCTTGCTTGAAACGTGACTTGCACGCATAAATTCTCTGAGTTTTAAAATATACTATCAGAGATATTTCAGTTGTTACCGAGAGCCCCCGAATCGAAATTTAATTTGTCTAGAACGCCAACGCGTTGTGTAGAAGCGAATCAAAGCCGTTCGTGGGTCGCTTCACAATTCGATTCGAGCGGAGAACAAAAGCACGTTTCTCTGAACTTGAACTCAGTCGTCATGCGATGACGGAAGCATCTTTCGCTGTTGTCACTGCCTAAAAAGTTGACTATTGTTGCGTTCAAATCAATATTTCAGTACAAACCTGGGAGCTGCGATTGGAGGGTGAATTGTTCCGTTGAACAGTGGTTCGTTCATTTTATACTGTGCTAGCGAGAAGAAGTTTGGCCAGTTTTCTTCAGAGCGCGTTTCAAGCCTTCTGTACGCGCGCGACCATGACGCAAACTGCGCCAAGTCCAAGTTTGCGATTGGGCATGCGCGAGGCGGACCTGTTGACTTCGCGTTGCACATAACTGTGGTAAACGAAAGAACCGCACCCACGTTCAGGATAAAATCGTTCCGAAACACTTCAACTGTATCCAAACAGCCGGAAAATTTACAAAACAAGTAACAAAGCCAAATCTCGTTAAGTAAGCTAAGTTTCAACTCTGTGTTCAACACAGCACGGTTTTCACGACCTTTAACATGCACTACGCAGTCCCTACGTAACCAAAAAAAAACATTGTTTGATAAATAGCCGGAAGCGTACACAACAACGCCAAAAAAGCAGTTTTGTTCCAATTTTGTTTGCTGTGATATTTATAACGGCGAGCACTACTAGTAATTTTAGGTAAAGTCAGGAAATGGCGTAAATAACCTAGCAACTTTTCGCTGATCTTGAAAGGCCGGAAATAATCTTCTCACCCGAGGCAAAATACGGCGATAGCAAATTTGTAAACACGGAGATTGCAGCTTCCCTTTCGCCCTATTCTGGAGTCATACCAGTCATATTCCGAAAAACAGGTGTTGTTTTCGCTGGTTATTCTGCGCTGTGAATCAGGGCAGAGATATAATTGGAGCAGAAAGCGAACTTTTTAATCACCAGCTGTACCGTTTGCAAAGTTCTATTTTCGTATGTGCGTACTGTACGAAAATAGACATTGTACGAAAACATTGGTGTGTTGTTTACGGTTCTTGTAGTACAGCTTTTTCTCAATATGTATAAACAACTGATTTGGGTTAATGCAAATATACACGTTTAACGACTGATTCGGGTTATGACGGAGAAATGACCATGCAACCCGGCATATCTTTCACCCCCGAATTTCCCCCCGGGGGATCACCTTATTTGGACTATTTTGAGACGTGCCGCTGGACAGGATATGGTTTTGGGCCGATACAGTTCTACTTTTCTGTGCACGTCTCAACAGGGCCGTATGTGTTCAATGTAGGTGGCCAACTTGTAGCATGTAACCTTTGCATTGTTATTGTGGTTCTCTATTAACCTTTCCCCCGTGGGGACGAGTTTAATAGAGAGCCACAGATTATGTTACAAGTTCCCCCCGGTGGGATGGCCGGGGCTTGTTTATTTTCAAGACTTGTCGTCATATAGGGGGGCTTAAGGAGTGGGGAGGGGACCTGCAGCTTAGCCTATACGGTAAGTTCGCTAACAGTTCGTTTTATCATGTTATTTTGCGTAGGTGCTTGATGTGTATTTATGATTGAAGACAGCTCATTGCATAAGAGGGCCTCGACGAAATTGAAAGAAATTTATGTTTTTGTTTACTTCAATTACTGAATCATTCTCGACCCCAGACCTTCGCTACTTTCTTGTTAACCTGAAATATTTGCATAACAATACACTTAGATCATAGTCTCTTGGTTAAACATAGAAGCGAGGCAATTTCGGTCACAAGCTTCAAAACGTCGTGATTTTCTTTAGCTCCTTGAACTATGTTTATAGTATAAAAATAGTTTTAAAACGTAGAAGAACTAAATATACAATTATTTTAGTTAAAGTTTGCCGTAAAGATCGTAACTCGATCTCCCTGTTGCTTATGCGAATCTACTCTTTATTAATAAAGAAAAGTCGTTTTACATTTTTTTCTAAAAACAACGTAAACTAAAAGAATTCAGTTCTTCTACAATTTAAAACTGTTTTATACTAAAAGATTTGAAGGAGCGCAAGAAAAACACGATGTTTTGCAGCTTGTGCCCGAAATTGCCTCGCTTCTATGTTCAAGTGTATTGTTATGCAAATATCACAAGTTAACCGTGAAAAGCAGCGCGGCGGCGCGCGCAGGAGCATTTAAATGGTTTTTTTTTGCGCTTGCGACGGTGGGACCGCTCTGTTTGGCCATGGATCGTAAAAGATCCATGGTTTGGCCACTCAACGCAAGTTCTTATTTCAAAATTTGCTTCTACTTGCGTCTCAGTTTGGTCAGGACTTAAAATGATTAAAATGAGGTAGAAATTAAGGTGTAGCCACAATTATTATTGTAGCGAAATGAATGGAGCCCTGGCCAAACGCAGTCGCAAGTTTCAAACTTGTGTCTACTCAACCTCGTTCCCAGGGTCTCTCTTCTTCCCGCCAAAAGCGAGGTTGGTGTCTACTTGCGACTTCGTTGGCCACGACTTGAGCTTACTTGCGTTGACTTGCGACGACTTGCATGCGTTCACTTTGAACAAGATCAAATTTTCACGCAAGTAGACACACGTTTTTCACCGTTTGGTCACCCAAATAAAGTCAACGCAAATCTTGTTGTTGTTTTACTTCGAGTACTGCGCGGGGAAGCCAGCTAGCCATTTTGAAATGGCTGAGTTAACTTGGCCACCCAACCGAAGTTCATATTTCTTAACTTGCGGTCTACTTGCGGCTCCGTTTTGCCAGGGTTTTATGGTTTGAGGGCTTCAGTGGCCACTACCCCACACAAGTGGGAACGAAGTCAACCTCGATCTGTTGGTTATAACGTAAAATTCTGTGAAACCGGCCATTTATTGACGAAGTTGATTTTTTTTAACATCCGCGCCGAACTGACCGTCTTTGGAACGCTAGCGTTTTGAATTGGTTTTGAAACTGAGAAAACGGTGCCGAAATACAAGTTGATTGACAATAAAATGTTTGTTGTCTGAGCTCAGTTGCTTTCATTCTAGAATATTCACTTCAAATTTATTTTCGTCTCTTCCCGCATCTGTCGTCCTATTCCTCAGGTTTTATGGTCAATTCAGTTTTATCCAGAAATACATTAAAAAAATTATTTTTATGTTTTGCTTTCAATCATCATTATCCACATGTAGCCACAATTGCTGTACACGTAGAGACTGTGTATGGGTTGTACATTGTGACAAAAGATGAAACTTATTGTTTTTATTGAGTCGTAATTGTGATATTTATGAGAAAAATGACAAGATATTTAGAAATTTTTTGAGATATTTAGAAATTTTTTTGAGATATTTAGAAAAAATTTCGAGATATTTAGAACATTCATTGGGGGAATTTCCGGAAAGATATTTAGGCGATTTTACTTGTGTCTAGGCCTTGCATGATTTAAAACTGTGATCCGGCTCAGTAGCCCGTCTTGATTTCGACGAAACCGCTAATACGAGTTATGATCAATCTTAACATTTCTGATAATGATATAAATTGGCCGGGATTAATTCTTCTCCGGCCGAAGTGGCATTTCCAAAATTTAAAAATATTTACTTAGTTCACTTGTCCGTTCAAGGGGAAAACCACCGAATCGGATTGATACTGTTGGCACTGAATTGAGTAAAACAGCTTCCAGTGCCAAGGAAACAAAGAAAATATGCATAAAGCCTATAAGAAAATTCTAGATATCACCCAAAATATCAATTTTTTTCTAAATATCTTGAATTCTTCTAAATATAGAAAGTCTAGAAACTTCTAAATGTCTAAAAAAAATCCGGATATTTAGCACGTGCGATGCAACCACAAGAGTTCGAAAGTTTATAAACCCGAGCCTTAGGCGAGAGTTTAAATAAGTAATTTAGGATTAATAATAATAATAATTTAATTTATATAGCGCCAAATTTATATAGCGCCAAAGGATTCTAGTATAAACTGCGTAGCGCCTTTAGCCGTGCCACCTCGGTTGTTATTTCGGCTTTCGACTCAGCTGTTATGAGCGCTAGCTATGAGCGTTTATTTTTACCGTGTATAAATTAAGTTACAAATAAAATAAATTAATAAAATCTCTCTAATCAACGAAGCTGATATGGATATATTCGTCTATAAAATTTAACAAATATTGCTACGAACGGCCGAATAAACCAGACCAATCACATTGTTTGATCATGAGGCTTTATCTCCTATCTCATGGCTAACTTAAAAGCCAGTGTTTTAAAAAAAAGTCCGTACGTACCTAATTGGCTGAGGGCGCAACCGGCAGTCTGCGCGACTGATCTCGACTGGCTCCGCCCAAAGGGGTACCATTTCAGACTGGAGGTATATAAAAGGGTAGCGATTTCACGAGTTGGAGTATAGAAAAGAGTAGGGAAAACTGTCATTTAGGTATGAGGTGGACTGCAGATTTGAAGTTCTTAGCCATCGTAAGACAGCTTCCTTCCACTTCCTTCTGGGGATATATATTGTTCATTAAGTTCATTCCAAGGGTATAGAAAAGGGATGCAGTGTTTCTACTGTAGGTATGTGAAAGGGGTACCATTTTCATAATTTCTATGGAAGGTATATGAAAGGGGTACCTTTTCTGTCAAAAATGGTATATAAACGGGTAAGGGGTTGGGCCTCTGGATACCCCCCTCTTGGGTACCCCCCGGGCTCCGCGCATCCAAGAAACGAGGACGCGACTTCAAGCGATATTATCACAGCAAACAATAAGCTTAGCCTCCTCCGCAGGCAACTCCTGGGTCTCCGGGGTCTGGGGCAAGAAAGGGGCAAAAGAGCGGGCACTGGGGCCTTCCTTTTCCTCTCTTCCTGTCCCCCACCCACTCAGTCACCTTTTTGTCCTCCGTACCAGTCTCTCACTCGTGCCTTTATGTAAGAGTTGCCTGCAGAGGAGGCTACAATAAGCTAACGGTCTGCGGGAGGCTTGAAGGGCTTGAAGGGCTGGCGAGTATTGGCAAATTTTCTCGTATCTCCCCGACTGATCATCCATACCGGCCTCTCAAGTCTCTCAAAACCCTTGTATTATCCTCGAGTTAAAACGATGTTATTCAAAACGATATGCACAGTCGTCAAATAAACGATTTCGACTGACAAAAAAAACTCAAGCTGTTTCTTCGGAATTATGATCTGAATCTAAATACAACCCCAGGGGCTTTATATATTTGCAGAAGCTCATCACCTTCGTGATTAGTTTCTGATATTTGCTTATATGTATTTTAGGATGTTTATTTATCTTGTTTTGCGGTGGGTTATTTAATTTTCGAGGTGGGGGCGAAGGCTAATTTTAGGACCGCGGGCTTTATAGCCCGGCGTTATAGTGTTTAAGGTCGTGTCTGTAGTGAAAACCTCAAATACAGCCGAATTCGTGATAACTGTTTGCAACATCTGTTGTTGTCGACAATGTCGAATGCGTCCGTACTAAAACTTGAAGACAATGCCTATTTTTGTGTGAGCTTGAGGTAGACTCGAT
Source organism: Desmophyllum pertusum (assembly GCA_029204205.1). Classification (NCBI taxonomy): domain Eukaryota; kingdom Metazoa; phylum Cnidaria; class Anthozoa; order Scleractinia; family Caryophylliidae; genus Desmophyllum; species Desmophyllum pertusum. Next base: position 994,585 of record MU825418.1, on the reverse strand, counting down.
CACGAGTCCAGGATACAGAAATGGTGGAATACATCTGCTCCCCGGGAACTAGGACTCCCATATAATCCAGCCCCTCAGTCGACGGGGATTCTCCTCGGATTTTTTGAAAAAACCCGAGTAAAAGGGACCCGAATTTTGGGGGCGTGGCTCAACCTAAGAGGTACCAATTCCAAACTCGTTTTCAGGTAGGCTCCTGGGTAGGCATCTGCGGCTGGGTCGCCGGTCTGGTCACTGAGGCAAAACCATCCCGCAGGACGTTAAGATAAGGTCTAATAGTATCTGGAAGTTAAGGAGCTATGTCACGATATTAAAAGTCATTTTTGCGAGGTGCAAAATAACCTTCAAATTGAAGAAAGCCTCAAAATAATAGTTTACTCAAGGTAGAAAAACACCTGAGAGGTAATAATAAACCAAACAGGAACAAGGATGGTCGAGGATGGAGAAGATTAGACGGATTGAGAATGACGAGCTTGAAAAAATTGGCCAACTTTTTCAAGTTGCACAAACCGTGAAACAATGAGGAGATCTGGGTACGAATACACTTCTACATAGAAACGTAAACAAAGATGGCGTCTTGCCTACGATCTTTTCATGTAAAGTTGATAGCCAGGAAAAGCGATCAAATGAACTCATAACGTCAAAACTCCAAAAGCAAGGATCTATGAGATGCATGTCATGAGATTTTAGTTGCGATAATATCATCAGCTGTTCGTTCGTAGAGGTTGCTCAGCTGCTGACGGGGGGATGTCTTGTAAAACTATTCCAAATAGTTTGAACAGGGTACGATTTCAGATTTGAGGGATATTTTTGCGAGAAAGGAGAGTTTGACAACGATAAACGTAAGTGACTTGGAGAATATGTCCTTTATACATGAAATAATTTGTTAATTGTTTAATTAAGCTAAGTAAGTGAAGTTTATAGTTTAACTTGGTGTCGGTTTTGTCACTTGTAAAAAGTCCTAATTAATTTTTAAAACAATAGCTTATTTATATTTCTTTATTATGCAATACCATCTATGTAAATGGGAATGCAAATAACATTGTTGTTGTTGTTGTTGTTGTTGAAATAAACATGCCTAACTGCCATGACTACCGTAAAAACTCTATTTAGCCCCCCCCCCCCCTCTCTCTCTATTAAGCCCCCTTTGGAAGTCAGATTTTGTAATAAACCTCCCCTCTCTATTAAACCCTCCCCTACCTTTCCATTAGGTTCATGTAAATGACTTTTCAGCAATATTTTCTGGCGTTTCAGTCACTTTGTACTTCCAGAACTATCGTTGTGTTAGGGTATAAATGGCATTGCATTTGTACGACGGTGATACATAACCATATATAGTTACATAATAGTAACTAGTTTGAAAATAAATATAAGTCCCGGGCCCCTTCTCAAGACCTGAGGGGCTTACAGTGAAGATGACACTACCATTGCCACTCGACAAAGTTTTTGATTAATTTTTGACATCTTTTTGACAACTTTTTGATGACTTTTGGATGGGTTCCGTTTGACTTGACCAATCAAAATCCAAGGAGTGTTGGAGGCGGAGTTGTGAAATTTGAATAGTTTTAGTTTCTAGTCTAGTTCAAATGTGGCGCCACAAATCGGAACCCATCAAAGTTGTCAAAAAGATGTCAAAACTTTGTTGAGTGGCAACGGTAGCGTCATCTTCACTGTAATAGAGTTTTTACGGTATGTAACGTATTGAAATCTGAATCAAACGTCGTACAAAGTGAATTTACCTGTGGTTAATAAAGCTTACTTGTGTTTATTTACCCACTAGATTTAGAGCATGTCAAAGAATTCCAAGGATAGTGCCAATAAGCAGGATAGATGGGCAAACGTTTTTGACAAAAGGTTTGTAATATTCCATCAGTCATCAGACATCTTCCCTGTAGGGACAGATGGAGTATTTTCCTTTTCGTCTTTGCTTTATTAAACAATTTGCAAGTTTGAGAAGTTGATTTGAAAGCTAGAAATCAATTGGTTATTGATGCTATGTTCTAGATGCTACTGTGCAAACCTTATAAATTTCTATATGTATTGCAAATGCGGATGGTCTAATTTGCAGGTGCAGGTGTGAGTGCAGGTGTAACCAGAATAGCCCAGAACATCCTTAAAAAAAGCTAACCCTAACCCTAACCCATAACCGCTAACCGCTAACCACTAACATTTAACCCTAGCCTAGGTTACTCACCTGCACTCACACCTGCACACCTGCCCCTGCAAATTAGACCGTCCGTTGTAAAATGTTGATTTCATTTTTGCCATCATTTTTTTTAGCCTTGCCACGCCTGTACCAAAGACAGTAAGTCAAACATAATAATGATAATTTTTAAATACACTGTAATCCTCCCCAGTAAAAGGTTGTTGTAAGGGGTGGCAAATGGTAAATTTGAGACTTTGTGAGACAACGAGACTGGCGTTTTCCTCTGCAATCCCGAGACTTTTGACTTTTTTAAATTGCGAGACAGAGAATCAAGACTCCGAGAAGGCTTCACAAAAAAGTTAAGACTGCGAGACATACAGAACTGCTCGAAAAACTACATTGTGAGACCCATGAAATTCAACTAAAATTTTGCAAGACCCATATATTTTGAAAGACCATTCGCCACCCCTCTTGTAAGCTTGATGGCTTCATCAACCAGAACATTATGTTGCTTATTATCCTACCGAAAACCTCACTCACAAGTGTTAGAACATCAACGAACTTGGTCCTAAGGGGGGAGATTTTTTGTTTTAAGTTTTAACTGTATATTGCACTGTATGCTGTAATATAAGCATGTCTTTCATTGATTTTCAGTTGACCCTAAAAAGGTCAAACACATTAGAGCTAGAAGATGTTCAAGAAGATGTTAGTGAAGATATTGACATGGGTATGAACAATATACATTATACATGGCTATCGCTACTAACGCCTATCCCAGAACATGAAACTTTTAGTTTGGATACCACATTCCTAAGACTACTACAGTCGAAGTTCTCTGAGTGGAAAGTCTTGTAAGCGGACAGCTCTACTTACGGCTGCCATGACAAAACCCTGTTTGAACTCTAGCTTATACAAAGTCTAAAAAATACCCCTCTGTATTTGCACATTCCCATAAGCAGCCAGCTCCAGTTGTAGACACTTTTTCTTTTTCAAGTGCGGGAAAACATGTAACCGGTGTCAAGCGTGGGAAAACATGCAACCGGTGTCAAGCGTGGGAAAAACATGTAACCGGTGTCAAGAGTGGGAAAACATGTAACCGGTGTCAAGCGTGAGAAAACATGTCACTGGTGTCAAGTGTGGAAAACGCCATTGCAGTTGGCAAGTGGGTGGGAAAAGCCTTGAGAGCCAAATAATGATTGGTTTTGGTTTTCAGTCATCTGATTGGCTGAAAAGATGACATCTTGGCTCTGATTGGTTAGAATAGAACAAGCTGCACGAGTTTCTTGAAAACGAAAAGAAAACAATTACTTTCAAAGTCGCTAACAATGAACTACTTTTACTTCATTGCAGATGTCAGTCACGTGTTCACACCACCAAATAACAAGACCACTTCACATGTGCATGTGTGTGCACGCCACGGAAGGGAGCGCGGGAAAGTCCTTGACGAAAAACCGGTCAAGCCAGTCAGATCCATCCAACCAAAACCGGTTAAACCTGTTAGACAAGCCAGTGGAAAACTTGATGCTATAGACAATAAAAGCTTTCAGTCGAGGAATGTAAAAGAAAAGTCTGCTGCGCAGTTTACGAACAAAGCTCAACCATCGGTTAGTGATTTATAACTTCCATAAACAAGAATACCGTACAATACAGTAAAAACCCGTGTTTAAGAACCCCTATTTTTCCAGCAGGCTGAAATGGTTCTTATATATTGGATGTCTAGTGAGAAATCTAGTGAGAAATCACAGGGTAAATACTTGCTTGCTGCTGGCCATAAAAGTAATTTTCCCGTGTATCCCCTTAATTCTAGTAAGTAAATCATTGATCATTGACCAAACAGTGATTATGGACCTCCAAGGCACATTTTGGTCTAAGTCTGCGTTTTCTGAGTTTGACTTTTTTTTCTGAAAAGGAACCTCTTTCATCTATCAGGCTGAATTGGTTCTTATATATTGGGTGTTTAATTTACCAAATTTCAGCCTGCAGGTTCTTAATCCACAGTTTCTTAGACGCGGATTTTTACAGCCATTTATCACTGAGTAGCAAAACCCTAAAGCAAATTTGAACCACCTTACCAGCAACACAATACAACATACTGAACTACAACTATTCCTTCAGTTGTAGGAAGTTAGTTGCACTTTCTTTCGTCTTGAAATCTTCAATCCATTGTGTGCCATTTATCTGTTTTGTATTAGAAAAGCTATGCCGTACAAGTAAAGAAATCACAGTCAGTGTAAAGCCGCTGATCTTGAGTATAATAGTAGTAAAAATTATTGTGTGTAATAGCGAAAGGAATCATGTAAGAGTTTTGTAAATTGCCACATTGTAATAGTATTGTAGTATGTATTGTAAGTAGTGTTCTTTCTTTTGTACCGTATTGTAAGTAGTGTAAGTATCGTATTGTATGTAATGTAAGGAATTGTAAGTAGAGCATCCAATTGTATAAAGTAGCATAAGTAATCATAATACTCAATAAAGTCTTTACTTACTCAAAAAAACAAAAACAGAAGAATCTTTCTCGGACCTCGCTGTTGTTGCGCGCGTAATTTTACAAAACACAACCATTGCTAGACTTCAAGCAGCCTACGTCATCATCGAGAAAGTGTTTTCAAGTTCGTCTATCGTAATCCGTCTCAATCTTCCCCAATCTCAACCATCCTTGTTCCTGTTTGGTTTATTATTACCTCTTTGGTGTTTATCTACTTTAGCAAAGTATTATTTTGAGGTTTCCTTTGGTTTAAAGATGATTTTGAACATGATATTTATTGTTGCAGCCTGCACCGAGCCCAACAAGTCCGCAACAAGAAGTCAAACAGGAAGTGGTTAAAGAGCAATCGCCAGGTATTTAACACGGATTATATTTACCCTTTGACGTAACAAACTCAGATAATAACGATATTGCACAGTTTGGAGGGAAATTATTTACATATTTAACCAAGACAGAATATAACATTCTGAAGGATTTTTCGTGAAGATTTGGAGCTGTACGTTGTCTTTTTCAGTATTCATGAACAAATTGTTGTGGTACGGGTCGGGTGAGTTAACTGTTCTAATTTTGTTTTTGAATTTGTTGTGTATAATACTTTGCCTTCTGTATGCGGCGACTTCTTTGCAATTCTTTTGAATGGGATAGTGTTTTAATTTAGGTTTTTAGAACTTGACTACACGTTACCGATACAACATGGTACTCCGTAAGGTGTTTGGCAAGCGCGCTTTTACAACACTTTCATTCATTTATAAGATTGATCAAAGACGATTAGTTTTAAAACTTTTTTTAAGATTGTTCCACGCCTATCTGCGAACAAACAGCTTTCTTTAGTTTGTTTGACTGAAGCCGGCCTCAAACAATGGTTGCTATGGTTGTAACTTTGTTACATGTAACGAATTAACAAGATCTAACAGAGCTGACTTCATAGCTTAGCGGTGCAGCGTTTGTAGCGCTATCGCAAGGGTCATGAGTCTGAGGCCCGTTGAGACGAAAAAAATTTTCCTGGAACTTTCGTTTACTCGCATTTGTGCATCTGCAGTTCACATCTGTGATTTATTTCATTCAATTTCACGATTTAACAGTTACGGTGGAACCCCGTTACCTCGGTTAAAGGAGCTATGTCACGATGTTTAAGTCATTTTTGCGAAGTGCAAAATCACCTTCAAATTGAAGAAACCCTCAAAATAATAGTTTACTAAGGTAGAAAAACACCAAAGAGGTGATAATAAACCAAACAGGAACAAGGATGGTTGAGGATGGAGAAGATTAAGACGGATTGCGAACGGCGAACTTGAAAAAAATTGGCCAATTTTTTCAAGATGCGCCATCCGTGACGTAGCTCCTTTAATCCGACAATAAATAAGTTGGCTCTCTTTTCCAGTTCGTCGAGCGAGAAGCGGAAAAAAAAATGCGAGAGAACAAAATGGCCGCGCAAAAACTTCTTGTATAGTCTAATCCGACCACCAACGGGCCATCACAATTTGTTTTGTTTACTTAACAGACATTGGTCCATTGCTGCCCCACGTGACTCCAGCCCGCTCGAAAAGACAAACTTCTTCCATTCATAGAAAATCTTTGGAAAGAGAACCTGCTACAGAACCGGTTAAACCAGCTGTGCCGGGTGGAGAGCCAATCACATTTGAAGTGGCCAGGGTAAAGCTTAACCAGTCTCTTGGCTTAACATAGTCCAGATGATTTTAATTGGGTGGGCGCCCCATGTCCCGTTCGCGCCCTTGCCATTGAGTGAAAGGGGCGGGGATGCTCGTTGAAAAATTTGAATTAAACCCCTGAAGGAGACCAATATGGGCGTGGCTCAAGCTTTATTTGAGCCCTATAAGATACCAATCTAAAACTGACCGACAAATAAGAGCTATAGTGACTTTAATGACGATAAAGACGTTGTCATCGAACGAGACTGTTACAATATGGCTTTGAAGAAATTTTAAATATATCATGCTTGATTGGTGTAGACCACCAACGCAGTATGACGGCATTTTTTTATTTCTTCGCGTGCAACCCTAAACGATACCTTGATGACTAAAAATATTGGCGTTCTGTCCTGAACACCCTAAGTGATACCAAAATCCATTTAAGACCCTAAAAGAGATGACGAGCGTCCCCACCCCTTTCGCATGGGAGTCGGGGGGGGGGGGGGGGGGGAAGGCTTATTGTAAGTTGTCTAACTGAGTTGCGTCCAATTAAAATTAACAAACAAAATCATATTTCGTGCTAGTCAGCATTAAAATAACCTGTGTGCAGACGTGTCCTATTTCCTTACAACGTAATAAATAATTAGTAGGAAGGGAACGCCTGGGTACTAGGCTTGTTCCGCTCTCCATCAAAAAATGGCGCGAATCGAGCACTCCGAAAGTTGTCACGTCGGCATGTCATTTTTAGAATACGTCATGTTGCTTAGCAACGTCTCTGACCGAAAACCGCGGGCTTAGTCAATTCTGAAAGGGGGACGACCGAAATATTTGGATAAAATGTCCACATGCTTAAATGTTATGATTTGTTTTTTTTTTTTCAGGCCCTCCGCGTTCTGTTATTTGGTACACCGTACACAGGTTTTAACTCAGACTGGAGAAAGCAGCACATCAACTTCTTCTCAAACATGTCGTATACTCTGAGCTTTTACAAGGTAATCTGTGAGCCACGTCTGATTGATATATTGCGAAATAAACCATTTTAAAAAAGCCGCACTCGGGCCAAACTGTCCCACACTGCTGGAACGTATCCCGGATTCCGTAGCATGAAGCCGACTAGGAGTATTGCTACTGGATGGGGGGGGGGGGGGGGGGGGTACTTGGCCCATGTTGGGTATAGGGGTGCCGTTGAGGGTTGAAACCCTGACCCTGTTTAGGGCAAAAAAAAACCCTAAAATACCCACCCTGTGTAGGGCAACACCCCCATTTTAGGACCCTGTTTAGGGCAAACGACAAAATACACACTCTCTTGTTCTAAAACAAGTGTAGGATACCGACAACAATAGCATTTATCTTGTCTTGAAAATGATGTGATGTTGAGTGATGAGCTGCTAAAGACCGGCAAACTTCTCCGTGCAACAATAGCCCGGAACAATACCCTGTTTAGGACAGACTCGCATGAAATTATATACCCTGTTCAGGGCTGAAAGGCCAAAAACCATACCCTGTCCAGCGGCACGTCCCCGTATAGGCCACATAAGGGAGTACCCCCCCCCCCCGGGGGGGGGGTTACCCTCCAGCATTTCGTCAGGTTGCCCTAACAATTTGCTGGTACCCATTTATGCTCCTGGGTGGAGAAATCACTGTGAGAGTTTAAATAAAAGTGTCTTGTCCAAGAACACAACGCAATGACCCCGGCCAGCACTTCAACCTGGACCGCTCGATCCAGAGTCCCCCCAGACTATAACCAATCAGATGGCGAATTTGCCGCTAGTCAATGGCTCTTAGCTATGCGAATTAACCTTGTCTATGATGCATTGTTTTCCGTAGCTGGGTCCTGGTGGAATCATGGCATGCTTGCAGGGGTTCCTCTTAAGACACTTACTGTATGACCAGCCGTCAATAGAGCACGTGAAAAGGTAATTTATAGAACGATTGATCAACATGCATGCTTCCATTCGGTTCGAACGAACTTTAGACAGCGTTCATGAAAGCCGACTAATAGCTTCCGACTTGTAGTACACCATGTGGTCTACGGTTGTAGTAATACAATCATTAAGCCTTCAACTAGCTTCCGCCGGTTAGAGAGCAGTTGCGGATCCAGAGATGCTCAAAAAGGGGGTGGGGGGGGGGGGGGGTGAAGTTGGGCCTTTTTCTTGCTCGACTAAGGGGGGGGGGGGACGAAATCTTTTTTATATTTTTTGTTTCGGGACTGATATTTTTCGCCAATAAAGGGGGGGGGGGGGGGGGACTCCTCCCCTAAATCCGCCACTGCAGAGTGCGGAGTCCCCTTTAAGCCTCAATTCAGTCATAAACCAGTGGCGCTACTCCTGGCTCTGGTAAATAAGTAACGCAAGAGGTAATGTCCGAGATGAGTTTACTAGCTTTGTGTTGTTTTGTTTGACAGTATGTTAACACCCATGTCGTCAGACCGTCAGAAGGCACTGGTTACCGCCATGACAAAGATGCTATGGCAGGCGGGAGGACACAAGCATGCTACAGTGGCACTGTGAGTCTGATACTTGTTAACTACCCTAATCCCTTTTATTTTCGTTATTCTCGCGCATCGTTAAAGTTCGCGAAAATGTTATCCGCGAAAATGTTACAGGCCAATTTTGCACGATTTAATTTTTTGCGCGAAATAAAGGGCATTGGGGTTTCTTCGGCTATTCACCTAAATCGTTTTAATCAAACTCGGTCAAACCTATGTAAATTGGACCCAATTCGCGTCGTAAGCATATCGCATGCGACAGTCGCGTCCGAATCAGCCCTAATGTGGCTGTGAACGTTTGTAATGTGTTAAAGGTGCTATGTCACGATTAGCCTGCGAATACGCGGGACGCTGCGATGGAAGTCGGCTGTATTCGCAGGCTATGTCACGATATTTTAAGTCATTTTTGCGAAGTGAAAATCACCTTCAAACCGAAGAAAGCCTCAAAATAATAGTTTACTAAGGTAGAAAAACACCAAAGAGGTGATAATAAACTTCAAACAGGAACAAGGATGGTTGAGGATGGAGAAGATTAAGACGGATTGCGAATGGCAAACTTGAAAAAATTGGCTAATCTTTTCAAGATGTGCCAACCATGATGACGTCGTTCCTTTCACCTCTGATTACAGGCCATGTGGCGAGTGTAACTGGATTACAATGGAGGACTACAGGGAGGACCAGCTTACAGAAAAGGTAAGACTGCGATATCTGTTTCGTTCTGTTGCAGCTTAATCCTTTGATTCCCAAGAGTGATCTAAATCTCATTTCTCCTTACAATATCAATACATTGTCAAGTAGTCAGGTGATGAGAATAAAGAAATTCATCAACTAGGTGATATTGTCTTGATGTACAACCAAATTCTCAGAACTGACATTTAAAAGAAATGTATGGAAATCAGTTAGGAGAATTAAACTTTTGATAATAAGCCCCTCCGAATATACCGATTCCTAAAATTGGAACTAGACTACGAGCAGTCCCTCATTTTTCTCAGGGATAGTCGAGTGGGACAGCACGCGAACGCGCGCGAAAATCACCTCGAGGAGACGCGACGCGCCGTGGCGTGCTCTCCCACTCGACGTTCCCTGAGAAAATGAGGGACAGCTCGTAGTCTAAATTGGAACAGCCTACCTCCGCGATACCGTTCAAGTTTATTTCACCACACACAACGGAAAAGTGTAGATATAGAAATTAACAGAATAGGAATTTGCGATGAAGCCTAAAGAGAAACCAAAAGGCTTATGGTAGCTGTTAGAGGCAGGTCACCAGGAACTAAATGTTTATCATACTGCTATATAGAAACGTGTTACATGTAATTGACATGTTTTTCTTCATAGCTTCATCTGTTTAGATTCACCGATTTTGCCGACCTTGAAAGATTCCTCAAGAAGCAGTTATCTTTTGTAAGTATAAAAATAAGAGTTGCTGAACTTATTTTCGTCGATCCCCTAGTTGTGTACCTCTATTGTGTTTTAACTGGTGATAATATATCTTGCTTTATCATTCCTCGTTACATGTAATTCTTTTCTTTTCCAATGATTTTCTTTTGTAGTTCGAAAGCATAAACGGAAATGGTTGCATTTTGCTTTTATATTCAGTAATTTTATCAAGAACAATTGAAAGGTCAGTTCCTATGTGGTCAAATCCTTAACCCTTTCACTCCCAGAGTCAAACCTTGAGTCAATAAATGTAGTTGTACTTTTAGAGTCTGTGGATGAAACCCTAGTGTGTGACCATCCAAATGTTAGCTAATCAGAAGTACTTTCATGTGGTGCTGTTTCTTTCTGCCAATTTTGCAAAATGAAATTCAAGATTTTTTAAAATCAGTTTTGAACTTAGCACTCTTAGGAGTGAAAGGGTTAAACTGATTATAAATTTCCAGGGTTTATTGTGCAAGTGTCTTGTTTTTCGAAGTTATACTTGCTGATTACAAACTTTTATGCACGTTCTATCTACATTTCTCGTCATGTTTTGGGTATTTTCACAGAGTGATCGAGGACCTAGGAAACCCGAACTCAACACTGATGGGTCTTCACGACTCGTGTACGCAGGTAGGAATGTTTGCCGATAGCAGTCATTTGAAAAAGTGCCGTTAATTTGGCAAAATCCTCGTTAATGTACCCGAAGAATTTCCGATTCTTGTTGTCCAATCAGAAATAGCACCTTGGCTCGTTGCTTAGCAACTTCTCCACCGAAAATCGCGGGCTCAGTAAATTGTTGGAGACGGGACTTACTTGTTTATGTCTGACTGAAAACGTACCTGTGGTTGGGTGACGCTTCTTGAAAAATTTAGTGTAATTTTTTCCATGTTCGTCGTTCGTAATCCGTCTCAATCTTCCCCAATCTTAACCATCCTTGTTCCTGTTTGGTTTATTATTACTTCTTTGGTGTTTTTCTACCTTACTGAATTATTATTTTGAGGTTTATTTCAATTTTAAGGTAATTTCATGCCTTTAATATCATACAATTCCTGCTCTAATCTACACAGGCCATGATAAACTTGATGCTCACCGGCAGAGCTGCCGCCAACGTCTTCAACGGGGACATCGAGTGCAATAAAACTGGACGAATGCTGGTAAAGGAAGAAATGCTGTTTTCGGTTACCGTAGATGTAATATTTGATAAGACTTTCATGTCTGAACTGAGGTCTTAGGTGATAAAGGTTGAGTCACTTATATAGCAAGATGTCCCCGATAGAGAAGAAAAGCGCATTCTCATATCAGGGCTGTAATAGTGTGTGCCTTCATGTAGGACTGGGTTTGTAGCCCTGGTTAGTCTGATATGAAGTCGGATGCACGCTGGCCTAACAGTTAGAACATTCAATCGGGATACAGGAACAGGAATCGAGTGTTCGAGCCCCAGCAAGTGCCTTGTGTTCTTGTAAAACCCACTTCACTCTTGCAGTTCCTCTCTCCACCCAGGAGAATAATTGAGTATCGGCAAACTAACCTGCGATGGACTAGAATCCCATCCAGGGGAGTAGCGATACTCTTAGTCACTTCATGCTAAAGAAACTGGAGTAAACCGCCAGTGGACCACGTGACATTGGGTATATTCAATCGTTTGTATTTGACATATATTCTGCAATAGAGTGGATAGAAAGAAAGGCGATGTTAGGATGGAATCCTCCCCCACCCCTCCCCAGTTTGTCAGAGGTGTTACTCGTACTTCTTTCTGAGTCCGGTCTATAACCTTGTTTCTCTCGTTCACAGGCCCATCCGTTGCATGGCATTAAAATCGAAGCGAGATCGGATTCTTATCTCTTGAAGAGCACCTTGATCCCAAATCGTTTGAGGTATGTCACGAGTTAGCCTTACATTACAAGTAGTAGCTTTTCCCGCCTTACGGATCACGTGACAGTTCGTCTGCGTTGGCCGCCATGTTGTGATTTTGTAGTTTTGTTTCTTGGCGATTAAACCCGTTTATTTAAGACCTTGGTTGTCTGTTCACCACTTTTCAAAGCATAGAAACGAGGTCTATCTATCTTTGAGATACCTTATTCTCACATACTCGCGAAATAAAGGTGCCGTGAAAATTAAAATTTGGTGGCATTTTCGCGAAATTTAAACCCTTTGAGTCCATTTTCCCCTTGAAATGGCGAAAACTTAATTCTCGCGAAATTTGGCATTGTCATTTTCGCGAAATTAAGTACGCGCGAAAATGAGTGAAAATAAGGTAACTATTGCACAGCTGTTGGGACACTATATTGGAGCATATAAGACGTAACATGTTCCTCTTTGCATTGTTCACTGACCAGGTTGGCAGCATGCTCAAGACTCCCAAGTTTCCAGTCTGGGTTGTGAAAACAGGCGAACGATACGGCGTGATATTCTCACTCAACAAGGACCTCGTCAATGATTGGTTAGTTAGCATACTAATATCTCTCTTTTGCGAAGCATTTAAACCACAGGTAACCCAACAGTTTCTCTTTTGCGAACCATAAACCACAGGTATTCCAACAGTTTCTCTTTTGCGAACCATAAACCACAGGTAACCCAACATTTTCTCTTTTGCGAACCACAAACCACAGGTAACCCAACAGTTTCTCTTTTGTGAAGCATAAACCACAGGTAACCCAACAGTTTCTCTTTTGCGAACATAAACCACAGGTAACCCAAACAGTTAACAGTTTCTCTTTTTACTTTGACAGGAAGTTGGAACGGAGATTTGATTTATTTTTTTGTACTGGATCGGCAAAACGAAACAGTTTAGCGGATGAGTGCGTGTTTACCATAGGTAGGAAAATTCAGTTCTTCTTCTGAGTTACAAAATATTATTAGGACTACCCCCTGGGGACTACCCTAACTCGGACGATCGCAATAGATGAACTTCTGTATTAACCTTGCAGTTTTCACTTGCCCGACAACGTAACAGAATATTTTTTTATAGAAGCGCAACATCCTGTTACTCGGAGAAAGTCATCGAAGCTTAGAGCGGTTTCCAATTGAGTGTAATTGCTGAAGTGCTTTGGTTTTGCTTTGCTATGCTCTATGATTGGTTTAAAAAACTCGCGCCACCTTCTCATCCAATCAGATGCAAAACCAAAACCAAGCGACTCGGTCACACGCGTTTTTCCCGCGCTTGACGCCTGTCACGTGTATTTGCTTTGAGTTTTCATTGGTTCATTGTGTTGTTTACGTTTGTTGTGATTGGTCACTGTAATTACTTTAGTTTTGGTTTCACGACACGCAATTGAAAACAGCTCTAACTTCATAGCTGTTATAAACTGCCATGAAGTTTTTAAAGTTTCACTGCTCATCAGATTCTGAAGTGTCACCGAGGGGGGTTATGGCGAGTAGACGGCTGACACTTCAGACTTATTCATCATCGGCTTTTTGTACTTTTCTATCGCAGACACAAGAGATTTGTTCAACCCTAATGACGTGTTCAGTGATGAACCATCTGACCTGGAAAACTGTATCAGAACCAAGTGAGTTAGAAATAGAGTCGGGTAAACAATTTCACCGACAAAAAGTTTTATTTTTGTTCGTAAAACTGAAAAACGTGTCATGAAAAATAATTTTAACGTGATTCAAGAAATGTTTTGAGCGTTGCACAATGTAATGGTCGTGGCAAACGAGAAATATTGTTGCGGAAGCATTGTTGTTTCTCATAATGTGTCTTGGGTGAGCAAACGAGCGGGAAGTAAAACATTTTGCTGCGCAAACCAGAAACATTTTACGGGAAACAGATGCTGCAAACACGCGATATCATGCGCGAGCCCTGGAATCTAGTCAACATTGTTTCCTCCGCGAGCGAACAGGGAAACATTTGTTGTGGACGTAAAATGTTTCTCATAAAAAATTCAGCAACAAATGTTGCGTGCGCGGGCAAAACCGGAAACATTTGTTTCCGCAACAATGTTTCCTCGTTTGCCATGGCCTTAACATTGCTCGTGCAACTTGTAATGTATCGCTTTCATCATCACAATATATAGTAATTAAGTTGCACGAATCATTGCCGCCCAGTGTAACACCGCCCTAATGTTCGTTTTGTTTTCACTGTTTCTTTACCAGATGGCCAGGAGCACTGATTGAGCTGAAAGATGAAAAAAGGTGACATTCAGCCCACGATGGAACAAGCACAGTTTTAGGTCTTATTCATGTACCGAGAATCGAATAAGCTTAGCCCGCCGCGGCCGCAGGTGTTGTCAAGGAGGTTCGTGGTTGCTAAGCAACACGGATGATCCTCATAGCGAGAAGCTGATCGTCACGTGACAATGATCGCAGCGCTCGTGCTTCTTTCTGATAAAAAAAAATGGCGGAAATTTTTGAAAATATTTTTGTATCATTCGAAGAGCGTGCTCAGCCGAGCCGTCGTAAAGTTCTAATAAAAAAAAAAGCAGCAACAACTTCGGTACAGCGCGTATCGTAATTTGAGTGAAGTTTAAAAATACAATTTTGTACACATTATTTTTATAGTAAGGAATGTTTACAATATGCTTTTATTTTTGTATAAATTCTTATTTTATTATAAAAAGTGATAAATAAATACCACATAAAGTTGTTATTTAACTGTGTTTAAGCAAAGAAGAGATTGCTACTGTGAAGTATTATAAAAGCAAAAGCAGTGTGAGAATATAAATATATTTTAAAAAATCATTTTGTAACAAGCAATGGTTGTAGTGTGCTTATTCAGTGTACGAAAATAAATTTGAATGTAAAATAGAATACAATAAAATTGTACATTTTGTTAAAACAAGCTCACTTTTTTTTACTTTTTACTGTGCCCCTCATCGAATAACTGTAAGAGACGCGGTAGCCAGACTCCAGACCGAGCGGCCCTGGCCCCAACCTCGTTCCCAGGGTCTCTCATCTTCTCGCTCTAGGGGGCGGGAAGAAGAGAGACCCTGGGCTCGAGGTTGCCCTTGCCGGGGTCAGTGTGTTGTTAACAGTGCCTCTCTCCACCCAAAATGCTGAGGGATAACCTACGATGGACTAGCATCCAATCCAGAGAGGGTAGCAATGCTTCTAGTCGGCTTTATACTACAGAAACCGAGATAAGCTACGGCAGTGTACCATCTGTTGGATTATGACTGAACGCCTCTGGGTCACTAGACTAGGCTCGTGAAGACTTTACCTCATCGAATAATTAAAATTCGCGTCTTTCGCAGGTACAGATTTTCGACCTTTTTTGTGTCAAATCGCTACAATTAGTTGTCGAATTAATTTCTGCACGTTAAAATTGCCTTATTTTTACAGTATGCGATTAGAAAAACAAAGAAATATGTGTAGTCTAGTCCATTTGAAGGACCATTAATTTAAAAAATAGTTTAACGAGTGTCACTTTGTTCAACCTTGTTATAAATTCGTTGATTACAAGTACCACTGGGCCCGGTTATTCAAAGGACGATTAAGCTAATCCAGGATTAGCGTGAATATTGATTCCAGTGTTGTTACTTTTCAGTGACGTTTTCTGTTTATATTTGTTGTCCTTCAGTTTTGACTTTGAGTAATCTCAAACTCTACAAAACATTAGCAGTGAAAACACTTTTATACAAGAGAAATTACAACCTCGATTGACTTTTAATCCTGGATTAACGTTAGGCTTTCGATAGGCTACTATCGAACAACCGGAGGATTATATTAACTTGTGCTTCGGTTACGTTATAAAGAAAATACGATTATCTTTACAGTTAAGCCTTGAGGCCCCATTAGGGGTTATAGGGATACGGGATATTTGAAAAAAAATTTATAGGGATACGGAATACTGAAGGAAGAAATTATAGGGATATGGGATATTGGAAAAAGATATATTGGGATATTCAACGGAAACTTTCTTCACAAGATTTCTTAACGTTTCAATTAATCAAGATTATTTTCAAATTTTCAAAAGAAAATAGTCAAAATAAAACAAATTAACAATAATTAATGGTAATACTGATCAAAATGGACCGATATGCTGCCGGTTTGTACATTTTCGGTCATTTTCATCAACTTCCGGTTCCTGTTGTGGTGACCTGTGACACCTGTGGTCGAACTGGGTGGTTACCTAGCAGATTGAAAACTTTTTGCAAACATTTTTGTTACCGGGAAATGACGTCACCAGTATCGTCATTATATAGGGATACGAGACCACATAATTAAGGGGATATGGGATATTTAAAGAAAAAATTAAAGGGATACGGGATACCCAGACCCCCCCTAATGGGGCCTCAGCCTTGGCCAAACGGGGAGAGGTCTACTTGTGACTTCGTTTGGCCAGTACTTGCGTGCACTTGCGAGTAAACTTGCGTGTCCGTTCGGGCCACGCAACGCAAGTTTGTACGCAATCTCAACTTTCGTCTCCGTTTTGCCAGGGCTTTAGAGATATTGTTGCAAATTAAAAACAAAATTTTACGGTGTCGACTTGTTTCTCTCTTGCTCTTTATTTGTTAGGATTTTCGAACTTTCTTGTTGAGAGCCGAAGTCTGTTGTTTTTCGTTCGCTAATGCTTTAGAAAAAATACGAAATTTCCAAATCTCCACCTCAAAATGACATTTAGCCCTTCTCATACCCAGACCTCCTCGATTCTCTCGTTTGCGAAAGAAGGAGCGAAAGCCCTGGGAAGGAAATTGGTCTAATCTCCTTCCCAGCACACCCGCCTCTTCTGTCGCTGTCGGGCGCGAAAAATCAAGTCGAGACAGAAAGGATTTTAATATGAAAACTGCTGTGTCATTACTTCGTCGTCAGCATAATTATCGTTAATTAAATTGAACCTGGCAAACGTTAAAATGCGATAAATTGATACGAGACGTGATATTTAGTAATTGTGGCAAATACGAGAGTAAAAAGTTGAATCTATGAAAAATTTCAAATTTCCAATATGGTCATAGACTGCAAAACAGTCTCTCTTTTTCTCGAGATATTGTGCGCGACGCGCGAATTGCCCGTTCCGAAGTTCAAAAAGGGACTGGGCACTAGTTTACCTATTGTTCAAATTACGCCATATTAAAAAAATAATCGCATCACCAGATCTAGAAAGATCGCATGAAAATGATTAAGTTCACCAAGTTTGGTTATGTTACATTACATAGTAACCAGGCTGTGAGCTGTCAAAGGTCGCCCAAATTCCATACAAACGTCTCTAATTCAGAGATGGCGTCCCCCAAATCCATACAAAGTCTCTAATTTTTTCTGATTTTTGAAAGCCTTCTACATGGTTGCAATCTAACGAAACAACCTCAAACTTGGTAAACTGACTAATTTTAATGTGATCTTTCTTGTGACGGGCTCCAATTTTTAATTAAATTTAAATTTAAAAACTCGTCCCCAGTCTCCATTTGAACTTCGCGCCTCTCAATTGCCCGTTCCGAAGCGCCGATAATCAACGCGCGAGCCTCTCTCTCCAATCCCTCTCGTAATTTTCACGCTCGTTCCAGATCCTTTTCGGGCCAGGTTCAGCCCGACTCTTTCGCTAAAATACGGACTGTTTTGCAGTCTAATATGGTCATAACCATACAACAGTCTGTAAATGTAGCGAAGTAAAACTTGTCAAATGAAAATCAAATTTATTTTGATAACAACATATTTATAAGGATTCTCCCTTAAAATTTTCGTTGGAAAATGGCATCACTCGAAATCAAGAGAGGATGATCTAAGAGAAGCATTGCCCCATACATGGGTCTTTTAAGAGCGCTAGCTGATTGCTCAGTTCGAGTAACGTGATTTCGGAGACTCGATCAGAAGGAAATAATTACAATATGGCGGGAAACTATCAATGGATTTCAAACTGAAAATTATCATGGGGCATGGGGAATCCTTCTCTTAGATCATTCTCTCTTGTCGAAATTTAGTACACTGTGGACAGAACTTTATTCCATAAGAACAGTAACAATCCAAATTGTAATTTGTTTGCTTAATTAATGTCTTAAACTCAATCATCAATCCCTAATTCCCAAGAGCGATTTACATCTAAATCTCCTTACAATATCCATGCACTGTCAAGCAGACAGGTGATGAGAATAAAGAAAATCATCAACTGAGGGACATTGTCTTGATGCAGCACCAAATTCTCAGAACTGAGATTTAAAGAAATGTATGGAAATCAGTAAGGAGAATTATAGTTTGATCTTAGGACTGAAAGGGTTCACAAATCACAAATGCCTTATAAGGCAGCAACTGACATGAACACGAGAATTATATGTCACTTTTGAGATTTTCACATTAAATAGAGAAGGTTGTCGACTTCCTTATTTCATGTTCTCCTCTTCTATAAGGTTTATATTCACAAGCATAAAATGGGCTACAATCCCGGCCATAATTGTTGAAACACTTCGTTTTTGGCACCATGTTCATCACCACCCCTCCCCTCCCCGATTCAATGTTGACAAAACACTTAAGAACTGCTAAATGAGTGCGTTTTGCCTGTTACTAACATTGACAGGGGGAAAGTGGGTGTGAACACTGCATTAAGTAGTTGTGAAGATCAAACTTTCAAGTTTTCGAAAGTGTTTCAATGAAATTTGGCCAGCATTGTAGATCATCAGATAATTGTCGCGTTCGCTTTTCCGACAACCTTTCTCGAAACAGCTGTATATCGGATATTTCAGGCGGTTCTGGAAGTCATACGTTAGGAGCCGGAACGGAAGATCAAAACGAACAAGATTGGAATAGATCGTAGAACTAAACTCGAGTTCTGTCGGTCTGATAGAACTCAAGCTTCAACTTGTAAGGCAACGAAGGAAAAAGTCGAAGTGAACAAAAAACGCTTTCATTTGGGGGTAATTCAAGAAAGATTTCTACTAAAACAATTAGATTATTCGCTCTCGATTTCTATCGCGTGATAGTTGATGATTCAGCCTACGGCCTCATCAACTATCAAGCTTTAAAAAGAGGATTAGTAGTCTAATTGTTAAGAGGACTCCTCTTTGTACTTTTCACTTAGCTAACATTTCATGGTTAAATGAATATTTGTTTTTCAATCATGAAGTTTAGAGCTCGTAAATTCCAGAAGATAAGGAAGAATCGCCTTTAGAAGATAGTATTACCTTGCTCTTTTACATGGAAAAAAGTACTTCAATAATGATTTTAAAACGGAATTATTCGTGAACAAAGTCCATTGCTGTTCTTGTTCCAAGTAGATTTGTCTTTATCCGGGTGCGTGCTGGTCATGTGATTCATGAATTCTGATTGGTTGTCTCTGAAGGTGGCGCCACAATCTTCGCACACGAACATCTTGGAGCGTCTCTCACGGAAGCCAAACTTATGCACCAAGCCGTGAACACGTGACTGGTGTGCCTCCAAGGAGCAGCGCTGCGTGAACGACTTGTCGCATTGTTCGCACTTAAATGGCTTGATTCCCGTGTGTGTCCTTACATGACGCTTCAAGTCAAATGTATCGTTGAAGCCCTTGTCACAGAACGAGCACGCGTAACGCTTGTAGAACGAATGCGTTTTAAGATGTCGGTTGAGGAGGCGTCGAAGCGGGAAGGTGCTGTTGCAGATTTCACATCTGTGGTTGGAGGATTCTTTGCTCGATGCTTCGTGAGTTTTGTTCGGGAGCATGCCAAGTTGAGTCCGAACACCAAATCCCCCATTTGCCGCCACCCAAAATGGCGGGCTCGAGGTTGCAACAGGCCTTTTAGGGTGAACGCTAACTTGTGGTGGTTTTATCTCCTTGTTAAGCAGCCAAAGAGTTGAATGATCTGAAAACACTTTACCGTTTGGTTTTTGAACAGCATGAGCCTTCGCAGCTTGGAGTTGTCGCAACATTTTGAGGTCTTCACGTTCCTTTGCATCAATCATTATCAAGTCTGTACTGATACGCTCTGGAGATCCGAATACAGCAGTAGATTTCTCCCAGTCTCTGCTCTTCACCGGGCTGAAAGTTTCAGCAACTCGATCATTCTTAAAACCGAATGTCTTCACTAACTGTTCTTTCATGTTACTCGAGATGCCACGAATAGTCTTGATAATACTGTGATCTGGTGAACACTGACTCTTTCTTGCTTCATCTTCACTGTTCAGTTCCTGTTCTCTTGGTCGTTTTCTTGATTTCCTTTGAAAGCCTCGAATACGGTCTTTGCCATCAGCATCCACAGCTCTTGTGTCACTGTAGTCCCCTTGCACGGGTTTTGGCCTAAGCGGACCATCTCGTAACCAAATCTTGTGCTTTTCAGAAGACAACTTTGATTCTATCGTTTTCATGTCTACGGGTTTTGGGCTGAGCGGGTCATCTCGTAACCAAATCTTGTGCTTTTCAGGTTCTGTAGTTTTCGTGTTCATTTCCTTCGGACTGAAGATCACAGGTGTTTTTTCCCTGGTCTCACACACGAGGCGACTTTCCATGTTCATCTCGGACTTCCAGGGGTCTTTTCCGCGTTTGGAACCATTCACAACTCTGTTCACCTCTTCCTTTGTCGTTGTCTTGAAATGATTAGGCATCCACACAGAGCTCGATACACTACTCCTTTTCTCTCTCACTGAATGTCGATCATTAAATATCCTATCTGCTAATCTTGTTGGGTTCAAATACGGCACGGAAACGCGCCAATCACGATGATAGTTTTGGTAATAAAATTCCGATTCCATTCGATTTGTAATCCGGCTGTGTTGCACTGCACTCGATTCGCGTTGTTTCAAACCATTCTTGACCACTCTGTTCAAGTGTTTTTCTGGACTCGCATTGTCTTCCTTTGATATTTGAAGATTGGCTTCTAGGTGACCGAAACACCGTTCTTCGTTTTCCCAATGTTCCATCGAATTGCCGACACTCTCTGGACTCACACCGCCTCTTTCGTGTTTCTTCCGCTTGGCCTCTGGTAGATCATCCAAGTTTCCGAGAAGCCGAACACCATTAGCAGACAACAATTCCCTTTCTTTTTCTATACGTTTCCTCTTCATAGATTCAAAAACGTCCTCAAAAGGACGAAGATCAAACGGATCGATCCCACAGCGCTCTCTGTTTATCTTTCCATCAGGAAATGTTAATTTGGGCCCATTTGATGTTGGTTCCCAGATTGGCGAAATTGCATCTAGAGGCTGTGGCAGTACACTTTTATTGTTTTTGACTGCTCCTCGTGTTTCTTCATCTTCTGGCATCTTCCTGTCAGGGTTTAACTTTAACACACTGCCTCTTCTTTGCTCATTTCTTAAAACTGGCAGCGAAACGCCATCTTCCGAGGTCTGGACGGGTTGCATCTTTGAAGTGGACACACGAAATTCCGTGAAAGAATTACGTTGTGTTAGTAACGGTGGAAGGAATAACATGCGACGAGGCATAAGTTGCCAATTGTCCGTAAATCTTTCTGCTGCAGCAATTTTACTTGGGAGTGCGTCGAAGATTTGATTACTTGTAGCATTTGGTATGTCCTTTCCATGTGCGCTCCGCGTGTCTTCACCAGTATGGCAGTATAAACGTCTCGATGTGTCCTGGTGTTTCTCGTTCGACGTGGCGTCGCTATGAAGAGAGAAGTCTCCGCTATCTAAAGGGGTAATAATGTTAAAAAATTTCCATTGATCAGCAAAGACGCAAAGGGGTTAGGTGTAGAGAAAGGGTTATAACTTTATTTTAAACCATAGCAACTGAATAACAGTAAAACTGTATGCATGTGGATCACACAGGCTTAAACAATTTGTATAGACCTATTATCGTTGTTGTTTATAGTTTGAATAGCAAAGTTTCGAAATTCCACAAGTAAGAAATCAAACCACACTAGTATATGCTTCAATAAATCAACCAAATCAAAACAGTTAGAGAATCGATGCTTCGTGCCTCTTAGCAGAATCGAGGGCAAGATGATTAATTTGCCTAGGTATTCGGAAGTAGATTTTGTTGTTGTCATCTTATCTGATACTAGTAAAGAACTGTATTAAATTAGGAATCACAAATGACGCGGCACTTCTTAATGTAACGGGACGGATTAGCAACGAAAACAACATACCGCCTACTTTATAACACTGGAATTCTTTCACAAGAAAATCCACCTCGTTTTACTTCAACTTCCGCGGGGAATGAATTATTAATGGAACACCATAAAAAAACGTTATGCTCTGGGTAACTGTAGCCGTGTTATCAGAATGGAAATTCAATGTTGTCAAATTGAGAGGAAAATGTAAATTTGCATTAGTTTGTTGTCTCTCGCTCGAGTCATGTCCAAAATGATGAAAAAACAACTTCAATAGTTTATAAGCGGATTATGCCATGAAATATGCGGTGTTTTGACGGTTTTGGCGAGTGGAGCGTGTACTTAGACCTGTACCCCTCTAAAACTCACTGCCCTTTCGAAATCGTTTGAATTGAAAGCGAACGGTCTGTGATAGCAATACGTGCAAGAAACGGAAATTAGTAAACGTTGTTTAGATTGTCGAGAGTGCTGTGTGCTTTTGCTAGCTAAACAAAACGATGTCGCTCCCACAACCAGCTGTGGCCGTCTGGCAAGTATTTCGTGTCCATGTAACCATTTCGTGACATCTTAAGTAATTTTCAGCAGAAATTTTCCCGTGGACATGCCCCTCTGACCCCAATTTAACTAAATCTTGTATGTTTGAGATAACCCCTTTGAAAACAAGGCTGCCTTAGAGGATTAACCCTCCCGCTTGTTTCTTTGTCTCAGAAACACGCGATTGTTCCTCGCTCGAGTGATCACGTTCAAAAATATTCCCGACTGCATGCCCGCGAGAAAAACTCGCGTCTTCGCAAAATGCGCCGGAAAAAAAGGTCGCACTCAGATTTGCGCAGCGCTTTATTGATTTGAAATTGCCGATAGATTTAAACACTTTAGGCAATTGGTTTTAATTGCAGTTCAAAATTTCATCGTCTTTGAAATGATAATTCACTGGCAAGGCCAAGCTTCCGGTTCAAGTCTTAGCAGAGAAAATGAAATTGCTTAATTTTCGTGTATAAATTACAGTTTTCGAGTGGAACAAAAAAAAAGACAGGTTTTCGTTTGGTTTCTTACGTTTTGAAGTCTTTAGGAGACGCGTGCTGCATCCGTGAACAAACAAAGAGAGCTCTGAGATGTCAATAGCAATTTCCATTAGCTTTTTTATGTAACCATCTTTATTTCGCATTTGAATATGAAAGCCCATTGAAAAGAACTATTAAGTTTCGTTTGTCAATTAACTCAAAGAAAGGATGTCCAATTTTCACTTTTGTCTCGGTCATTTACAAAGCTATGCAATCCATCGACTCGACCGAAATGAAACAACATTCAACCGCAGTGCTTTCGAAATATCAAAATTTCCCTCGAACAAATTTGCGTGCTTTTTACGATCCATCCAAATTGAAAAGTTCCGTGACGAAGCCTTGTTTTTAATAGCACCACCATAAAATAAAATACGAGCCCCCGGGGCGGTAATACGGTTGTGTTCTTTGGCAAGCGCTTGTCCTTTGTTTTCTTCACAGAACACAAAAAAGACCGTGTTAGCACAACCTGTTAAACGCTAGTACCGCTTGAATGGTGATTGGATTTCCACGCTGCCCTTGAAATAATCACGATGGAATAAGATGTCCGTGACTCTGGAGTGGCTGGAGCGATTAAAATGCCAAGAGGCTTGAATATTTGTGGAGTAAAATCGCTTCGTATTGACGAATGCGAGACAAAGAGGAAGAAAAACATGTCGCCATTGTCCAAGACGAATCCTACGTGACCCTAATGCCCTCGAGGACAAATTCTAAGACCTCAGCATGAATATTTTTTCGAAAACACCTTGTTGAGTAAAAACATTGTGAAATTAAATGTTTTGACGATCAAATAATCGCTCCACAAATGCTCCCCGTTTTGGGGACAACAAGTACATCACATCAAACGCATTTATAACGGTGTGGTAGAAATTTGCAAGCAAAGGACAATCGATTCTTCAATATATTATACGAAACTCTTATCTCTCAAAATTAAACCCTTATACACAACGCAAAAAATATTGTATTTTCACTCACCGAAAGGACCAGCGCTGCTTCCTTCTTCGCCAAGATCGGTTCGGCGCTTGGCCTTTTTCACAAGAAAGGATTTTGGCATAGTGTTTTCAAAAATCAGCTCAAAGTCAAAATGACGAAAGACTGAACGGGTTCGAAACTGACAAGTTAAGTCACGCCAAATTCTGAACTGATGAAATTTCAGCTCGGCAACTGGCGCGCACTTTTTAACTATCGACACGTGCTATGTGATCGCTGATGCGAACCATGCGGAGACCGTTATAGGTGTGAAGTAAATTTATAGCTCATTCGCTTTGACTAGCGTCCAGTCGGTCATGTGATAGGGCTTACTGCCAATTAGCTCGATATCATGGTATCCTTACATTACGTCTTTGTTCGCTCTCGACACGAACAATGCCACAAGAAGTCAACAAACACAATACACAATACACGCCTCATTGAGGGTCTTTTATACTGGTGTTGTCATTTAATTTGGCAGTTCAATTGAGCACTTGTTACGTGCTGTAAATAGCAGTTTTATTTTGGGCGAAGTGTGGTTTTGGGCAACGAAGCGAAGAAAAGATTCGCGCCCGCGTGTATTGGCCGATTTTCAATCGATAGCACTTACCTGACTTTAATACCACATCGACTTACCTGTTTTTTGAACGCGTTTTGTTCAAAAGGGCAGTTAATACCACTTAAAGCTTATAAACCGGACAGCGATTTTAGTTTTCTCGTCATGAGAATAATTAAGCACAGGGGCCCAAAAGTCGCTTTTCCCTGGCTTTCTGATGACGACTTTCCGCAATTAGTGATTTGCGTCATTTTGCACGCTCATTTTGCCAGCGAAAGCGTCCGCTACTAAATATAGTAACAGCGCGTATATTTAGGCTTGCTAATAAATAAAACAGTATAGCTGAGGTAAATCGCGTCAAATAACGATTGTATGTAACATTCAAATAACTCAAAACAAGACGTATTTGAGCGAGCTCGGCTTCGTTTGTAAGAATTTAAATTGTTTGTTTTCAATACGAGCCAAAAATTATTCTAGTATACGATTGTTGCCAAAACAGAACACGGTTTTAACTGATATTGATCACATACAAGGAAAAGTCCATTAGAGAAAGCGGAATTTTATATCAAGTGGTAACTTGATCTACGGCGAAAAAACCGCAAATTTTCAACCACAAAAAACAAATTTGAGCTGAAATTTGCGAAATATAATTTTTAACCTCGCCCATTGAATTCTTTATGATCAATTACAATTCGAAAGCGGTATACAAAATCATATTTTCTCAATTAAATTTCGGCTAACACTATTACGATCGTAAATTTATTTAACAGTTCAAAGTGATATATACAATTAACTAAAGTGAAGGCAACTGGCAAGTCGTTCAGTACCGCATCAATTTAGCCATTGTCAATGCGAAGGAAGCAGCTAATTGCGGAGAGACGTTTTCCATAAATATACTGATCGGCGCATAGCGAAGAATAGTTGATTGATTAAACGCACTTCAATTATCAGACATTTCCAATTATCAGAAGTTGCCAAATGGAAAAACAAACTGGAATATTTAATAATGAAGTAATTCATTCAATTCGTTCTATAAAGTGCAACTGCCATGTAGCGTTATAGTTTATATAAACAAAAGCGAGTCAGAAATGTCCCTCGGCAACAGTTATCACGCGGAAGTGATGCCGACCCATATAGGAAACGTTTTGTTTTTATTAATATCCTTTCTATTATTCGGTTCAATGATTCTGTTCGTTTCTGTCGGAAAGCCGCGAGAACCTGACAATTACAACTCAATTCTTAATATTTTCAAGTCATGCAAGCTTTTTTCTAATTGTGAAAACCATTAAATATCCTTGCGACTTGTCTCGAAAACGGCGAGTACAGTTGTATGAAAAATATTGGGCCAAAAATATTGCGCTGTAGAAAATGGCGCGTGTCAATGTCGACGAATCGAGAGAAAGTTTGGGAGAATTCGATTCGAAAGCTTATGTAAACCCTAGCCGCCCCTAATAAGTACTTTCAAATTCTCCCAAACTTTTTCGAGTGTTTGCATCAAGCTATGTAAACAAGAAGCGTCCGTTTTCTATATTTTAAATTTACTTTATAAACAAAATGCACTGATACGTCATAGGCGTCACGATCACGCAAATCGACTACACAACCAATCAGAGCGCGCGTTATATGCAACGGATCTAATTAAGGCCGTGGCAAACGAGGAAAAATTGTTGCTTGTTGTTGAAAAATGTTTTGCTTCCTTGCTTCCGCAAACAAAGAAACATTTTACGGGAAACAAATGCTTCGAACACGCGATATTATGCGCACGCAATGCAAAACAAGCCTTGGAATCTAGTCAACATTGTTTCCTCCGCGAGAAAACGGGAGACATTTGTTGCGGACGCAAAATGTTTCTGAAAGAATTCAGAAACATTTTTTGCGTCTCGGACGCAAAATTGCGTCCGCAACAAATGTTGCGTGCGCGGGCAAACGGGGAAACATTTGCGTCCGCAACAATGTTTCCGCAACAATGTTTCCTCGTTTGCCACGGCCTTAATTAAAGATATTAAAGATGATTTGCAGTCCGTACTGCGCAATCTCCGCCTGCTATGTTTACGAGTCGCATACGAAGGAATGTAAATACTAGCGAAAATAGAAATTGTTGTACAAACTTTTTTCTTCATTGTTAACGCCAGATATCATTGCCAAACAATAATAACGAGTAGAAGAACCTCGACGTTATCCCAAACCGACGTTTCAGCTCATCGAGCATTCAGGAACTCAACGACACGTAATGACGGACTCAAAAACTTCATAACAACTTCATGTACGCTATCACCAAAGTGAAACGTATCAACAAATTCAAAACAAAAATGTAAGGAAACCCAGAGCTTGCGCAGTACGGACTGGAAATCATCTTTAATAGTAAACTGTTTGTGAGACAAGCAACGGGTTGTTGAAAATAGAGTTCAATATTCTACTTTCTAAAACCGTCGCACTCAGCAACTTGTTTCGCAACGGATGTCGTTACACAATGTATCATGAATTTGAACTTTAATACTCGCAAATATAAAAGTCCAATATTACTCTTTCTATATATTGGCGGTTTCGGAGATTTTTGATATTAGTTTTCCAAGGAATAGCATCGCAAGTAGCAAAAACAACAACAGCAAAACTCCATCCTAACTTTGTCTGCGGTGGAATTTGTTATTCCGGGGAATTTGAATTTTGCGGGAACGGAAAAAGCAATATTTTTTTGGTGAAGAAATTCATTCCTATTCAACTGTTTGTTTTTAAACGAAAGGGACTCACATGAAGGAAACGTTATTCTTTTCTAAAATACAGTCGAACCTCCACTAACGCCGCCACCTCTCTATAGCGGCCACCTAACGGCCAGGATTTTTCGTCCCAATCGTACGTCTATCCATACTTTTCACTCTTATTGAAACCTCCCTTCAACGGCCACCTCTCTACAACGGCCAGTTAATTCCGCCCCAGGGTGGTCGTTGTAGAGAGGTTCAACTGTAGCGATATCAGTATTTTCAATGTGCATATCTTTCGGAAAATCATTTTAAATTAGTGAAATAATCTTTTTCTGGTTCTTTGTTTAGCGGATCGTGGAAAAAAAGGGAAAAACGCCAAAATTAACACTTCCGCATATAAATTCCTACACGAGATGTAGGAATATACTTATTAGTTTTTAAATAACCACAAGACGTAAATAAATGTGATATTTCACTATTTTGTAGATTATGTTTAAGAGCTTTCCAAGTGTTCTCGCAGGAAGTGGGCCTGTATGGATAAATGTGTGTGTTAGGACGACCTCACGTCATATTTCGCCATGTTACATACTGCACGAAAAGTTGCCTTTGAGCCACACCTTTGACTAGGGTCACAGGTGACAAAGGCCGTGTTCGCCATACCTTTGACCCCTCTATTAACTATGCTTTGACGCTGGTCACAGATGGGTAAAGGCTCTCTTTGACTTTGGTCATAGATAGTACACCTTTGGCTTTAGTCAAAGGTGGAACAAAGGTGTTGCCAAATTTGACTTTGACTGGGTCAAAAGTACTTTTGACTGCGGTCAAAGCTGTTACTAACTTTGACGCGCATCAAAGCTTGTCAAAGGCGATATCAAAGGTGTTGTTTACCTTTGACAACTGTGTCAAAGATAGTCGTCCATCTTTGTCTTACCTTTGACGCGAATCAAAGATGAGACAAAGCTAACTTTTTGTGCAGTGTAATATATCCCAAAATGGCGGCCGATTGATTATTCTTTTGTAAGTATGTTAATTGGCCCTTATAGCCTCGTTAGCAGATGCACAATTCAAAATAATTTTTACCCTACAACGAGGCAACGAGGGCCAATTTATATGCGTATAAAAGAATAATCAATCGGCCGCCATTTTGGAATAAGGCGTGCAAAGTATCAACACGTCCGGTGTATATAGGTCGAGCGGGACTGGTAAAAAGCGGATATTTTCTGTCGACTCGAATCGTTGTAGGGCTAATAAAAGATTATTACTTCCGCGTGCTATTCATATTGAAGTAAATAAAGAGTCAGTGCGGACTAAGAGTTGCGATGTTTTGTTGTCATAAAAACTGTTTTTATTGTAATTGCGACGAGTTACTGCTGGAGACTGGAGTTTTCTTTAGTAAAATTTCATCTCCAAAAAAGGTCAGCTAGGACACCAACTATGGCTAGGATGACAGGATGTTCAGAAGGCAACTGCAGCTACAGCTGTAAATTTAGATGATAAGATTTCGTTGCTTTCATGTGATACAGATTATTCCCGGTGTTTATTATGCTGTACAAGGTGTTTTTTAGTCTGTGGATGAAACTATACATTTGTGTAGGGCAACTGGGCAACGGATCGATATATAAACTGTTTGAGAGACAAGTTCCTGCAACGGTTGTTGTAAATAGAGCTCAATATTCTACTATCTAAAACCGTCACACTGGGCAACTTGTTTCGCAACGGATGTTATGTTACACAATGTATATTGCAAGACTATAAAAGTCCAATATTACTATTTCTATATTGGCAGTTTCGGTGATTTTCAATATTAGTTTTCCAAGAAAAAGCACGGCACAAGAAACAAAAACAACAATTTTTAAAAAGCAAAACTCAATGGCAAATCCTAACTTTGTCTGCGATGGAGTTTTATTTTGCGGGTTTGTTACTCTGGGGAATTTTGCAGGAACGGAAAAAGCAATATTTTTTTGGAGAAGAAATTCATTCCTATTCCGACTGTTTGTTTTTAAATGAAAGTGGCTCGCACGAATGAGGAAACGTTATTCTTTTCTACAAAAGCAATATTGGTATTTTCAATAATGGCAGCATATTTTTTGTGGAAAATCATGATTTTGGAATGAAACGGGATGAAATTATACATTTGTAGTCGGTGACCATTCAACTGAAAGCTATTGAGCAGTGCTTTCATGTGGTACTGTTTATTATGCTGTACAAGGTTGGTTCTATCTTTTAAGTCTGTGGATAAAACCCTAGTGTGTGATCATTCAAATGCAAGCTATTGAGCAGTACTTTCATGTGGTACTGTTTATTATGCCGTACAAGGTGGTTTTATCTTTTAAGTCTGTGGATGAAACCCTAGTGTGTGACCAAGCTTGACCATTCAAATAAAAGCTATTGAGAAATACTTTCATGTGGTACTGTTTGTTATGCTGTACAAGGTGGTTCTATCTTTTAAGTCTGTGGATGAAACCCTAGTGTGTGATCATTCAAATGAAAGCTATCGAGCAGTACTTTCATGTGGTACTGTTTATTATGCTGTACAAGGTTGGTTCTATCTTTTAAGTCTTTAAGTCTGTGGATGAAACCCTAGTGTGTGAACATTCAAATGAAAGCTATCGAGCAGTACTTTCATGTGGCACTGTTTATTATGCTGTACAAGGTGGTTCTATCTTTTAAGTCTGTGGATGAAACCCTAGTGTGTGACCATTCAAATGAAAGCTATTGAGCAGTGCTTTCATGTGGTACTGTTTCAGCTGTTTATTATGCTGTACAAGGTGGTTCTATCTTTTAACACGGATCGTTTCGGTGGAATATCTGTTCGGGAGGCCTATAATCGCCTCAGATATTCGGTTAGGGAAATGTCATCTCGAACGATAACAATATTGTTTTAGGTACAAAAACAGGTCAGCTAGGAAAGGCAAAAGCAGCTCATAAATTCGGGAAATAAAATTTCAATCCCTAAAATTTTCTGAAGTATGAAAGTCCAGCTAACGTATCCGAAAAGATACATTTTTCTTAGCGTTTAAAAATAAGCCATTAAACTGCACAAAAAGCACAATTATAACGTAAAAACGACGTTCCGACACTTACAGGAAAAGTTTGTCGTTGGGTGCCCCTTTAAATCTGTGGATGAAACCCTAGTGTGTGACCATTCAAATAAAAGCTATTGAAAAATACTTTCATGTGATACTGTTTATTATGCTGTGCAAGGTGGTTCTATCTTTTAAGTCTGTGGATGAAACCCTAGTGTGTGATCATTCAAATGAAAGCTATTGAGCAGTACTTTCATGTGGTACTGTTTATTATGCTGTACAAGGTGGTTCTAAGTTTTAAGTCTGTGGATGAAACCCTAGTGTGTGATCATTCAAATGAAAGCTATCGAGCAGTACTTTCATGTGGTACTGTTTATTATGCTGTACAAGGTGGTTCTATCTTTTAAGTCTGTGGATGAAACCCTAGTGTGTGATCATTCAAATGAAAGCTATCGAGCAGTACTTTCATGTGGCACTGTTTATTATGCTGTACAAGGTGGTTCTAAGTTTTAAGTCTGTGGATGAAACCCTAGTGTGTGACCATTCAAATGAAAGCTATTGAGCAGTACTTTCATGTGGCACTGTTTATTATGCGGTACAAGGTGGTTCTATCTTTTAAGTCTGTGGATGAAACCTTAGTGTGTGACCATTCAAATAAAAGCTATTGAGCAGTACTTTCATGTGATACTGTTTATTATGCTGTACAAGGTGGTTCTAAGTTTTAAGTCAACGGTTAGCCTAGTGAGCTATTGAGCAATGCTTTCCGTGAGACACTGTTTATTATGCTGTGCAATATTGGTTCTAGATAAGTTTTAATTCCATGGATGGAACCTTAGTGTGACCATCACTGCACGAAATATTGGCTTTGTCTCATCTTTGATTCGCGTCAAAGGTGAGACAAAGATGGACGACTATCTTTGACTCAGTGGTCAAAGGTAAACAACACCTTTGATATCGCCTTTGACAAGCATTTGACGCGCTTTAAAGTCAGTAACAGCTTTGACCGCAGTCACAAATTTGGCAGCACCTTTGTTCCACCTTTGACTTTAGTCAAAGTCCGCCTTTGACTTTACGTACTAGCTTTGACCAAAGTCAAAGACCGCCTTTGCCCATCTGTGACGTGCGTCAAAGGTATGGCAAAGACGGCCTTTGCCCACCTGTGACCCTAGTCAAAGGCGTGGGTCAGTCAAAGGCAACTTTTCGTGCAGTGCATTTAGTAATCAAAGCTATTGGATCTATTGAGCAATACGTTCATAGAGGATATTTCACGTCGGCGCGAAGATATGAATTTTATTTTCGAGTGATAGCATCGCAAGTAGCAAAAACAACAACAGCAAAACTCAATGACAATCCTAACTTTGTCTGCGGTGGAGTTTTATTTTGCGGATTTGTTATTCTGAGGAATTTTGCAGGAATGGAAACAGCAATATTTTGGGCGGAAGAAATTCATTCCTATTCAACTGTTTGTTTTTAAATGAATGGGATTCACACGAACGAAGGAAACGTTATTCTTTTCTAACGGCCACCTCTCCACAACGACCAGGATTTTTCATCCCAATCATTCGTCTATCCATACTTTTCACTCTTATTGAAACTTGCAACGGCCACCTCTCTACAACGGCCAGTTTATTCCGCCCAGTGTGTTCCTAATTCCGGCCGGCCCTAATTCCAGCCACTTTTCGTTCATCGCGTATTTTTCTTTTGGAAAACGAACTTAAATAAGAAACGACTCTTTGCTAAGATTAATTGATCTATTTCCTTTCGTAATCTTGCTTGGTGGCTTTCCTGTTGCTGTTAAAGAAGAGAATTTCGAGTTATCGTGAAGGTTGGTCAATTTGTTTTGTCCGACATTCATTAGTTTACGGCGCCTCAAATTACATGGTTATATTTAGAATTCCCGTTTGTCTTTATATGTCCATTAATAGCGCTAATTTTTGGTATGAAATACATAGAATGAATGATCTTTCTGCCA
Organism: Desmophyllum pertusum; assembly: GCA_029204205.1. Lineage (NCBI taxonomy): Eukaryota > Metazoa > Cnidaria > Anthozoa > Scleractinia > Caryophylliidae > Desmophyllum > Desmophyllum pertusum. The sequence goes on along the minus strand of MU825418.1, from coordinate 962,215 downwards.
GACCAAAAAAATTTCTACAGGTTAATTATCTCTCAAAAATTACGACTCAAACATTTCGATGTGTTTTCAGGTCGAGGTCCTAATTCCGGCCACCTCTCACAAAACCTCTTGTCAGACTGGCCGTCACCGCAGAGCGGCTTGAATACCGTGCACTTATTTCGGTCCTAAAACAAAGCTCTCTTGGTATAATTCGCCTTTTAATTTATCGATATAGATGAAAGATTATTAAAAGTCACGGAAATTTATGTTTGTGAACTTTTTATGCGTATATTTGTATGCTTTTCCTTGTGGCCGCAATTAGGACTCGTTGGCCGGAATTAGGGCCGCCAAAGCGAACCTCTATTTTCGATACTACAAGATTATCGATAAACAACAAAAGCTGTTGCTCTTACAGGTCCTTACATATGCTAGGTAAATATTGTGACAAGTCACAGGCCAAGTTTCAGATCAAGGCAGTTCTTCCAATGCGAGAATTACACGTTTCTTTCTTGTTTATAACTTATATATATATTATTGTAATTCTTTAAAAAATAAGTGCAAATAAAATGAACTTGAACTTGAACTTGAACTTGAACTTGAACTTCGTGTCTTTTCTAGCCGGAATTAGGACCACATACTGTATAGGTCGAGCGGGACTGGTAAAAAGCGGATATTTTCTGTCGACTCGAATCGTTGTAGGGCTAATAAAAGATTATTACTTCCGCGTGCTATTCATATTGAAGTAAATAAAGAGTCAGTGCGGACTACGATTGCGATGTTTTGTTGTCATAAAAACTGTTTCTATTGTAATTGCGACGAGTTACTGCTGGGTGAAAACCGTAGAGACTGGAGCAGTTTTCTTTAGTAAAATTTCATCTCCAAAAAAGGTCAGCTAGGACACCAACTATGGCTAGGATGACAGGATGTTCAGAAGGCAACTGCAGCTACAGCAGTAAATTTAGGTGATAAGATTTCGTTGCTTTCATGTGATACATATTATTCCCAGTGTTTATTATGCTGTACAAGGTGTTTTTTAGTCTGTAGATGAAACTATACATTTGCAAGACTATAAAAGTCCAATATTACTCTTTCTATATATTGGCGGTATCGGAGATTTTCGATATTAGTTTTCCAAGAAATAACATCCGCAAGTTGACAAAAACAACAACAGCAAAACTCAATGGCAAATCCTAACTTTGTCTGCGATGGAGTTTTATTTTGCGGGTTTGTTATTCTGGAGAATTTTGCAGGAACGGAAAAAGCAATATTTTTTTGGAGAAGAAATTCATTCCTATTCCGACTGTTTGTTTTTAAATGAAAGCGGCTCGCACGAATGAGGAAACGTTATTCTCTTCTACAAAAGCAATATTGGTATTTTCAATAATGGCAGCATATTTTTTGCGGAAAATCATGATTTTGGAATGAAACGGGATGAAATTATACATTTGTAGTCGGTGACCATTCAACTGAAAGCTATTGAGCAGTGCTTTCATGTGGTACTGTTTATTATGCTGTACAAGGTTGGTTCTATCTTTTAAGTCTGTGGATAAAACCCTAGTGTGTGATCATTCAAATGAAAGCTATGGCCTTTTTCACAGCCCGCCATGTTGGTAAAACAATAGCTTTTTATTCCCCAAGGTCCCCAAGCCTCGCATTCAGACGTTTCAAAACGAGTTTACGCGTGGTTTCAGATGCGAAAACAAAGGTTTTAAATCCTCTGGGATTTAAGATGGCCGCCGCGTGATTAAGGCCCATTGAGCAGTACTTTCATGTGGTACTGTTTATTATGCCGTACAAGGTGGTTCTATCTTTTAAGTCTGTGGATGAAACCCTAGTGTGTGACCATTCAAATAAAAGCTGTTGAGAAATACTTTCATGTGGTACTGTTTATTATGCCGTACAAGGTGGTTCTATCTTTTAAGTCTGTGGATGAAACCCTAGTGTGTGACCATTCAAATGAAAGCTATTGAGCAGTGCTTTCATGTGGTACTGTTTATTATGCTATACAAGGTGGTTCTATCTTTTAAGTCTGTGGATGAAACCCTAGTGTGTGACCATTCACTCATGAAAGCTATTGAGCAGTGTTTTCATGTGGTACTGTTTATTATGCTTTACAAGGTGGTTCTATATTTTAAGTCTGTGGATGAAACCCTAGTGTGTGATCATTCAAATGAAAGCTATCGAGCAGTACTTTCATGTGGTACTGTTTATTATGCTATACGAGGTGGTTCTATCTTTTAAGTCTGTGGATGAAACCCTAGTGTGTGACCATTCACTCATGAAAGCTATTGAGCAGTGTTTTCATGTGGTACTGTTTATTATGCTTTACAAGGTGGTTCTATATTTTAAGTCTGTGGATGAAACCCTAGTGTGTGATCATTCAAATGAAAGCTATCGAGCAGTACTTTCATGTGGTACTGTTTATTATGCTGTACAAGGTGGTTCTATCTTTTAAGCCGTCTGTGGATGAAACCCTAGTGTGTGATCATTCAAATAAAAGCTATTGAGAAATACTTTCATGTGGTACTGTTTATTATGCTGTACAAGGTGGTTCTATCTTTTAAGCCGTCTGTGGATGAAACCCTAGTGTGTGATCATTCAAATGAAAGCTATCGAGCAGTTTTCATGTGGTACTGTTTATTATGCTGTACACTGAAGGTGGTTCTATCTTTTAAGTCTGTGGATGAAACCCTAGTGTGTGATCATTCAAATGAAAGCTATTGAGCAGTACTTTCATGTCGTACTGTTTATTATGCTGTACAATATTGGTTCTAGATAAGTTTTAATTCCATGGATGGAACCTTAGTGTGACCATCACTGCACGAAATATTGGCTTTGTCTCATCTTTGATTCGCGTCAAAGGTGAGACAAAGATGGACGACTATCTTTGACACAGGAGTGAAAGGTAAACAACACTTTTGATATCGCCTTTGACAAGCATTTGACGCGCTTTAAAGTTAGTAACAGCTTTGACCGCAGTCAAAAGTACCTTTGACCCAGTCAAAGTCAAATTTGGCAGCACCTTTGTTCCACCTTTGACTTTAGTCAAAGTCCACCTTTGACTAAAGTCAAAGGCGTACTAGCTTTGACCAAAGTCAAAGACCGCCTTTGCCCATCTGTGACGTGCGTCAAAGGTATGGCAAACGAGACGGCCTTTGCCCACCTGTGACCCTAGTCAAAGGTGTGTGTCAGTCAAAGGCAACTTTTCGTGCAGTGCATTTAGTAATCAAAGCTATTGGATCTATTGAGCAATACGTTCATATCAGTATTTTCAATATGCATATCTCTTTCGGAAAATCATTTTTAATTAGTGAAATAATCTTTTTCTGTTCTTTTTATAGCGGATCGTGAAAAAAAAAGGGAAAACGCCAAAATTAAAACTTCTACATATAAATTCCATGCTACACGATGTAGAAATATATTCGTTAGCTTTGAAATAACCACAAGACGTAAATAAATGTGATATTTCACTATTTTGTAGATTATGTTTAAGAGCTTTCCAAGTGTTCTCGCGGGAAATGGGCCTGTAAGGATTGATGTGTGTGTTAGGACGGCCTCACGTCATATTTCGCCATGATACATATCGTGAGCGAGTGACGTAAATTGGCGTGCAAAGTATCAACACGTGCGGTGTATACAGTGTGTGTTCCTAATTCCGGCCGGCTCTAATTCCGGCCACTTTTCGTTCATCGCGTATTTTTCTTTTGGAAAACGAACTTAAATAAGAAACGACTCTTTGCTAAGATTAATTGATCTATTTCCTTTCGTAATCTTGCTTGGTGGCTTTCCTGTTGCTGTTAAAGAAGAGAATTTCGAGTTATCGTGAAGGTTGGTCAATTTGTTTTGTCCGACATTCATTAGTTTACGGCGCCTCAAATTACATGGTTATATTTAGAATTCCCGTTTGTCTTTATATGTCCATTAATAGCGCTAATTTTTGGTATGAAATACATAGAATGAATGATCTTTCTGCCAGACCAAAAAAATTTCTACAGGTTAATTATCTCTCAAAAATTACGACTCAAACATTTCGATGTGTTTTCAGGTCGAGGTCCTAATTCCGGCCACCTCTCACAAAACCTCTTGTCAGACTGGCCGTCACCGCAGAGCGGCTTGAATACCGTGCACTTATTTCGGTCCTAAAACAAAGCTCTCTTGGTATAATTCGCCTTTTAATTTATCGATATAGATGAAAGATTATTAAAAGTCACGGAAATTTATGTTTGTGAACTTTTTATGCGTATATTTGTATGCTTTTCCTTGTGGCCGCAATTAGGACTCGTTGGCCGGAATTAGGGCCGCCAAAGCGAACCTCTATTTTCGATACTACAAGATTATCGATAAACAATAAAAGCTGTTGCTCTTACAGGTCCTTACATATGCTAGGTAAATCTTGTGACAAGTCACAGGCCAAGTTTCAGATCAAGGCAGTTCTTCTAATGCGAGAATTACACGTTTCTTTCTTGTTTATAACTTATATATATATATTATTGTAATTCTTTAAAAAATAAGTGCAAATAAAATGAACTTGAACTTGAACTTGAACTTGAACTTCGTGTCTTTTCTGGCCGGAATTAGGACCACATACTGTATAGGTCGAGCGGGACTGGTAAAAAAGCGGATATTTTCTGTCGACTCGAATCGTTGTAGGGCTAATAAAAGATTATTACTTCCGCGTGCTATTCATATTGAAGTAAATAAAGAGTCAGTGCGGACTACGATTGCGATGTTTTGTTGTCATAAAAACTGTTTCTATTGTAATTGCGACGAGTTACTGCTGGGTGAAAACCGTAGAGACTGGAGTTTTCTTTAGTAAAATTTCATCTCCAAAAAAGGTCAGCTAGGACACCAACTATGGCTAGGATGACAGGATGTTCAGAAGGCAACTGCAGCTACAGCAGTAAATTTAGGTGATAAGATTTCGTTGCTTTCATGTGATACATATTATTCCCAGTGTTTATTATGCTGTACAAGGTGTTTTTTAGTCTGTAGATGAAACTATACATTTGCAAGACTATAAAAGTCCAATATTACTCTTTCTATATATTGGCGGTATCGGAGATTTTCGATATTAGTTTTCCAAGAAATAACATCCGCAAGTTGACTAAAACAACAACAGCAAAACTCAATGGCAAATCCTAACTTTGTCTGCGATGGAGTTTTATTTTGCGGGTTTGTTATTCTGGGGAATTTTGCAGGAACGGAAGAAGAAATATTTTTTTGGAGAAGAAATTCATTCCTATTCCGACTGTTTGTTTTTCAATGAAAGCGGCTCGCACGAATGAGGAAACGTTATTCTTTTCTACAAAAGCAATATTGGTATTTTCAATAATGGCAGCATATTTTTTGCGGAAAATCATGATTTTGGAATGAAACGGGATGAAATTATACATTTGTAGTCGGTGACCATTCAACTGAAAGCTATTGAGCAGTGCTTTCATGTGGTACTGTTTATTATGCTGTACAAGGTTGGTTCTATCTTTTAAGTCTGTGGATAAAACCCTAGTGTGTGATCATTCAAATGAAAGCTATTGAGCAGTGCTTTCATGTGGTACTGTTTATTATGCTGTACAAGGTGGTTCTATCTTTTAAGTTTGTGGATAAACCCCAGTGTGTGAGCATTCAAATGAAAGCTATTGAGCAGTACTTTGATGTGGTACTGTTTATTATGCCGTACAATGTGGTTCTATCTTTTAAGTCTGTGGATGAAACCCTAGTGTGTGACCATTCAAATGAAAGCTATTGAGCAGTGCTTTCATGTGGTACTGTTTATTATGCCGTACATAGACTGCGAGCAGTCCCTCTTTCTTTCTGATATCGAGCGCGAAGCGCGAGTGAGCGGAAATCGAGCGCGAAGCGCGAGCGAGCGGGAGATGGGCCGAGCGGAAGTGAGTCATGAAGTGACGAGCGGAAGTGAGTCATGAAGTGACGAGCGGAAGTGAGCATTCAAATGAAAGCTATTGAGCAGTACTTTCATGTGGTACTGTTTATTATGCCGTACAATGTGGTTCTATCTTTTAAGTCTGTGGATGAAACCCTAGTGTGTGACCATTCAAATAAAAGCTGTTGAGAAATACTTTCATGTGGTACTGTTTATTATGCTGTACAAGGTGGTTCTAACTTTTAAGGTAGTACAATTGGGTGAGTCGTAAAATATAAAGTTGCCTTCGTTTACAGCCAGCTGGTAGATAAAACATTATTATGATCAATTCCAAAAGATAAGAGTCCACCGTTTGCGGGTTTTGGAGAAAGCGGAGATTGAATTTCGTTGTCTGGGGCGCCATTTTAAGACGCCATCTTGGATTTGCAGACGTAAGTATCGAACGGTGGAAGCTAAGGACATGCGCTCTGGTATTTTGTTCACGGGAGTCTCGCACAACATTCCAGATTATTTTTCGTGTGTACTCATGTTGATCAGGCTGGTAAGTACAAGGCTCAAGATGGCGGATCAATTTGCAGAGAAATCGCGATGAAAAACTGGCTGAATTCGTCGAATTCGGCGTCTTTTTGACTTGATGTGATAAAATTTAACAAATTGCCACTAGGAAAAACTCAATGCTGACGAAATTTGGCACAGCTTTTGTCCACATGTTAAGTAATCTTCCTGCATTTAGCCGCAAAAAAACATGTCCTTGATTTTAATGCCTGTTAATAATTAACACATAATTTGCTGTTTCACTGCGGCTAACTCATATTTCATGTATTTTCTTCATAACTGTTTATAAAACAAAAATTATGACTACTAATTAAAACATAACCCTAAAAATTAGAAAAAAATGATTTTTACACCGCTTGCGAGGTAATCAATTTCACACATTCCCGTGAATGAAATGAAAGCTATCGAGCAGTGCTTTCATGTGGTACTGTTTATTATGCTATACAAGGTGGTTCTATCTTTTAAGTCTGTGGATGAAACCCTAGTGTGTGACCATTCAAATGAAAGCTATTGAGCAGTGCTTTCATGTGGTACTGTTTATTATGCTGTACAAGGTGGTTCTAAGTTTTAAGCCAAGTTAGCCTAGTGAGTTATTGAGCAATGCTTTCCGTGAGACATTGTTTATTATGCTGTACAATATTGGTTCTAGATAAGTTTTAATTCCATGGATGAAACCTCAGTGTGACCATTTAGTAATCAAAGCTATTGGACCTATTGAGCATTAGTAAAAATCTACTAGTATACTAACAGTACTAATGCAAACAAGAAAATCTGATTGGCTTTGCTACTCGTATACTATCAGCCATTAGTGTGCAGTGGCTGGAGGTCGTCTGTAAAATTGGGGATTCTTCTCGTTTCTCTGAAGTTTTGGAGGAGGATTTGGAGTTAATACTAGACAATTGTTATGATTTTTACTAAGACAATTAGATTATTCGCTCTCAATTTCTATGATGTGATAGTTGATTCGGCGTACGGCCTCATCAACTATCACAGCATAGAAATCTCGAGCTCATAATATCTAATTGTTAAATACTTTCAAAGAGTATATTACACGTCGGCGCGAAGATATGAATTTTATTTTCGAGTGGTAAAAACAATATTTTACGAACGAGCGCAGCGAATGAGTAAAATATTGTTTTTACCACTCGAAAATAAAATTCATATCTTCAAGCCGCCGTGTAATTTTCTTTTTATTATATAGACAAAAAACACGAATTAATTCAAAGTCAAAGAAACAACCGTGAAAAGCCATGCAAAAGCGGGAAATGACGTCATCGATATCCTCACTAGTGAGGATATGGAAAATACGCCACTAGGGTCCCGGATGTGGTTTCGTGAATTTTACGAGTGGTCTATTTTCCAGTAAAACACTCGTGTCTATATAATAAAAGGATCTATGTTATTGAAAATAAATAATATTTTATCAGGATTACTAAGATTATTAAAATTGGATTATTTCAAATTTATATCTTCAAATAACTTTTTTCTTATACACTTAAAGGAGCTACGTCACGGATGGCGCATCTTGAAAAAAATGGCCAATTTTTTCAAGTTTGCCATTCGCAATCCGTCTTAATCTTCTCCATCCTCAATCATCCCTGTTCCTGTATGTTATCACCTCTTTGGTATTTTTCTACCTTAGTAAACTATTATTTTGAGGCTTTGTTCAATTTGAAGGTGATTTTGCACTTCGCAAAAATGACTTAATACCTCATTAGATGAACAATATTGACATATTCTTTGATGTTCTGGAATGTCGATATTCAATAGTGCGATAGAATTCCTATTTTTAGAGCCACCAAGTATATATAGTATTCAAGGATATGTCTCAAGGAAGACGTGGGCTTGCGTACATATGCATTACGATGACGTCGTGCCGCATTATGAATCGTCCGAGGATGACGTCAGATAACGTGCAATGGACAAGGTATCGGTCGATACGAGCGCTGTTTGTGTCTGTTTGCTCCGTCGGTTTTGTATATATCGCGTATCATTGCAGGGCTAATACAAGATGTAAGGCGTTCGTTAAGTGTTTTGAGCTGAACAAATTGACGTTAGTGGCACTGACCGGTGTTTGACAGCAAAATCCAAGCCAAAAAAATCCCGTAAAAGCTCCCCCTCTAGTATGCCTCCCCCTCTACAACTTCAACTTAAAAAAACCCTCTTTTAGTCTCACCTTCTCATCTCAAGATGGTAAACCACGACAAATTATGAACACGAAAACAATTCTTTGTAGGTAACAATGTTTTTTTTTGGAGTTAAACGCCCACTACATTTACTTTTATTCTTACTATTTGTGGAGATGAGTGTGTTATTAAACATGAATCAATACATCAAACAGTCTCGTACAGCTATTTTTATTTATATAATTTAAAGTGTAAAACTCGCGCTATGATTGGCTTAGGGTAGTCCTCTATCAGAGTACAGACGGACGAATGACGTCACGAGTCACGCAGTCCTTTCGTAGAAAATTTGCGCCAGTAAAATTACATAAAACGAATATATTCCATTTGGCCGTGCGTCTGTACTCTAATAGAGTACAGAACTGACGTCAAAACGTGACAAGAACAACAGTGACCCACTCGGCTGCGTCTCGTGGGCCACTTTTATAGTTGTTCTTGTCACGTCTTGACGTCATCTGTACATCTATTAGAGTACAGACGCACGGCCAAAATTGCTAAGTAATATCCTAGGGGGTTATAACCACAATTGATGTTCTTTTAGGAAACTGATATGTGTGTGTTGAGGGCTTACAAGAGGGATTTTATATTACGTTTGCTTTTTTTGTACGTAAGTTGAGCACGATAATTGGTGCATTACAAAAACAAGATAAACAAGATAGACAAGATAAAAACCCGTTAAAAGCACTCTTAACCAATCAGAGCAATCAATCAGCTCGGCCAATCAGGTTCAAAACCGAAACCCGCTTACATTTCCCGCGCTTTCCACGCGCGCGTGTCATATTCCTAAAAAAATTTCTGGGGGAGGGGAGGTGTTTGGTTCGGCTCCGAGATTAATTTAGTTCCAGTTTTAGCGACACTCGCAGGAATAACCGCGCTATAAACTAAACTAAGCTAAGGAGAAAGTGTTTATTACACTAAAACGTCGCCTTTTCGTTGTGGCTAGAAACAACAGTCCACGGCAACGAATCAAATCACTCCGTTTAGTAACACTTTGGTTTTTCGCAACTGATTCAACAAAGTTGACGGGTGTTTTTATAACGCAATTTTATCGCGTAGAATCAGCTGTTTAAGCAGAAATAATGATAAAAAAGAGACAAATTCTACCTATTATTGCGAGCAAAGATGAAGAAACGTGATGGACAAAGAGAACCGTCACAATAATTCCTCGTTTGTGATTATTAAAAACTTTGACTTGTTTACATACTGGCGCGGGTGGATGAAACAGAAATCAGGGAACTAGATAAACAATAGCCGCCATTTGGCGAGGAAATATGCTCGGATATTTGTCCGCGGACATTATCTGTTCCGAGAAGCGAACAGATAATGTCCAAGGACAAATATCCGAGCATATTTTTGAAGCCAAATGGAGGCTATTGTAGTTATTATCCTTCAAATATTTTTTCACAAGGCCGCTCTGTTTGCCGTGGAAGATCTCGGTCGGCCAAGCTGTTAAACATCAAAATAATTCTGTTGGCGTTCAAAAATATTTCTAGTCTGTTCAAAACAATCAGTTTTATTTAATTTAGCAATTTATTTGAGACGAAAACTGAACCTGCGAACGTGAAACGCAAATTTTCAAAACTGGGGAATATCACTTGGGAATATCACCCGGATATTCTCCAGTTTTGGCTGCGTCACGTGGACGTGTTTAGACCAATCGCGCGCGAGAAAAAACTTTGATGGATTATAATAAAGGGTATTTTCGTGAACCGCCTGTTACTTTACGTGAAATGACTATAATATATTTTCTTGTCAAAAGTGATTTTCGTTATAGCCGTTACAATTTCGGTAATTTTCTGTGAAATGAGAATTGAGCACTTCATTCTTCGTCATGTCATTAAATGGGGCAAGTATAGTAACACATATCAATCAATGAATATAAACCTTCTTATTGTCGGAACCCCCTGACGCCTGTTATTTAGTAGTTGTCTCTTTTTTATGACTTTAATTATAATTGATTTGTTGTTAATTTTGTGTGTATGTTTCTGTTTATGTAAATGTGTGTAGGTGAAATTACAATGTAATGTACTTTAATAAGACAATAAACATCTTTGAAATACAAAAAAAAAAAACTTCATTCTTCGTGAACTGTGATTTAGTTTTATTACTATTATAATTTTGCAACTACACAGCAAAGAACTGTGTTGTGTTCTTGAGCAAGACACTTAACTCTCACATTGCCTCTCTCCTAGCCAGCAGACGTCTCCTATTTCCTTTCTTCACACGTCACATTTCCGCGTGAAGCAAGGAAATAGGAGACGTCTGCACGCAGGCTACCTCTCTCCACACAGGCTACCTCTCTCCACGCAGGAGTATACATGGGTACCGGCGCAACCTAACAAAATACTGGGGGGTAACCTGGCATTGGACTAGCATCACACCCAGGGGAAGTAGCAATACTCCTAGTCGGCTTCATGCTTAGTCTGAAGTGTCAGCCGCCTCCTCGCTCCAACCCCCCAGTGGGGCCTGGCCCTACGGGGGGTTGGAGCGAGGAGGCGGCTGACACTTCAGACTACTTCATGCTATGGAAACTGGGATAAGTTCTGGCAGCAAATGGCTACACCTTATCTTTTTCCCCTCAAAGTTTAAAATAAAACAAAACCAGCAAAACAACACATAAATCATTATAGTCATTATGGATGGTCATTGAAAACTTATAAAACTGATTCGTTGTTGAAGCAAATTCTGGAGTAGCTGAATTCTGATTTGAATAACCGGGCTGATAAGCTTTAAATTTTGGGACTGACCAGTCAGGTTGGTCGGGGGAGACATGACAAACGATAACTGGGTCCCAAAATAAACATACCACTGGCTACCCTTAGATTTCATGCTACAACGAAACCAAACAACAACATTCAATATAAACTGATATTTTTGTTTATTATTTACTGCTTGTGATGAGCAACAATAACACAAGTTTACCTTTCTAGAATGTGAACTGTCTAGTCCTCTAAACACTAACGGAACGCTTTTACACGCGAGTTGCGTTTTGTACAAGAATGCTGCGAGGCTGCAAGGAGCTGTGTCACTAAGAGAGCATGATCTGAGAGAAGCATTGGTCTCTTCCAATGATAATTTTTTGAAATCTATTTTTAACTTTCAGTCCATAGCTGAGCTATTTTAAGTGCGCTACCTGATTGGTCAGTTCAGTAACGTGATATCGGAGCCTTGATCAGAAGGAAATAAAAATAACTTTAACAGCATGGCGCAAAACTATTGATAGATTTCAAAAAATTATCATGGGGCACGGGGAATGCTTCTCTTAGATCATCCTCTCTTGGTGTAACCTAGTCTCAATCCTCCTTATTGACTGTCATACATGTCTCTTAATAAAGGAGCTATGTCACGATAATTAAAGTCATTTTTGCGAAGTGCAAAATCACCTCAAATTGAAGAAAGCCTCAAAATAATAGTTTACTACGATAGAAAAACACCTAAGAGGTTGTAATAAACCCAAACAGGAACAAGGATGGTTGAGGATGGAGAAGATTAAGACGGATTGCGAATGGCGAACTTGAAAAAATTGGCTAATCTTTTTTCACCTCTGATTACAGGCCATGTGGCCATGTTTTCTAGATGCACCACCCGTGACGTAGCTCCTTTAATGCAAGTGCTGAGAATTTAGTGGTACATCCACACCAGTTATAAGGACAGGTGATGAGAATAAAGAAAATCATCAACTGATGTACAACCAAATTCTCACAACTGACATTAAAATAGAAATGTACAATTAGTAACACGAATTAATATTTTTTTAACATGCAAAAATGAAGAACTTCAGCGGAAATCGCGTTCAGAAATTTGATTGACAATTTGTGCTCAGAAATGAAGTTCAGTTCCTTCTCTTCCTGTTAAGCTCAGGTTTGAAGGATGAAAGTCTGTTACCATGACAACCTGGTGACACAGCCCCTTTAAACTTCTAAAGCCCATCGACGAACACAATTACAGCAAAGCAGTTCATGTCAAATCATTTTCTATGAAACAGTTTTTATTTTCCCAAAAATTGACAAGAAACATTCACGTACGTGAAATTATACTAGAGATGACCGTTAAAATTCTTGGATTTCAATTTTAATTTTGAAAGAAATTTCCCATCTGAATTTGTTTCCATGTGGCTTCAAATCGATTGAAGGTTTTTTTTGTCTATATGACAGGACATTTTTCAAACTGGTAAATGAAAAAACACAACGAACGTTACGATTCGGATAACTGTGGTAAATAAAGGGCGAGTGGAGAACGCAAAGCTTTTTAACCCTTTCACTCCCAAAAGTCAAAAGTGTTAAGTTGAAATTGAGCAAAAAATCTTAAAATTCATTTTGCAAAATTGTCAAAAACAAACAGTACCACATGAACGTACTGCTCAATAGCTTTCACTTGAATGGTCACACACTAGGGTTTCATTTACAAACTTAGAAGTTACAACCACATTTATTGAGTCAAGTTTGACTCTGGGAGTTAATACACTAAAGTACAACTAACGTAGTGTTGCAATGTAAAATATTATTTAATATATGTATCTCTGGGCTTTATGTATCGTTAAAATTACACCGAGTTCATTAAATATGATAAATATTTCTGGGATAAAATAGTCTTAGATAAAGTAAGAGGATTTAGTCTTGTCGATTCACGAAAACGAGACAAGTCAAAGTGTACAACTCGAAGAGAATTTGTTCAAAATATACACATAATTGTATAGAACTAGGCTGGGAAAAAACTCAATTTCTAAAAGAAAAATCCTTTTTACATGTAACTAGACTATGAGAGACTATGAGAGTCGCTAATCATAGATTGTCCAACGAGGCTTTGTAAAGATTCATAAACTGCGCCAGAAACAATGCACTTAAATTTCTGTAGTTTTCTTCCAAACTGTCATAAACTTAAGGAAGAACACGTTTCCTGCATTAATTTATGAAATGAAACCTTAATGACAGAAAACAGTTTTAAACTGAAGCATTTGATGTTCCAAAACGATTTTGTTAAAATTTCAAAGACATTTCGATCGGACTTTGTCCACATTGTGACAAACGATGGCAGGCGAGGATGGAAATAGCTTATCCTCATTTCCTAATGGGTTCCTGTTATTTGTTGAATACTGTTCTACAAATTGAAACCATTTATTGTTTTGTAATTGCTGTGATCCAGTAAGCTAAAACATCTTTCTATCTTAGAAAGCTCGATTAATGTTGTGAGCGGCATAAAACAGACTTTTAGCGAATGGCCGCTAAAAAGCAAAATCGCGCGAGAAACGCGTGTCACTTCGCGCGAGTTTTCCTCGTGTGTCGCGAATCCGCGCGAGAAAGAAGAAAATTGGATTTTTAAAATTTCGATTTTCATCAAGATTTGAGGTTCAAATTTTAAATCATCTTTTTCGCTGTGGAAATATATCTCTTACTTCGCAAGACGATTAACCCTTTCACTCCCAGAGTCAAACCTTGAGTCAATAAATGTGGTTGTACCTTTTGAGTCAGTGGATGAGACCCTAGTGTATGACCATTCAAATGAAAGCTACTGAGCAGTACTTTCATGTGGTATTGTTTGTTTTTGACATATTTTTCAAAATGAAATTCAAGATTTTTTCCCTCAGTTTTGAACTTAGCACTCTTGGGAGTGAAAGGGTTAAGAATCCATAGGCTAAAAGATTGTTAAAATCCAGTTACCTCGGTCATTTCTCGTTCAACTAGCAACTATCATCTTTAATTTTCGGAGCGAATCCTCCATTTCTTCTCGCTCTCATGATTTTCTCAGTCTCGGGGTGAAACTCGTGTAGATGCTTCATAAAATCGGAATTTTCCGTATACGTACCACCGCAATCTTCGCAAACGAACATTTTTGAACGCCTCTCACGGAAACCAAACTTGTGTACCACGCCGTGTACGCGTGTCATGTGTGCCTCGAGTGAACAGCGCTGCGTGAACGACTTGTCACAACGGCTGCATTTGAATGGCTTTATTCCTGTGTGTGTTCTTATATGTCGCTTCAGATCGAACGTGTCGTTGAAGCCTTTGGTACAGAACTGACAGTGGTAGCGTTTGTAGAAAGAATGAGTTTTCATGTGGCGGTTGAGCAGCCGTTGTAGCGTGAACGAACTGTTGCAAATTTCACATTTATATTTAGTCTCATCGCTCTCGCTTCCTTTTCTGGCCTGGTCCTTGTTTTGGAGATTCGTAAGGCACTCCTGTTGTTGGTGAGATGTCAAAAACGGATGACTGTGAATAAAGAAATGATTGCCGTTAAACTGTGGAGCGGGCGACGGCTGTGGAATGCTCGGGCACAGCGAGGACTCCCGATGGGCTTCCGACACATGCCGAAGGCTCAACGATACTTCACGAAGTCCATCCAAAGATGCACGAACAGGTATTGATTCGGGAATGGAGGGAACTCGGTGCTCGTGGAAGTTCACAACGCCAAAACTGTTGGCTGTCAAAGGAAAATGATGTCTTTGATTCAAGGTAATGATCGAATGCTGCTCTGAGGGATGGGAATGGTGAACTTTTGATAGACCGTTTCTCGGGACAGAGCTGATAAGTTTAGGAGGTGGAGGGAGGTTTTGTAGTTCGTATCTTGAGCTGATACTGCTCCACCAACACAGATCGTTACAACTGTTTGACCGTTCAATTGTCGCTTCTCGCTTCTCATCCGGTTCGGTCGTGTATCCATCGCTTTCGCACTGTGATCTAGGAATGGAAGTAGTCATTTCCTCCTCCTCCTCCTCCTCCGAGTCTTTGCTTAATAAACTGTCCTTGTATTCAACTCTCTCCGTTTCTTCCTCGTCCATTAACTCGGCTTCTTTCATTCCCTCTGGCGAAGTAGGATGCTTTTCATCTGAGAACACAACAAAGAAATGTCACGTAAAATATTTGCTGTTTGTAAAATCCATAACAAATATTAACAGGAGTGGATTCACGAGAAACTGTTGTATCTTTTCGATAATTTTTTTTTGGAAGTTATGAATCATGAATAACACCATGTAGCAGTTATTTAATAGCTTAGCTTTCTAAATTATGTCAAGCGTGAAGAGGATTTCCTCCTTCAAGATCACTTGCGCTAAAAAAAAAAACGAATTTTACTTTTCAGAAAAGTAACCCAACTCACTAGACAAATATTGAGTTCATAGAACCCTCGAAAAACTCACAAAATTTATATATAAAAGGCAATAAAAAAAGAGGGCGGGCGATAGAAAAACGTGCTCTTAAAAAATTCACCACAGAAGCAAGCTGTTGAGTAAATAACAGAGTAAATAAGGTGTTTTAGGGTGTTGGACATAGAACGACTCATGAAAAATGTCAAAAATCAAGTAAGGCATACCTGCGTTGACAAATTGAATCTGTTGTGTCTTTACAGGTTTAATAAGCTCACAGTTTAAATTAACTATAAATATCGGCGGGTAACTTTTTCAACACCTTTGGTTTTTCAGATCTCTGGGCAATTTAGCTGCGATGTGAAATAAATAATGAACGCGAAACATCTGCAGTGTTTTCGAAAGGTTTCAAAGATTACTCCAAGGAGAAATCAAACATTGTGGCGCTTAAAAAAAACTTTTTCTTTTTTTCTCGTCATTTTCTAAATACCCGGAGAATTAGAAACCTGCTGAAGGAACAAACATTTTTATTTAATTTCAGTTTGCAATCGGATAACAAGCTTTCCCACGTGTTTTCTAATAAAAGAAGACAATTCAGTCACCCGGAGAAAACTGTCTAGCAAGGTTCGCTTTATTATATTATCTTACGCATTTGACCGGCACAACACTCAACTGACTTTTGAAATTCTTGACACCGTCGAAAAATTTAATTTAAAAACTGGTTACGATGAGAATTCGAAAACGCAAATTTATCAAAACCACCAACGCTGCCTGAAATCGTATCAAATTTCAATGCCACGTTTTAGCAAGATCACATTTTGCGGTTAGAAAGAAACGCCGTATCGAAAAGTGCAAACCCTTGTATCGCTGTCAAAATATAAAGTAGCTAAAGTCTCGACCTTGTTTTGTAATTTCCAATCATCTGTTATCTGATAGAGGCTGCTTTTCGAAACAGCTCGCTCTATCACAAGAGGGCGGCTTTCACTGCTAGCGCGATCAAACCACAAAAAATTCGATACCCTAGTCAGCTTAACAAACAATATGGACTCAGTTGCTTCAACGGACTTAAAAACCAATTTTCACTCTTGAAATAAGTTCATTTGAATGGTTTTCGCTTCGCAATAAAATTAAAGTGCAATGTCGAGGGTAGAAATTGCACATTCATAACAATAATTTCAAAAGAAGGGTTTTGGCTATTTGAATAAATGGTGCGTTCAACCCACTTTAATCCCACATGCAACAGAAAACTTCACGAAATATTTTATGAAACACGTTGAAACGTGCGACAAAAACTTATGTTATAAAGAACTTCATGAACTGTAGCTTCCCCGGAATTTCCTTCCAAATTCAACCAACGTTCTCCCACATGGAACAGAAAACGTATTTTTATCAAACACGTTAAAACGTGCGACAGAAACTTATGTTATAAAGGACTTCATCAACCGTCGCTTCCCAGGATTGCTTTCCAAACAAGAACAATTAACTGGAATTCACGGTTAGTATAAGAAAGGAATTGAAAGTTTACAAATTTATCGAAAGCAATTCTTCTTCAGTTGCTGTAATAAATACCGTGATGTGCGAAAACGAAACGATACAATAGTTTCTGTACGGCATGTCTGATGCGAAGTAACCTAATAAGTAATTGTAACGATAGAGAAAGGTTTCGATCCAAGACTTTCTCGCAACTACGACGAGATGATACGGGTTTGATCTGAAGTACTGATCTAAAATCAAACGAAATGTTGAATAAACTTGTAACTCGTGACAATAAAACTGTATGTATATATCTCTTTTCTAAAATCTATAAAGGAAAAGAAACAAATATAAAATACGTGCATTTATTTCCCATGTAATTTTAACTCGATGGATTTTCTATTTCGAAAGATTTTGATTTTGCGACAAGGTGCCAAGAGATTACATCTTCTATCTCTACGTAACTTTTTATCCAAGATATAAATTCGATACTCGTAAAAATCTTCACACCTTTATCATCGATGTTCAAAGACAACGAAAGTGAAAAGGAAACACATAATTACATTTGAAAGAAAAGTCTACAAAATGGTTATAAAATCTTGGCGAGTAAGCGCGCGCGTGGCACTTAAGGACAAGTTGGTCTGAACAAACACCGGAGAAAATATACGAATTGTCGATTTTTCTTAACAGCAAACACAAAGAATTTTATTTTATGGAGTGTGCTATAGTTTTGTCCACACAATAAATCCATAAAATCATATTGAGGTCTGACTTATCTCGCTTGACAAAAGGCAATGATTAGGTTTCGGACTGACAACACAGGAAGGAAACTTTCCGCTCGAAGTACAGTAATTTTGTAAGCTTGCATTTCGTTGAACAAACTTGTCGCTGATGGTTGGGGCGTTTTCTGCTCGCTTTCATTCGATTCTACTCAATTAAACCTGGCGCGGGCCACTCTAATTTCATTAATTTAGGCACCTCGCAGTAAAAAAGAATTTATTGAATTAAAAGCCCTGCAATGTTCTCAATCACAAAGTGGTTTATTAAATGAAATCTATCACCCAGTACGAAGCTTCGCAAACACCGTGGTGAAAATTAAAATTCTATTAGCAGAGAGTCTCAAAGTAGACGGCGCAACTGACGCGCGCTAAAAATCTGCCGAGAAACGCCCGCGTGAAAAATTTCAAGGGTAACTGATCTGTTCCTACGAAACCATAACTTGTGCTTTCGATTCAAGGAGCACGCATCGGCCATATTCCTACACTGGGCACGTTCAAGTGTTTTACTTTTACAGAAAGGCGTTTGATCGAAAGGCATTTAGGCTAAGGGGTTAAGTAGCCTTTCTGTCAAGTTCGCGGCCAAAAAGAGTACGAGCTGACTATGAACATCTGCTCTGTTCTCGCAACTCATATGTCCGGCTGGACGGCTGATCATGTTTTAAGACGTCGGTTCGTTTGCGCCTAAAAATGCTCGAGTTAAGTGTTATGGGCCTTGTCTTGTACCGACTGGAAGCACTGGAAAGCTGCTTACAAAGGCGTAAAAAATTATAGAAGGCCAAACAAAAGTGCCGACTGAGTTTTTGTTTTCGAAATAACACAGCGAAATTGACAAGCGAAGAATCGGTTTACACGTCATTTGAAAAACCGCAAGAAATGGACAGCATTTGAAAGATCTCGCATTTTAAGTGATGTGAATTTACATAAATTTAAATTAACCATAATTGTTACTACCGGATCGATTGATTTCCAGCGCTAAATTTTTCGTGTACATTTTCGTGCACGGGCGAGAGACATTCACGCAAGGGTCTCGAAACAAACGGGGAAAAGATTCGAGATTGAAAAGAACCGGAGAGAATAATTTTGTTTAACGGAAAGCCACGCGTAGCATTCTAAACGCTATACAAAATCTTTATTGTGTGACAATTGATGTATCCATTAGTCTCTTTGTGAAATGGCGTTTATCACTACACAGTGCAGAATTTGAATATGAATGAATCGATGATCCGCATTGTTGAATTCTTTTTTACTGATTATCTTTGCAACGAGACCAAAACACTTATCTGTAATTCTGGGGTGATATTTAGCGAGGTAAGCGGCAGAAATCAATTCGGCGCCGAATGCGGCTGTCATGGGCTTTGTGTTATGGGCTTCAGTGTACACAATGTAATCAGTGAAAGCTTTCGAATTACTTTCCGTGACTAGGCAGCGTGTGTTTTTACGTGCGCACAGACTACAAACATTACCATGTAATAGGCTGTGGCACAAACAGTCCCCTATCGAATGCCGTTGCATTTAACCTCAATTCTAAGCCCATTGAAAGCGGAATACATTACGCGCGTCCAAACCTTCGCTTCCCCCTACTCGACCTCAAAAAAATCAAACTTACTTCGCCAAAACACGCAATTTTCCCCGCGATCGTAAAAAGCTCTTAAGCGGAAACCAATTGCCAAAGCCGTGATTTCTGCCGATAAGCATCGGTTTACTATTTGTAGTAACATATCCCTATTGTTCTTTGAAGTTGCTTTCGGTGCACCCCGCAAGCACAAACTATCATGCCTTTAAAAAGTCCCATCTCGAAGGAAACATATCAACCCCGAGGCTTGCAGCCGTAGCATCGAAAACGCCACATTTCTGCGCGATTGAAATAAAAAAAACCTCATTCCGTTATAGCACCGTTCAACCGCCAGACATCTGCGCTTGTAATTCTGTGACACTTTATAACGGTGAAACATCGCACAGGAAATGTTATAAAGAAACTGCGAACAAAATCGTTTGTCAAAGGGTCAAGTAGAATTAGGAATGAACAACATTTTAGGGTTAAGGGAAAGTTCTATTCTTGTTCCTACCTGGGTTGTTTTCATCGCACTGAACGGGCTTCCCGGCTTCCACAACTTCGCCATCTTCCCCGCGTCGTCCCTTCTTGTTCTTCACCAAAAACGACTTCGGCATCTTGAAAACTGCGCGGGCCCACGTCTGTTGAAGTTCTGCAAACCACGTAAACCACTTCTTTCAACTTTAGACAAAACTGCTCCAGATCTACAACCAGGTACAAACCGTTGAAGCGCAACGCTAGAAGAATAAAAAAAATACGCACCGGCGATGTCGCGCGCTCGGCGAACGGTTTGATAGAAGCGCAACGTTTAACCGCATCCGAGAGCTTAGCGAGCTTGGCTGCGTTGGCCCCGAAGACCGTTACCTTGTTTGCAAGCTTATTCTTCTCTCCCCGAAGCGCGGGTGTGATCATCTGATATATTGTTACGCACCAAACAATGTTAATTAATTTATAATGTACAGCACCTATCAATCATCCGAGGAACCAACGTTGAGTCAGAAACACAGTTTAACAATGGAAAAATCAAAAAACAACAAACATTAACAAAAGATGGAATCACGTTTAATTTACGTCGAACCCCCCAATTAAAATTTCCCTTACGAACCGTGACTCTGGAAGAGTCAAATTCACGTCAAAACCACAGTGAAACGAGACACGATTCTGGTGGAAATTTTTCGGGGATGCAACACGAAAGGTTTTTTCGTCACTTTCGATAATTCCGTTCGCGCGAGTGTCACAGAGGAGGAGCTTGAAAGCAAAAGCCAATTATTTCGCTCGGCAAACAAAGCGTAGTAGTATTTTTTCAGATAATGGAATTGTAATTCACAAACGACAGAAAACGCTGTTAAATCTTTTGTTCCTGTGAGGCTAGGTGTCCACCGATTCATGATAATTACATCTGGAATGAAAAATAGCCCCAAAGTTTCCTTTTCGAGAACGAAATGGAGAATTTTTCTTTCGCCTGGCAGAGCCGGCGGAACAAACGAAAGTAAAGAAAAAAGATGAAATTTGACTTGGCAGGCGGGTTTCGTTTACTGTTTGTCTTACGTGTTTGTAAGGTTTAATTTTTAAAAGGAGTATGAATAGTGTTTTTAATTCGCATAAGGCGATTGTCCGATTCAATATGCTTTCACGGAGAAGAAACGCGCCACTACAAAGTGATTTATCTTCGTTAATTCCCTTGTGTCTGCGATATCCTCAACATTCATAGTAACGGTAGCTGCTTTTAACAATGCTAACGTAACGGATGAAGGCTATTGGGTTTATGTCTTGCGAGCCAACTTCATTAAAATGTAAGCGAGAACTAGATGGGTTTATGCAAATCGTCTGTCGGGGCCTCCTGTTGCTCGCAATATTCAACAGATAACACGATAAAACGCCAAACCACGCTCGTAAAATTCATTTCACTGGCCGCGAAGTTAATTTAATTTCACCTAAGCATATTACACGATTAAAAACTGATTAAAGCTATGGTCCACGAAGAATTACACGATTGAAGAAGATGATTGACTTTCACGCTTTCTGCGAGAATAAATTACTGTGCGGTTTTTTCGCTGAGCAAAATATTCACAATGCAGAACAACAGAGCACAATTCATTACACTTCGCGTCAAGTAATAGACGCGTTTTGACAAATTTCCTTCAGTTTTATTTTTAACGACCGAAAAAAATTCACGATTTCCTTTGTAGCGGCTTAAAGGAAACTATTATTTTGATTATATCGTGTGGAAATTTATTTATTTTCTTACAAAACATTAAACTGTTTTGGAGAAATATGAAAAGGTGTCCTTCTTTGCGAATGAAAGGAAGTAATTCAAGCTGGTAAATTCTTATTATGAAAGCGCATGTAACTAAGTCACTGTATGAATAGAAAGCGATACGTTGAACCCTCCCGCCGCGTCCGAAAACCACAAGTCTAGAGACAATGAAAGCGAGAAAACAATCAAAACAACGAATATATAGCATGCTCATTTTGATTTTAACACACGTCGGGGAATCCAGTGAAATTTTGAAGACTTAATGCTTTTCTATTCTTCTCCGCTTCGCACCCTGCAGGGATTGTTATCAAATTCGCAGATCGGCTAAAAGCTTCCTAAATGAATGTTTTTCTTCCAGGCAACCGGTCCGACCGTTTTATAACAAACAAAACCTTTGGTTTTCAACAAGCACCAGCATTAATTTTAGAAACAGAGAATGTTATGCGATAAAAAATTCAATAGCTTAATTTCTCGGGGCGTGGTGTAAAATTTGCAGCAAGCCAAATATTTATGTTTTCCCGAAAACACTAAGGGCTGCATCTCGCTCGCAAACCTTTATTGAGGACAAATTATTTTGTCTCCGCGATCTCATTAAACCCTTTGCCCCCAGCTGTAGCGCGATGGATCTCAAGGCGTCTTGTAATTTCGCGGCGCGCGGTTTATTAAAATTGCTTGACAACCCGTGCCAAATTTAGCACGGCACGCTTTCAGTGAGTCAAGCGAAGTGAATATTTAATTCAATGCTTTCCGCGAAACAACAGTGGCGCGAATCTTTACAGCGACAACAGAACATGCCAAAGAGTAAACCAAATAGATCGAAAAAGAAGAAAAAACATAGGGCTCATTTTAACAGTGCAGTATACAAACGAGTTAAGGACCACTAGAAAAAATCCACATGCCCAATATACACAATTTTCCCAGCGAAACTACAGCCAAAACAATGCAAAACTAATCACAAGCTCTATTACCTATTTAATATACCCGGCATAATGTAAGAAAGACCGCCGACAAGCCAAAATAGCTTCACATGTTAACAGAAAAATGAGTTAATCAAGCCTAAATGTTGAATTTTTCTCACAGGGAAATTCGCGCGAGCTAAGCCTGTACAGAAAGTTTGTTGTTTTCTTCGAGGGTCCAAACGGAATGTAAACACAAGAGGCCTATAACAGTTGATACAGGCTTCCTTTAACTAAACCAGGATGTTCATCGGCGTATGCTCAAGATGCGAGCAGATGGCACCTGTAAACATTAGCTACTTACATCGGGGGAAGCAGATTGATATAAATAGGCGATTTTGATCGTTGTAAACAATCCGGCCGTACGCGTGTTTAAAGTCCATTTACGCGAGTGTTCCTCGCGTGATCGAGCCAAGTAAAATCCGTTGACAATCTTGTGAAAGGAGTGTATGTCAGATTTTTTCGATAACCGATGTTTTGATATTCCGCCGACTTGTCAACGAACTGAAGCTCATGTTCATTAACATGCACGCGATGGCTAATCAAAAGTCCCAATTTCCATAAAAAAATTCCCTCCAAACTTGACAGGTCGACATTAACTTAGCGACAGGCTTTTACGACCTTTTTAATTTCCACAGCGTTCGCGCGAAATGGAATCGCGAACGCCTTCGTCTTTGCTAGCGTGCATTTCGCTGGCGATGTAATTCGAGAATCTTTGGACAAAAAAACTCGACATTGCTAAATGGAAGAGTTTCAAGTGGGTTTCTTTTTTTGACAGCCCAGGACGCACGAAAGAGTTTAATTCAAAGAGAGCATAATATG